>CM042334.1:30796965-30859465 GCA_023566125.1 Zingel zingel
ATTTAAGCGACAGTGTGGGACAGATTGCACAAACTAGGGCGATGGCCTTGGTGGGTCATGGCTGTAGCAAGTGCCATGCAGTCCCCTCCAGGCGCAGACAGACATCACCTGAGTACTAGTTCAACAAAGAAGACTGAAAATAGAACTTGAACACATAGAACACACTAAACTGATGTCGTTGTCGCCTGCCGAGGCTACAATTGTTGCCTGCTGAGGCACAATTGCCGAGGCTAGACTTGTTGTCTGCTAAGGCAACAGTTATTGCCTGCTGAGGCTATGGTTGTTGACTCCTGAAACACCAATTGTAGCCCGCTGAGGTGCAATTTACAATTTACATTATTTTGGTAATGTGACTGTTGAATGGTACACTACATTTCTGAGGCGTTTATGGTCCACTTGGCTTTCCATAAGTTACTGGGGCACACCCTTTCAATTGTACTATTCTACCGTTCTTGTTTTGTATCTATACCATGAAACGTTTAACTGTGTGTATGCTGATTTAGCAGCAGCAGTATTGTTATCCGATTCTTTCGTACATATGGTTGCCTACTACTTCTGCATACTTTCAGCTACAAAAAACATTCAATTATCAACATGTTCAGCTCTTTAAGGACATGTGCTTTTATTCAACTTTCTTCTACCATATATACTTTAAAATATTAAATTATTATTATTATTATTATTATTATTAATTATTATTATCTTTTTACATTGAAAGTCAACAGAGCAATCTTCAAATGCTCTTCAGGCTTCTTCCACAAATGCTACTCCTCCTGCATACTTTCACCTACAGACATCATTCAAACTATTCACAAAAACTTCAGCAATAAGACAATTATTCAGCTTTTTGAAATATTTTACAGTTTTTGTTATCAATGTTTAAGTTTAGTGTTTTCTTTAGGATTTTTCTGCGTTTTTAAGGGTGCCCTGACCACCAGTTTTACAAATCGCTGTTTTGCCCACATTTTGTTATTTTATCCACACAAATTATATACAGTGCCTTGCGAAAGTATTCGACCCCCTTGAACTTTTCGACCTTTTGCCACATTTCAGGCTTCAAACATAAAGATATAAAACTGTAATTTTTTGTGAAGAATCAACAACAAGTGGGACACAATCATGAAGTGGAACGAAATTTATTGAATATTTCAAACTGTTTTAACAGATAAAAAACTGAAAAATTGGGCGTGCAAAATTATTCACCCCCTTAAGTTAATACTTTGTAGTGCCACCTTTTGCTGCGATTACAGCTGTAAGTCGCTTGGGATGTGTCTCTATCAGTTTTGCACATCGAGAGACTGAAATTTTTGCCCATTCCTCCTTGCAAAACAGTTCGAGCTCAGTGAGGTTGGATGGAGAGCGTTTGTGAACAGCAGTTTTCAGTTCTTTCCACAGATTCTCGATTGGATTCAGGTCTGGACTTTGACTTGGCCATTCTAACACCTGGATATGTTTATTTGTGAACCATTCCATTGTAGATTTTGCTTTAGGTTTTGGATCATTGTCTTGTTGGAAGACAAATCTCTCTTTTGCAGACTCCATCAGGTTTTCTTCCAGAATGGTCCTGTATTTGGCTCCATCCATCTTCCCATCAATTTTAACCATCTTCCCTGTCCCTGCTGAAGAAAAGCAGGCCCAAACCATGATGCTGCCACCACCATGTTTGACAGTGGGGATGGTGTGTTCAGGGTGATGAGCTGTGTTGCTTTTACGCCAAACATAACGTTTTGCATTGTTGCCAAAAAGTTCGATTTTGGTTTCATCTGACCAGAGCACCTTCTTCCACATGTTTGGTGTGTCTCCCAGGTGGCTTGTGGCAAACTTTAAACGACACTTTTTATGGATATCTTTAAGAAATGGCTTTCTTCTTGCCACTCTTCCATAAAGGCCAGATTTGTGCAGTATACGACTGATTGTTGTCCTATGGACAGAGTCTCCCACCTCAGCTGCAGATCTCTGCAGTTCATCCAGAGTGATCATGGACCTCTTGGCTGCATCTCTGAACAGTCTTCTCCTTGTATGAGCTGAAAGTTTAGAGGGACGGCCGGGTCTTCGTAGATTTGCAGTGGTCTGATACTCCTTCCATTTCAATATTATCGCTGGCACAGGGCTCCTTGGGATGTTTAAAGCTTGGGAAATCTTTTTGTATCCAAATCCAGCTTTAAACTTCTCCACAACAGTATCTCGGACCGGCCTGGTGTGTTCCTTGTTCTTCATGATGCTCTCTGCTCTTTAAACGGACCTCTGAGACTATCACAGAGCAGGTGCATTTATACGGAGACTTGATTACACACAGGTGGATTCTATTTTCCATCATTAGTCATTTAGGTCAACATTGGATCATTCAGAGATCCTCATTGAACTTCTGGAGAGAGTTTGCTGCACTGAAAGTAAAGGGGCTGAATAATTTTGCATGCCCAATTTTTCAGTTTTTTATCTGTTAAAAAAGTTTGAAATATCCAATAAATTTCATTTCACTTCATGATTGTGTCCCACTTGTTGTTGATTCTTCACAAAAAAATTACAGTTTTATATCTTTATGTTTGAAGCCTGAAATGTGGCAAAAGGTCGAAAAGTTCAAGGGGGCCGAATACTTTCGCAAGGCACTGTATTTTTTTGGCTTTTTTTAGGCTTCTTTGAAGGGTGGCTAACAGGGATCTGTTGATAAATCTCAGTATAGAGGTTTTTCAGCAACCAGGTGTTCTAATTAAACATCAAAGCAAGGGCAGGGCTTAATTACAGCTGGAAGGACCAGCTACTGTTCTCCTATACCATAGGTCACCAATTGGCGGACCGTGGTCCGGATCCGGACCCAGGCATTCTAATAGCGAGCCTCGCCGATGCCGGTCTGGTCTATAGCCTTGATCTTCAGTAGACTTGACTACTGTAATGGCGTCTTTACAGGTCTCCCTAAAAAATCAATGAGACTGCTGCAGCTGATTCAGAACGCTGCTGCTCGAGTCCTCACTAAGACCAAGAGAGTAAATCACATCACTCCAGTTCTGAAGTCTCTACACTGGCTTCCAGTGTCTCAAAGAATTGATTTCAAAATACTTTTGCTGGTTTATAAATCACTAAACGGTTTAGGGCCAAAATTCATTTCTGATCTGCTACTACACTATGACCCACCCAGACCTCTCAGGTAGTCTGGGACAGGTCTGCTCGTTCACTTTTTATGCTCCACATATCTGAAACAAAAGAAAATTGCAGGTCCACCACAACTCTGTTATTTTAAATCAAGGCTGAAGACCTTTCTTTTTGATGTTGCCTTTCTTTAAATAATTGTTTATTTCTTATACTGAAGTTGCATTGTTGAAACTGTATGACAATCTATATAAGCATATAAAGAGAATTCAAAAGTAAGACCAGTGGGACCGGCCCGTTCTGGGAAAGGCAAGGATTGCAAGTGGATTACATGTATAGAGCAACGGCTTATACATTGTCCATACTAGCAGCCTAAAAGCTCATATTTTATCTGCTTTTATATTTTTAACTGTTTTAACTGCGTTTTAATGTTAAATTTCTTATACTGCACTGTAACTTTTATTCTCATATTTTATCTGTTTTTAATTTTGTAATCGTTTTTATGTAAAGCACTTTGAATTGCCCTTTGCTGAAATGTGCTATACAAATAAAGCTGCCTTGCCTTGCCTTGGAGCCAAAGCCTATCTATCATGATTTATTTTAGGATATGGCAGAGGGACAAATTGGAGATCAGGGGTTTTGGATGTATTGTTGGTGCAACTAACTACTCAGCTTTTCCACATAGTTATTCTTTTAAAACGGTGTGTTGAAAGTAAGAGTTTGGTTTGGTTTTGCGTGATTGTTTTCCCCCAGAAAGGGGCATGGCGATAAGATCCTCCCTCGGATGATGTATTGCCGGTCTAGAGCAATCGTGTGCATTTTAACTCATCCTACATGACGCTAATTAGCAAATCAAATAATTTATTCAGATCAGTGCCGCGAGTGGGCTTGTGTATGAAAGAAGAAAAAAAAACAGGCGAGAAGAGGCAGAGACAAAAGAGTCAAGTGAGTGAGAGTGGGACATGGCTTGCTCAAAAATTAGAAAAATTGACAGGGAAAAGAGTTTTTAATCCAGAATGGACCGACTCTTACATGTTCATACTTCCAACAGGGAGTTCAAAACCGGTTTGCCTCATATGCTATGAGACCTTTGCTATAATTAAAAGCCTGAATGTGAAGCGCCTCTATGAGACAAAGCACAAATCTTTTGAACAATCTTACCCACTCAAATCTTTTCTCATTCTTGTCTATTTACACCCAATGTGTTCATTTAGGCAATAGGACTTTAGTTTTTTTAATTTTCTGCCTTAGAGCAACAAGAGAGTCTGTCAGCCTTTGCATTGGTGATACTGTGATTTCATGTCATAATGTCGAGACCAAAAGTTTGATTGTGGAGACAATTAAAACTGTGATATCACAGTCATTGTTTAACTTTATCCACACAAATTATATATCAATACATTCGCAAAGGCTTTCTGGTGCTCACGGTGCGGCCTTTTCACTGATGCCACTTATAGTTTAGGTTTTTTGAGCCTCAGTTTCCCTCAATGGCATATCAGTCAGACACACAGGTGATTTGGTCATTAGTTAATAAGTAAGATCAAAGCGTTATCTCAATATAAACAAGGCAACTGATTAGACAAACAGCTGGTGCAGTTCTACTTGACACTGCATTTACAGATAGTAATATGAACATTAACACAACATTCACATTTATTTTATGAATTATATATATATATATATATATATATATATATATATATATAAAGTATATATTGTGTATTCGTATGTGTGTTTGTGTATTTGTAAATATTAAAATAATAATTATTCATTTATTAGTAATAATAATAATAATAATAATAATAATAATAATAATAATAATAATTGCACAGAAGACCAGAAGCCTACTTTCTGAAACAAAGCTGTTTGTCACAAAAAGAGAGAAATGGGTCTTTAAAAGTCTCAGTGTGTTTAGCTCTCAGTGCGTTTGTCGCTTCTAACTGAATCTCTGTGGTTTAGTTTCTATATAATATCTGCTTTATTTTATGTTTCAAGTTGTGTTAAGTTACTGCTGATGAAGACTCTGGCTGCTTCCTATAAAAGCTAAAAAAAATAACAGGGGACTTTTATTGTGGAGAATTTTTTTGTAAATTAAACTGTTTTACACTTGCTGCTTTGACTGCTCAGGCTCCCACGGAGCTGTTCAGACAGTGCTGTGGAGATAGGTCTGGCAATGATATAATGAAAAATACGCAGATTTTTTCTGCTGAACCATAACAAAACAGATATCCTATTGTCCCAGCCCATAATCACACATGTATGATAATACATCTAAAACAAATGTGGTCAGGCTTTTCAACATTAAAGATGCAACAGTAACTCTATGTTTACAGGGAATTAGTCATGGACCTAGTTTTTCTGAACAACAGCCCTAGAAAGTAACCGAATCCTTACAGGAAGCTCAGGATGAGGCTTGTTTTTTCAAAATAAAAAGCCCCAACAGCCACTGTATGTTAACAGAAAACTAGGGATGGACCTAGTTTTTCAAATGAAAGTGCTTATAATTCAACTCTTATCAGGGTTTAGACCTCATCTGATGTTTTATCCTTATTCTAAAAAAGACAATTTAAGGAAACCTTTACTTATTTTGAGTACACTTGAGCTCATTTAAGTTATTGCCTTACTTCTTTCATTGCTTACTATATTTTGCATCCCTCATACCTTTTCCACTTTTTCATCTATTCATACTGCTTCAGCTGCTCGTTCAAGTTGCTTTTTCTTGCATGTTCAACTGTATCTACTGATTCATACTTCATTCAAACCCTTAAATGTTCCACATCCTTTAACCATTTGGAATTCTTAATTCTAAGACAGAGTTTATAAATATGAGCTAAATAGTGCCATTTGACACACACACACACACACACACACACACACACACACACACACACACACACACACACACGCACACGCTCTGATTTTCTAAATAAAAGTGCAAGCTGATAACATAATCATAACAGGAAAGCCAGGATGAGCCAGGCTTTTTGTTAAATTAAAGCATCATATCATTGTATATTTACAGGACATGAGTCATGAACTGACGTTTTCAGAAAAACAGCCTGTAACTGTATCCCTACAGGTAACTCAGGATGAGGTGTCTTTTTTTTTTTTTTTTTTTAAATAAAAGCTACCATACAGCCATTGTATGTCAACAGAAAATTAGGATTGAATCTAGATTTAAAAATGAAAGTGCTTATAGTTCAACTCTTGTCGGGGCTTGGTCCTCATCTTATGTTTCATACTTGTCCCCACAAAGACAATTTTAAGGAAACCTTGACTTTTTTCAGTACAATTAAGCTCATTTACGCCATTTCCGTAAAACTCCCATTTGGACTTCTTTCATTGCCTTGTCTATATTTTGCATCCTTCATCCATTTCCCACTTTCCCAACTATTCATACTGCTTCAGCTGCTTTTTCACGTTTAACTGTATCTACTGATACATACTTCAGTCAAACCTTAAATGTTCCACATCTATAATACATGTTGGGTTCTTCTTACACATTTCAACCTTTTCAAAAACCTTAAAATGTTCGTTTGTTTATACATTATTGGTGTTACTCAACATGTCAATGAAATGAATACTGAATAAAACCACTCCCACTTTAACAACTATTCTCACTACTTCACGTTCTTACGCATTTAAGCCAGCAATGCGTCTCTGCAAGAAAAATACAGTTTGGGATTTACTGTGTTGCTGAAATGTCGGCGAGAAGGGATATTATAGCGCGGCTTATCATATGCTGAAATCCCACATCCGCCATGACTGCATATCTTGCTCTATGAACCCACCCGATGCTTTAGTTATGGATTGGATTGCCCTGTCTGACTCTGCATGGAGAGGATGTTTAAACGCTGCAGGGGAGAAGGAGTTGCTCTTTCCTAACCAACTCCTCCTTGCTCTATCAACAGACACACATGGTGTGATGTCTCCTAAATGTGCCATTATATTGGAAGTATTACTGCTAGCATTAGCCA
The DNA here is from genome assembly GCA_023566125.1 of Zingel zingel. Taxonomy (NCBI): domain Eukaryota; kingdom Metazoa; phylum Chordata; class Actinopteri; order Perciformes; family Percidae; genus Zingel; species Zingel zingel. Next base: position 30,804,027 of record CM042334.1, read on the forward strand.
CACGTTATGCACAGTGCTTCTGTGTCTAGATAGACGACAGTTAATTTACTGGATAATCCCTGGATGTCCCTTGCCTTGCAAGAGTCAGGTTATTTTCGGAACTAAACAACAACCTTCGAGCTAGCAAGCTAAATGCTGAAAATTTAATGTTTTGAAGAAAATTTGGATTGCGCAACAATGCAGGCCTGCTTGGTTCTTTTGTGGAATAGTTGTAAAAATGTACAAAGAATATGTTTATGGCATTTACTATGGAGCTGGGACGTTTTGGGACCGATTGGTGGGAATTTGCTATGGACAAACTGATACATTGGTAAGAGCACATTACATTTAACCATGTATCCAGATAATTTATATAGCTCATGTTACTGTATTGTGTAAACAGTTAACTTCATTTAATATTGTAAGTGGCATTTTATTATGTGGATGCAAATGTTCCACTAAAACAAGTTGCTTCCCGAGTCCATTTTGCGAATCCATCGTCTTTGCGAACAGAGCTTAGCGCCGCCCAAGATGATTGTGATTGGTTTAAAGAAATTCAAACCCAGACCGTATTTTTCTCCTATCCAGGAGTGTATGTGTCAAGGGGCCAGACCCACAGCACTGTGGAGAAAGGTCTGGCAATGCGAGACTACACAGTGCTTGCACATAGTTGCCACTTTATCCACCTCTTTCTTCTGTCATTGTCAGCACATTGTCAACACTAAATCCGTAATGCTCTCATACAGCAGACCGAGACTGACTGACAGATGCACTCGGCACCTGCGTTTTCACTACAGCACAAAGCTTCGTTTCAGATTTTTTACTGGATGGGTGGAATGAGAACAGAGGGGCATTGAGGGAGGGGATTAGTTCCAAGCCAGTGTTGGTAAAAAGACTGGAAATAAGCCCCAGAAGACAGACAAAGAGATACAGGGAAGATGGCAGAAGTTAGGGGGCACATAGAGGGGAGGAGGGCAGTGAAGATGATGGCATTGAAAGGGGTATGGGACATCATCAGAGAAATGTACTAGCACTCTCCAAAATGATGTCCTTCTTTCGTTTACCTTCCTGATCTGTGTCCCCTGCTTCAACCTCTTCTAAATATTTTTACTGTTTACAAACCTATATTTGCTTTATATGTCTGTCTCTGTTACCCCACCCTAAAGGAGGAAATCATTTTACTCTTTTGTTTTTAATCTTATTTCTCCCTGCCTTCAACCATCTACTACTCTTATCACTCTGCCCTTTTCTTTTCTTATCTTTTTCCCTCTTTGGCTGATTTTATCACAATCTCTCCCCATCATCTAGAAGATAAAACACTTGTCCTCTTTTTCTCATGAATTAAAACAGGTAAAACAAATCATTGCAATCACACACTCACCTTTACAACGTACATTTATAGGGCGACATCGATTGCATTTTCATCCCATATGCCAGTTGTTAGCGTGAGTGAGAGGAGGAAATGATTATAGATCTCTCTTTTGGACCCCAGTTAAAATCGACGACCCAATACCTAATGCGTCTCATGCATACTCATTGTGGTTGGTTGGCACTCCCTATCCATTATCAAACCTATTCAATCAAAGCCAACATGCACAAGGTTTATGTCTGGTGGTTGGAGTTGGGGAAGAGGGAAACAATTAATTGAGTATTTCCCAAATGATAAAATATCCCTTTTCATCTGAAATGTTTCTAAGAATCCATATAATTTTATGTTTGGGAAATAAGTCAAAATGTCATTCTGATCATGAATGTACTGCCTCATATACACAACTTCCTGCAGAGCTACAGAGCACCTGTAAATACTGAGCACCTGTAAATACAGGATAACCATGGGAAGAGAGGAAAATGTAATTTATTTAGAAAATAACAATGAGTTTGTTTAAATAATAGCATTAAAACTAATTTAGTTTGGAATGGAATCGCTCCACCCAGAACCATACCTAGAACTGTATTACCACATATAATTGTTTGTGGATGCATGATCCTTGACACAAGTTTGGACCTATAACCAAACTTTATTTTTCCATTAGACGTTAAGCCTTCTTTAATGCATAGTCCATGTAAAATTACTACCGACTAATTGACACACAGCAAAGATAGGTACTTATCAGTCCCTCCAGGATTTTGCGATGTCGCGATTGCGCCAATTCACACAAATTCAACCAATCACCTTGAATTTGGGGCGACTCGCAATTTTGACCAATCACCGCAACTTTTCCACAAATTTAACCAATAACCGGAGTTTCCTGTGACTTCAACCAATCCCAGCAGTCCCACCTGCCAGACTTTGTATCAGTAATGTACTCTGAGATAATAACGTGTTGACGTGATACACTTACGTCGCCAAATTCATTTCCTTGTTTCTGATATAAAAACGAGAGGTGTGTGACTGGAACATCTCACATTCAACAACAAAACATACAGTGAAAGACCATGCAAAACATTTCAGACCGTCCTGCCAATCTGTATACATTTTAAAATCAATGTACGCAGTAACGGTTTTTCACTCTAAAGTTGCTGAAAGCTGCCGCTGTTTCCTGTTGGCTCTCTGGGGCTGCTGTTCAGTTCCCCCCGCACCTGATGTGCGCACACACACACACACACAGTGAATGCAGGAAAAACCGGAGATGAGACGACACAATGACCTAAATTGAGGACAGCTATGCTCGTTATTGTAAGTGCAATGATAAGTTAAAGTCGAAAGTTAAAGTACTTTATCAAACCGTATGAATGTGTGTCCCAGACCACGATAGGAAATTAACTAACAATCTAAAGATTAACAAGCCACTGACACATATGTTCAGATTTGAGTCATTCAATAAATTATTATTTTTTGTCTTAACTCCACCAGCCATTTTCATATTATACCAACATTTGCAGAATACTGAGCCTTTATGGTAAGGTTACTAGGAAAACTCAGCCCAGAGTAATTTTATTCTCCCCAAAACAAGTTATTAGTTAGTTACTATACAAAAGAAAATCTCAACTTTTTTTTGCAATTTTCACTGTCTCTCGCAACTTCACTGTAACAAAAATACAAAATACATCACAATTTTTATCGCAATGTTTTACAAAAGCTCCCGCAAAATCAGTCATTTTGGGCCAAAAAAAGGCCGCGAAATCCTGGAGGGACTGACTTATTGTGCATAGAAACACTGAATGGTTTCTGGGGTTCTGGGCAAAATATAATAATGCTGCCATGTGTAGTCTGCTGTTTGCTGCTGTGTGCACTTGAAGGGTACTTAAAGATAACAAGATACGCACACAATTTAAAGATAGTGGGAAAAAAGAAACAGCTGAAATCTGCCCTCAGGGTCTATAGAAAGTTGTTCCGGCCCTACCTTGATGTTGTAGCCAAATGGACCAAGAGACTGGACCATGGGTTGCTTAAAGGGAAAATTTGCCACCTTTTTATGTGCATTTTCTAATCAGTGTTGATGGTAAATTTAGTCAATTGAAGAAGTAAATTCCTCAGTGCATGCAATATTGACCGAGAAAACTTCCTGCTCACTGAGCCGTGCCGGCAGTGGCTACATGTACCAGGATGCGTTGCGCACAAGCTACTGACACCCAGCCAAAATCCTAGTGTATCTGAGTTGCACCTCTACTTATGCAGGTAATAAAATAAAAACACAGAGGCTCCGTAGTCCAAACCAGCGTGAACCAAGACAGCAACAACTCTATTATTTTGCACATTGTCAACGGCAGCACATTACAGCTTCACTACTTCCGTTTTTCCTTTCACAATAAAAGCCCAACCTAAATTCACTCAGCATTTTGCTAATCGGCAACTCAACAAAATAGCTTACAATTTTGTTAGATGAACCTCTCGGCCCTGCTTGTTTTAGTTGTCTTTCCAGTTTATCTAATGCATAGTAAGGTACACATGGACTCTCTCTGGGTTGGTATTGGAGAGAGCATCCAACAGAAACTGCCCACCCTGACATTCATTGCAGCCGAATGATTCCGTTTCTGTTGGCATCAGAGGGCTATGGTTCTGGAGGGTCCCCACTGGCCACATCCTCCGCGCTGAAGCAGCATCCTTGGCCTCTCTACCTCTCTCTTAGCTGCTTTTCTTTTGGCCAAATATGGCTGAATATCCGAGTCAGCTAAAACACTGTAAAATGTATCCTCAACAATAACATCCTCTACACACATATTTTGGGATGTCATTTTTGCCGTTGGAAACATAGCTTTTACCTAACAAGATTTCTGGCAGAAAAGGCTTTCAGGCAGAAGTTTAACTTCTCCCAACAGCAATACAAGCAAAGAGACCAAGGAAGTTCTGCTTTTGTGCGGCATCTAGAGCATGCCTTCTGGCTACCCAGAGGCAAAATCCAGACGGAATAAACTGTAGTTCTTCCTTGCCTCCAACTAAGTCACTGTGCAGGTACTTACAGATTTTGCAGCTGTGGACTGCAGCTATTTCGATCAACAGAGCACGCAGTGAGGAATTTATTGCTTTAATTGACTAGATTTACAATCAACCATGATTGAACATCCACATACAAAGTGGCAAATTTCTCTTTTAATTAGTATCCTATTGTTGTCAAATCAAAGTTCAGGAGTGTCTGACTGCAGCCCTACACAGTCTGTTCTGGTGCACGCTCCACTGTCAGGTCAGGAAATGTACTCATAGAATACAAAATTTGTGAACAACTAATTCCATTAATGCAGCACTTATTTTGCAGATCCTGTCTACACTATACGCAATGTGTAGGCTATTCCAGGCCTATTTTTAACACGTCATAAAGCTGTCTAATGCTTCTTGTGTTCAACGCTGTCGGGGTGCTGTGGACGGCATGCATTGTCCCCGCGAACCGTCTGGTTTGATTGCGGTCAGAGCGGCTCAAATAAGGGACGTCTTCTCTCATATAGCCAGTCAGTGCAAGGAGGTCTATGCGTCCGCGATCAGACCCTCCGTGCACAGTCGCCCGGGCCGCGTTGGCGTCATATCGCCGTCTGTTCCGCGCTGAACGCAAGAAGCATGAAACAGCTTATTTAAACGCAATATATTTTTGTCAAAATACAAGAAACTCTATCTAGCAACATTCTCAGAAAAACATAAAGTTTGGTTGTTGAGGTCATGTGTATTTTCTTCAAACATGTTATTTATCTTATTTTTAAAACTACTATGTTGTTACTGTAAACGCTGTCCCACTCATATATAGGCTATACATATATACATTTTTATTTTCTATTCGTATTTTTAATCACCATATATTTGCACCTTCATGGGTGAGGTAATACTATACACAATAAAATACAAACAAATAAAAAACAGTAACTTAGCTCTGTTTTCCTCATGTTATAATCAAAGTGACCAAAGTCCTAACCACTTTTCATTAACCATAATAATAATAATAATAATAATAATAATAATAATAATAATAGTAATAATAATAATAATCATAATAATAATAATAATAACAATAATAATTTATACTTTATTAATCCTGCAAGGGAAATGACACTCTGTTATTATTATACACATTACACACAGGCCTGAATTACACACACATGCTCAGTACCTATACATGCACTAATGGAGAGATGTCAGAGTGAGGGGGCTGCCCATGGAAAGGCGCCCTGAGCAGTTGGGGGTTCAGTGCCTTGCTCAAGAGCAGCTTGGCAGTGTTCTGACAGTAGAGCCTGCACTGGAAGTGACTCCAGAGTGAAGGTCTGCAGCTAGATCCATTTTGAGTTTCTAACTCTTGTACAAATATGAGTTAACATTTATCTAAATCCTAGTCAAATATTCTGCGCAATTCCCTGGAGAAATACTAACATGCTTGATAATGCAGACCCGCAATGTGTTAATATATTCATGGTGGATTGTGATTGGCTACATTTGTCTGCCTAACATCTTGGAGAAGCTACTGTGGGAGTTAAAAGTTTTTTACTATATTAATAATAATTATTATTATTATTATTTATAAGTATTGTCATAGTAAACACTGTTTCTGCCTGTTTTCTCCTCTATAGTTATGGCAGAGTCTATGCAACAGCAGACCCATATCACCATACGATTGGTCCTGCAGCCACATACAGTGTGGGCACTATGGTGAGTCTGTTCCCTGTTTCTTAGCTTCTGACTCTCTGCATATTGTGCCAGGATGCATGTGGAGAACTAGGGCTGGTGCAGCATCCTCACACTGTTGTATATAATAACACATTGTATGACACCTGGACATATGTTTAACTTTTACAGAAGACCCATTTTGCACTAGAAGATTGCTATTACTATTTATATTAACTACTAAACGGAACTTCAAAGAAAATGCATAACTCAAATCAAATAATTTCCTGACATGCTTTATTAATAATCTAGGAATATGTTCAACATAAGGGTCTATTTTTACACTTTGACTTAGTTGTGTTCCTATAAGTTGTGTTTCCCTCTAAGAGACCCATTGTTTAATATTTGCCACTTCAGTAAATGAAAAAGGTACATTGCCTTATTCTTAAACTCCCAAATCAATTTTATTGGCCGAAAGCTACTTGCTTGAAATCCGATCGAGACTGAAAATTCCTCCCCACAATAAAGTGCCTTGAAATTTTGCAAGGGGAGATAATTGAATGGTTAATGTCTGTTTTTAGCTAGCTTTGCAGCTAACATCAAAGATGAAAAAAGTATTTCCAAAAAAAGAAATGGAGCACCCTAATGGGGTTGGGAGAGAAACTGAAAGTACAATTTGTTTTCTTTCGTGGGTGTGGGTAGAGACTTCCTCCAAAGATTAACGACCATCAACTAAATGCTTCAACATGTCGTGGGAGATGAAAGTAGGAGAGAAAGATAGGCCACAAAAAGTAAAAGAAGGAGAGGGTGAATTAATGTTCTTGGTAATAAACTGGCTGCAGTCAGAGCTGCTGCCTGGTGCAGCATCTTGGAAAGATGAGATGAGGGTTGATGCCGAGTGCTGATATGCTTGTGAAGATGAAAATCATAAACCCTACCAACTCCCCCATTGTTTCCCCCAAACATCCCCCTTTCTCTAGCGCAGCTGCTAGCTAAAAGCCTTCATTAATTACGACATTCTTTCCTCTTCATTTACTTAATTAAAACAGTGGCCTCTGTTTTCCTCCTTATTACTCTACACTTTCTTCTCTTTTGTCTTAAAATTACTCCTCCCTTTTTCCCTATTCTGCCATATCCAAACCCCCAACTACTAAACGTTATTCCTCATTCTCAATACAAAAAAAACTACAACACTCAATCTTAAACTCATGCCTCACATTCTGAACTGTAGCACCAAAAAAAGCTAATAAGATCATTGTCACGGTGCAGGACAGGGATTGGACCTAAATGCAGATAGATGAGAAGGCAGCAGGATGAATTCAGTGGATTATTTTGAAAAGCGTACAATGGCAGAAGGTCCAGCAGGCAAGTAACAGGTAGAAGGAAGGTAACAAGCAGAGAGGTAACTGCATCGAAACATGACAAACTGACAGAGAACAAAGAAAGGGGATGGTAAGTACATCAGGATCTAAGATGGAATGGTAAGCAGGTGGGTGATTGGGTGATGCAAGTGATGTGTCTGTCACTGGCAGTTTTAAGAATCATTGTTGCATTTCAAAAAATATTTAAGCTTAAAGAGATGTGTGTTTTGAATATTTTTGCTTCAGGTGTCTCATCAGATGCCAGAATAGCTATGATGGTTGCCTCATGCTCGCTCATCTGAGCTGCCTTCTGGTCTTTCTTGCACAAACTGAGATTTCCTGGCTATACAGATGACAGTACCTGTTAGTCATTCAGTGTGTTACTCGTGGTCATGTCGTATGATAGGCTAAAGAGATTTCTTCACTGCTTGGTTTAATGTTAACAAGTTTCAAAAAGAAAAACTGTCTAAATTATAAATTCACGTACATGCAACAATCACATTCTTTCAATTCACAAATTTCCTTACTACCTAGTGCAGAAAATCCCTCTCAATTAAACAAGTGACAAGTGGAAAAGGGAGGAATGTTTCTTTGGAGGAAAGAGAGAAGATAATTTTATATTACAAAAGTTCTACAATGAATACTGATCGGAGCTTTTTCATCTTTGATGTTGCAGGCTAGCCTTTACAGAGGAGGTTGCAGTCGCTTCACTCCCTACTAGAAAAGAGGGAGACACACCCCCTTTCCTTCCCCGCAAAACAGACCAAAAAAATCAGCAACAAATGAAATGACTAAATAACCTTCTGCACCCTCTTCATGGAAAACTAAAAACAAAACACTTCCAGGTGGCAAAGTGACCCTGAAATGCAAGAATCACTCTTAAGTTGATTTACCATTTACAGAGTGTACACATTGTCATACATTAATGTAATGTACTTATTTAGGAAAAGAACATGTGTTACTCTGTGTTGACTTAAATGTATTTGCATTGATATGTCTGTAGTGGAAAAAAGACAACTATAGTCAATGTTGACAAAGTGGGGAAATAGTTGAAATAAGATATTTTTAGTCTCCCTCTTTCTCACCCTTTTTTTCCTCTAAGTTGTTTGTCTGCAACTCAGATCCTTGGGGGTGGCGCTAGTTTTAATAACATATAATTTCCCTCCCTTTATTCTTTTAATTAGTCATTTCCTACATATGGTACATTAAAAGCACTGATGTTCAGCAATTCCAGTTTAAGCAACATATTTCAGATTGGATTTATTGGGGTAAATGATACAACCAGTCCACCCCCTTAGAGAACTGGCTCCATTCAAAGTGAGCCAATAACTGGAGCTGAGTTTCAGACTGATTTAATGGAACTCAGAGCTGTTAAGCCCAAAAGGTTAAACCAAAGAATTTCTAATAAGGGAAGAAATTCCACTCTCTTGTTACTTCCGGCTTCTGAACTGGTTGCAGTTCCACTCTTGATCAATATAGGGGGCGCTCACAGGCCAGTGCAGAATTAATGGGACTCTATGGAGCTATACCCCTTAATATCTACATTTCTCAGGATATAATTTTTTGTCTAGTAATTTGAATGTTGCATTCGAAAGGGGAGGCTAAGAAAATGCACACTACTGGGTGTTAGATTTTTTTAAAGTGGCTTTTTTGTTCTAAAAAGCCTTTTAAAATGTCAATGACGTCATACACATATACGGCCAGAGATACTGCTTTACGGCAAGCTCTGAGTCACTTCCTTTGTTCTCTCGAGGCATCGACAACACAGCTGACAGGTTAGACTTTCCCTGTCAATACAACACGGCTGACAGGTTAGGCTCTCCCTGTCAATACAACACGGCTGACAGGTTAGGCTCTTCCTGTCAATACAACACAGCTGACAAGTTAGGCTCTCCCTGTCAATACAACACAGCTGACAGGTCAGACTCTCCCTGTCAATACTACACAGCTGACAGGTTAGACTCTCCCTGTTAATACAACACAGCTGACAGGTTAGGCTCTCCCTGTCAATACAACACAGCTGACAGGTTAGACTCTCCCTGTCAATACAACACAGCTGACAGGTTAGACTCTCCCTGTTAACACAACACGGCTGACAGCTTAGGCTCTCCCTGTCAATACACATGCTAGAAAGAGGTCTGCTAATGTTTTTAAAACCACGCCGACATATTCACTCTGACATTCTGGTTCTGCTTTGGATATCGTCAAGCGGGATCTCTGGTCGTAATCAGTCCTTCACTGACCAATCAGCATTCAGTAGCAGAATGCTAGCGTGTTATGGGTAACAACGACTCAACCTGTAAGAAATCGAAAGGACATAAGTACTCGTTCATTCAAATTTCGACCATGTTGAACTTGCAAAAACTACAATCAAATCTGAGATTTGTCAACAGCAATCAGGCGAAAGAGACACATTTTGCCATCTAGCTCCATAGAGTCCCATTCATTTTGCACTGGACCGCGATCACCCACAGTGGAACTCTGGTGGAACTGCAACCAAATTCGGTACAATGGGGCTGAATAGGAAGTGGAAAGGCTTTCCGTAGACCAGCTTTGGTTCAACTGCAACAAAATTGCTACCATGAAGTGATGCATTATGAAACCCAGAAGGTGAGAGGAAGAGTGTGATGTATTCCTGAATCTGAATGCAGGAGGAAGTGATGTATAGCAGAGTGTTAGGCAAGAGCTATGACAGCCATTGCAAAATAGGCAGCAGTGTGTTAAAGCCCATTGATTGTTGGCATAGTACTAGAGGCAGGAGGTATCCCATTACTGCTGAATGCTTTTAAAGGAAAAAACTACATTATTCCCACAGGTTTTTCATTGTTTCATGTCTCGTCACGTCCTGCACATATTAAGCAATAATCCCACATTTGCTCTATACATATGGAGGAATACTAACAAATATTTTTAACTTTGAACATATGGGAGGGTTTGATCCTCCCGTATTCTGTTGCAATACTTACAAACACATCTTAATACCATGTTCATGTTAAAGCTGCATTTACAGGCGAACATGTTATCCATAACAATTGTCTACTTTCACACCCGCAGACACAAAGCAATCCATTATCATTAATTTGTCGTGTTTGTGTCGACCTGATGAATGAAATATTCACAATCCTTTTAGTTCTGCTTTGGTCTACACTAATCATATTTTCAGACTGAATTGCATTTTGTTTCACCCTATTCAGTCTGAAGTTAAGCTCATGAAAGCCCTTACCAATTAATAGTGAATGACCTCTCTGTATCCTGTAGACATCATTTTCAGTGCACATGAAAGCTGTGATAGCAGTGGCTGTAAGCAGTTAAGTTTATTTAATGATGATCAAATAAATATGTCTTTTTCTTAGTTATGTGGGTTGACTTGCAACAACCTGTACACCTGTGTCCTTCTCATCCTAACTTTTCTGTCTCTGGCTCTTTAGCTGTTTCACCACTGTCTTCATTTGACCATTACTAAATGTGTCTGTCTGGCATTTGGTACTAAGCAGGTAGTGGGTTAATCTTGGGATTTGTGCAGGAAACTGTTCTCGACAGGGGTTGACGATAGCAGCTGAGAAATGGTCCTTACAACCAAAATAAGAGCTAAAAAGGCACAGAACTCCATGGAGTAGTGTGATATGATAATCCTCTATGATTTCGACATCATGGTTGATCCTTTTACAACACACAGAGTAATTTGATTCAGAGTTGACATCATTCAATCAAATTGACCTTAGGCAGACAGTGAAATGGTGCATCCTCTGCTGAGATAATCAAACTGAATGGGACTGCGCCCTATCTCAATAGGTTTTCATTGGGCTGCCTCCTAATCAATAACAAACCATGAGTTGAGGAGCCCCCGAGTTGAGTATCGTGTTGTCAATTGAAACATGTTACTTTTTTTTCCAGCATTATAACGACAGGCTACAAAGTTTTGTAAACCTAGTCATGTTGGAAAATATACATACCTGTCAATCTATTATAATTAAAAATAGAAGTGCACCTCCTTTCTATTGTGCCTTGTTTGCTCACCCTCATTTCTGCACACTCTGCAGCTCCAGAGCTGAATGCTAGTGAATCCGGCTAAACCTCTCTTGAACCTGACTGGGCACCGCTTCTTCTACTACTGTCCGGTATGATCAGCTGAGAGCACTATCAGTAAAGAAGCATGTTAAACAATTGCCCTCATCACAGATATTCAAAGCAAAAGATTCAACTCAGAAAATTCTGATTCAGATAAATAATGTTTTACCAATATACATTGTCTCCCCACATATGTTGACCAGCTCATTAAATAGCTCTGAAAACATAAGCTGAGATGCTTACTAAAATACTTGTAGATTTAAAGGTGCAGTAAGCGATGCTGTGCGAAGATTGGTGATATTTGAACTTAAATGCCAAATACACCCCCCTTTCAGAATCTCCGCTCCCCAGATTCATGGATACGCATTGCCATAGCGAACACTTCTGTTAGTGTCTCTGCTGACTAAACTAAATATGGCAGTTGATATTAGCTCACGTTAGGTTGTGGATTTGCTGTCGCTACTGCTGTAAAGCCAACCAGCTGGGAGCAGCCATCACAAACAACAGCAAACGGACGAGGTTAAACTGACCTCTTCAAAACAGCAAACAGTGAAACAGTGAAGCTAACGGTATTACTCACTTGTCCATAATGAGAGCTCTCATCAGTTTTCATTCCTTTGAAATCAAGGCGGTTTCTGCAGCGTCGAAACTCCTCACCGATGTTAACAAGGCTCTTCCTCCTTTTCCGCTCATACAACTTATTTTAAAATTTGTATTCTATAGTCCTTTTCCTCTTTTGCTGCATCGCTGCCAACTATTCTTGTTGATAACTCTGCCTCCCCCCTCTCCCCTTGCCCCCATCACTTGCTTGCTCGCGACACTTGTTGCTGATTGGCTGGAATAATGTTTTGTGGCTCTTGCTCACCTTTCTGTTTGTTTTGCATTTACACAGCCAGAGCTGTGTAGGAACACCGGATTTGATTTCAGCGCACACAGAAAATAGAGAGCTTGTGACCGTGACGAGATATTCCCTGAATTTCACAAAAAGTGTGTTAGATTAACATCACTCACTATACCTTTAAACAGATACATTAAGCCACTACTGAAAACCATATATTGGCCACTCTGTGTCATTCACCTTTATCATAATGAAAACAGTTTCCTGTCTGCCTCTTCATTGTCGGCTGTCCAAAAGGCAAAGATTTTATAAAATAAAACCAGCAGCGAACTCTGCAACTGGAAGGACTGGATGAAAAGTATTGGAAACGGTCTCCATTGATAAATAACACACTGGCTAACTTGGAAATGATGCCCTATGTCCAAAATTCTGAACCACCCCTTTAAACTACCGTATAACATTCAGAAGAGTGCAGTGTTTCCTCTATGTTGATAGTATAGAGGCGGTCCACCACAGTAAGATTTCCAGCGCCACGGTATCAGAAATAGGGCAGACACACAACAGGGTTTCTGCTATGTACATCGCGGAAACTGTTTATGAAAAGTCATAAAGTCGTAGCACCGTCTGCTCTACCGAACTCAAGCAACTGGAACAGTGACAGGACGTCATCACTCGCCAAGTTATGGCAACCAAATAAACAACAGGACGAGTACTACTTCACTCAATAAGTGATAAACACTGACGAAAGCCGCGACATGAAATCCGTACTCACGCCCGTGAAATATGACAGCTACAGTTTATTGGAAAATTGTGGACACTGAAGTCGATGAATTTCCTGTTTATGAAACCCCAGATGAGACAAGAAGCTAACGTTAGCCACGCTGCTGTGACGGCCCCTCTGCCTCTGAGTCGCCGCTGCAGGAGACTGTGTGTATTCCTCCGACACGCTGTAGTAACGTTACTGATTTAGGTTACCAGGTGAGTGGGGGTGCATACCGCTCAAAACCAACATGAAAAATGTAGCTAGTAATGTTCACTCAGCATTTGTTTTGTTGTTAAACTGTGTGTAAAATGAGCGGTGATGTTAAATCACCCTACGGTCCAGTCTATTTTCTGGATGGTTTCAAGGTAACAGTCGATAGTTAGCCCGTACTCTGACGTCCAACACCCCCTCCCGCCGCTGAAAAAACATCTAGAGTGTAAATAAATAAATATCTGTCTACACTTCAGGAATTTACTGTGTTGTTACAGCAAGCATACATGTCAGTCAGGCAATCAGTTTCCCAATTTACTGGTCAGGAAATTTGGGTGTTATTGGACACTATAACAAAACTCGTAAGTTAATCTTTAATTTAAGGCTGATATCAGCCAGATATATTGGCAAATTAATGGTCTAGCCTCAACATGCACAAACTCATGCTTAGGAGACAAATGCTATGCCAGTTGTTCTTAAACCTTTTTTAAATAATGTACCCCCTTTCAAATCTTTTTACAGCCATGTACCCCCTGAACATTGCATAACATTTTTGGTAGTAAAAAAACCTATATAAAGAGGTACAATACTGTGGTACAATACTGGTAACTGCTAGCCTACAAATCAAATGTTTAGAATCCATCACTAATTTCATTCATTATTATAGTAAAATTATTTTAGGAATTATGCATTCAATCATCTCATACCCCCTGCAACACTCCTTAATATACCCAAGCATTCAGTTACCCACCAATCTCTCTTCCTCTCACCCAGTCACTCACACACACACACACACACACACACACACACACACACACACACACACACACACACACACACACACACACACACACACACACACACACAGATTCTCCCACCAGTAAATAGCATCTGTGCCTGCAGTGTCTGATGGGATCGTAAAGAGGGGAGTCAGTAGCGCAGGAAGAAAGGGGAGTGTGAAGAGAAGCAGCAACCGAGGCAATTTACCCCACAGATTAGAGATAAGAGAGTTCAGTCAATAAGCAGTGATCTCATTTGATGATATACCAGAATGACTAGACTCTCACACACACACACACACACACACACACACACACACACACACACACACACACACACACTAGCTGGTCCAATGCTGTCTTTTCTCTCGTTCTCTTGCTGTTTTTAACAAGGATAAGGCCATTGTTACACAAATCTCCCATTCCCTGTCTCACCACTCATCTTTTTTTTTTCTTCATACAGACAGAATGTGGCATCTAACATTGTCTGCAGCCTCTTAAGACAAGTCCCTGCACTTTGTACAACTTTGCCACTCGTTTTCCCTCATTGTTCAGTCCGGCTACTGCACATTACAGTCCTTGCTAATGTCCAAATGAAGCTTCTTTAAGCATTAGTTGTATTTGTTGACCCAGCTAGATGGGGCTCTTGGTTTAAAGAAAAATGCTCGAGGAATGGCAAATCAGTGGGCTTTGTTGAACAGTGAGTGCCATCTATTTGGCTCAGAAAATCAAATCAAATGCTTCACAAAGCTTGATTTGGACATTCCTAAATTAATGTCACAGGAATGGAAGGTTATTAGGGGTCCAACAGTTCAATTTTGCCATATGCCCTGGGAGCTGGTTAAATAGTCATGGATTTGTTGACAGAAAAATATAAAATGTCAATATTGCCCTGTAAGGTCTGTGACTACATGAATAATTTAAATAATGCAAATGTTGGTGGCAAAATGGTTGCTTAATACTTGACCTAGTTAAAAGCTTGTGCAGATGTGCACTCATATACACAGAACCTGCTTGTGTATACTATAGAGTAGAATGTACCTTCAGTGGTGATGGGATATCAACTGCTTTTCATAACCATCAATGTAAAAAAATATGTTTTTTTCATTAATTTCTCTTCTGTGCTCTTTACAATTTTAAAATGAATGTTTGTCTTTAGGTTGTGAAAGTCATTTTTCCAGTATTTGTGTATCAAAAAGAGATTTAATAGCAAATTATTTGTTAGTCTATTATTTAAAGTCATATTAACATTAGGTTCTCAAGGCTACTACAGAATAAGAAAATATACATCAAAAGAGAAAAAAGGGTTAGACAGTGGCAACATTTTCTATGATAAGAAAAGACTTTAACTCTGTTTTTGTTTGGATCAAGTTTGATGTATTTCTATGTTTCTGTGTTCCCATTACTGTGTGAGATGTGTTTTGTTAAGTCATAGGCCTATTACTGTATATAGCAATGTTTCCTAAATAACCACTACATGTCCAAGCTCTAGGGCAAGACTATTTATTTTTTATTTGCTGCCCTTCGGTTTGTTTCAGCTTGTTTCAGTTGGGAAAATGGAGAGCACAAGTTTAAACGATTGTCAGTCTGTTTCTTGATTTTACGACATCTCTAAATTACAAAGCCTGTGCTCAGGGATGAAGCAGCAGCCAAAAAAAGAAACAGTATTTAAAAGGTGCCATTAATGTGACACAGAAATAGTGGATTGAGTGTCACTGAAGTGCAAAAACGTTCTCTTTTTCCTCCCATAAATACTGTACTAACAAAATTTACATATTCAAATATTACCTTAAATTCCTCCATATTTTACACATCTCTCCATCCTTTTTAATTGTACATGTAGCATCATTAGCTCCTGTTTTCCACAGAGCATGAGCACACTGTTCCCTTGTTGTTTGTTTTGGGAGTTTTACAGAGTTTTCAGCCGTAACTTTAAGGCAGCTACTAACATAATCTTAGTTTTTTGGCGATTGATGTGATGAAAGTCAATACATGCAATGCATGGCTCCGTATGCAGTTTAATTGGCTCTGTTAATGCAGTCATTTGTAAGATGGCACCATGTGTCACCATCCAAATGCAAAATGGTCAACTCTTCTTTTTCTCTCTACTTGATTTTTTTTTTTCCTCTCAACATTGACATACAAGGGGTGGGCAATATAACCAGAAATGCACCTATGCAAGGACTTAGTCACTAGAACTTGACACAAATAATTTGACATTACATTATAAACATTATATGCCAGCTGTGTTAAGGCTGCACACAGGTGAACATGCATTGGGGCCGTTTCATTTGGATGGCGGATGTACATACAACTTTATTTATACAACTTTCATCTCCATTTTGAATCTGCTTGGATCAACCAATCAGCTGGCTAGAACACAGGATCGCACAATTTGTAGCTCAAATATGGAAGGTAGGAGCATTGGCTCCTCTGCCTATATGGTCACCATTAACGCTCTTTGCTGCGTAGGTCGACAGGTCTTTGCAAAAGCATAATTTCAAATTTAGGCAATCTGACAATCATTAGCTGAGCAACACAAGGCAACTACCAGGAAACCAAAGAAGACAAGTAGCAGCACTATAGTAGGCTGGTAGGCTTACAGTAAAGACGCGGGAAGCAAGCAAATTATACAACACCATCAACGCCACCGCCCACCCTCACATTTCAAATCAATCCGTTTTCACTCCCAACTTGTCAAATACTGATGTTTGGTCAGTGCCTCTCAGCGTCAGATAGAGGCACAAGGAACACTTAAGCGCCTGTATGGGGCGCACCAGGCATAGGAGCAGCTCGACCGCGGCACCCTGCACATTAAAAAAAGACACCAAGCGGTCCTGACCGAGAGCATCAAAAAGTGTCCCAACAAAGCATGTTGAAAAATTATGCCAAAGACCTGACTGACATGCTAAAGGAGACCATGGTTGCTGACCAAGAATTGGTTTTTGACACGCTGGAAGTGAGACTGTGTTAAGCAAATGGCTTGATCATTACCAACATTTGTGTAGATAAGCACCCATCAGTTTGCATGCCTTTGTGTAAATATTCCCTGTGAATGTCCAGTCACACACACTATTTAAAACAGCAAAACTATCATATTAGTTTTGTGACACCGTCCAGTATAATGTATTGGCTGTTTATTGATTGCGCTAGCTAGCACTGCACATAGTCACAACATCACCAAGCTTCATGCACCACCATGCATCACAAGGACACAGGAATGAATTTCGCAGTGTAACTTTCTAGTCAGAAAACAGCCCTGCTTACCAGCTACTTAATTTCAAAAGTAATTCTCTTCACTACTGTATACTACAGTTGTGTATATACTACTGTGTATATTTATATATATATATATATATATATATATATATATATATATATATATATATATATATATATATATATATATATATACTACTTTATATATACTGTATATTATACTATATTGTTACGAGAGGTCTTTTGAGTAGTTAGCTGACAGAGCGAGTACTGAGACATGACATTAGGGGGTGTGTTTGTGTGACACTGATTTTGCCCAGGCCGAAGCGGCAGGTGTGGAAATGAGATTGTTTCCGGTGGGGGGACAATCACGGAGGCAGAACACTGCACGCTGATGGCTGCAAAACACGTTTTCTACACAGAGAACACTATTGAAGACAAAGACGATGAAAGACTATTATTGTTTTCCCACAACACAACTTTTGTAAATATACCTTTTAAACCTGAACTACAACAACCAGGAAAAGTGGGGCTCGGCGGGGCCCAGCAAGGAGCACACGGGGCAGCGGACCAGTAGTGTCGGCATGGTAATCGAAGCAAGCAGCCATCTTCAGACACAAAACGACACGGCAGCTGGGTGAGTCAGTTTAATACAGCACAACCCCTCTTAGGTAGGAAAGTGTACATTAAGCTTTTTAACAATTAGGAGCTTAAGTCCGGGATATAAATGTTCGCCTGTGTTATTCAGGTTTGAGTTAAGTCAGGCATTGTGGTGTTTTTGGTGGCACGTCTTTAGACAGTGGCATCACGTGTTAATTAGGCGAAGTAGTGTTGTGGTCGTGAGTGCGGCCTACTGTTTAGGTGTCTTTTAACATTGTGAGTCGGCTTGTGTTTGGCTAGCTTTGTTGTTGAACTTTGGCTGATTATCTTGTGGGCATTAAAAAGTATTGTGTAACATCCTGCTTAGGTGGTTGCTTGTGCTTTGCAGCAAAATAATTGTTGTTGCTAGTTGGGTAACATTTGGTTCACTTAGCCAGTCTTTACATTGTGGTATTCCCATTTTTATTGTATTTTCAAGCGCTAACAATAGAACATCGCAAATGTTGTGCCATAGGAGTTTCTGGAAACTGAAGTAACCGTGTATGTTTGGTTAGGCTGAATAGATAGAAATTAAGGAAATTGAGTATTTGGAGTTAGAGGTCTCAGAGGATGCCAGAACTCATAACGATTATTTAGATTAACTGCAATTCAGAACATGAGTGTCAGGAAAAAGAAAAAGTACTGGAACATGAAAGACAGGGAGAGAGAAAAAGAGGGACTATGAAAGGAAGGAGCTTGAGTTGCAGATAGCTAATATCAAGACACATTGATTGCAGCACAGAAACAGGATCCCCCTTTAAACCATCTAAGAGAGATAGCTTGTACTGATGAGGAGAGTGAAAACCTAGCTGAGGGAGTTTACCTTAAAGATGATGTGCTTCTGAGGAAATGGGGACCTCCTACTCGACCCGCTGCTTTCGAGAGGAGTGTGCATGACCAGGTAAGTGGGCTGTCTTTGGCATGCGCTGCTATTGGGCAGTTCTTAGGAGAGGATACTGGAGAAACAGCAGCAGAAGCCTTAAGGCCACTGGATTCTCAGCTAATACATGTAACAACAGAGGCTGTCTGAGTTCTCCCCCCTTTTCCAGGATGTCCCAGAGTGCATGATTTAGCTGTCCACGATGTGGAAGTAGGCAGTTCTACCCCAGTTGAGCAATCTCCATATAGGCTACCCCCATTTTGAAGGAGGATTTGGCTTGTGCTGCTTATTGGAAATGTAGAGTGTTAGGCATGTGTGGTTTCTACCAGTGAGTCGTTCCTGACTTTGCTGTTGTTGCTGTGGGATTGTGGGTGACAGAGCCCAAGTCAAAATGACTTATGAACAGAGCGGGCTTCTACTATCAAAAGAGGTACAGGGGAGCCAATTTAAAGGCTACATATTTTTCATAAAGCCATAGTAGAACTCATCACAGCAATGTTCTGAGCAGAAGTAGAGTTGAGGTGCAGATGTTGAGAAGAACTGCATCAGCAATGCTCAGCAGTGCTTTTTATTCTGTTCACTGCAGACATGATAACTTTTAAAAATGTGTGCTCTCCTTTTCTGTCGAAGTTATGGGTTTAGATGTCAAGTGGTTTTCAAAGACTGTTTTATATGAAAAAATAACTAAACAAATGCTATGTAGTTTAAACATGTGCTGTGTGTGATTTTTGTATATTATCAGTTAATGTGTACTGTATGTAATTTTTTAGTTTTTACTAAATCTTTGAAATGTTCTATGTTATTTTCTTCTATATATATATTTTTTTTCATTTTCTCTGATATACTCACATGTATGGATGTTGTATATTTGTTGTCCCAACACAAATATACAGCCTAGTACATATTCATCAGATAGGCTGCATATTTGTACAATAGGCATAGACAAATCTTCCTGTTGGCCCAGTATAAATGAATGCAGCACTTTTTTTTGTTTCACTGTCTCTGCTACAAACATTCATATCATATTTAAAGCTTCAGTGCCTAACTTTTTCATAATAATGAACGTCCGTAACGTTCAAGCCATTGCCAGATGAGTTGCTACAAAGCTAGCATCAGCTCCACACAACTCTCTCTGGATTTCTCAACATGGCTGTGTTTAGAAATTGCTGTCATCCGGCGACTTTCACGTGCAGAAACTGGAGTAAAGCTAATTACCTCTTTTGAAGAGTTCATCATGTTTTTTTTGTGTCCTCCTTTGCTACGTAGCAACTACGTGGAGGAGGAGGGGTTGAAGCGCGAACACCGAAGGCTTGTGTCACGTGGCTGCACCAAAATAATTGTTGTCATTACTTAGAATTCCTCATGGGGGAAGACAAAGCTATGCAGTATAGCTTTAACTGTTTATTTTCAAATCACAATATACTTAGTCTTTAAAAATACACCTGTCATGTTCATGCTTCTCTGTTCTTTTCAAGGATCCTCATGCCCGCTCACATAACGAGGTAACTTAAGGTAATCAGCCTCTGGCTTTTGAAACCTGACTGATGAGCCTGTCTCTCACCTCTAAAGCTCTTTCTCTCCATCATTCTTTCTTTCAGAGTTTGAGCAGATGAGGTAGTTTCAAATGTTACGCACACATACACAATTCATCACTGGCCTGTGTAGAGAAGCGAGGGGAAGCCTATAGGCATCGTTGTGGAGTTAGAGGGGATGGTACAGTGGAGTTTTCTGGTGATGGGTTAGATGGTTGTGGGGGGATGGTGGGGGTCACAGGCTTCTCAACCCATTAATTTATGTGGGAGGTATTTGCCCAAATGGATTAATGTATGTCACCTCTGAGCAGCTGTTGGAAAGGCTCTCCTCTGCATCCTCCGAGGTACCCGAGTGGATACCTTAGCCCCAAACCTACCTCTCCGCTCAGTCCTTGCTGCTCTCTGCTTTCTTTGCCCCATCTCACCTTCCCTCTTTTTCCCTGTGAGGCTCCATTTCTGCAGCGGCCCTGGTAGAAAAATGCATCTAGGAGGGAGCAGGCCTGTTAAGTTGATACGAGAGGACGTTGTTATTGGCTGCTATTGGCTGTGATTGGTGACTCGCCGGTGCAGCTGCAGAGGTTCTGTCTCTCTGTCTCTCTCCAGAGGGGCAGAGATACTAAAAATGAAGTTGGCGTCTTTTGTTCTCACCTTGGAAGATCCAAACTCTCCCTAACACACTCACTTACACATACCTCCTTCCTTCACCACAACAACTTATCTCCCAGAATTAAAGAGATTCTTTCAAGACAAGAGCCTTCCAGGACACAGCCAGCCGTACTATCTCCTTCACTCCTCTTCTCTCTTCCTGCTGCTTCTGGAGTATGATGTACTTTACCGCTTGTTTCTTCACTGTGGCAAAATCAGGATTGTCTTAAACAGAAAAAAACAACTGCAGTGTTCACTTAATCACGCTAAGCCTCTACAATGGTCAACAATGATAGTTGTAGCGAGAGGTTTGACTGAAATGGGGTTTTCAAGGCTGATACTGTTACCTTTGGCCTGGTTTGTCTTTCAGCAATAAACACATTTAACCCTGTTCATTGCCACTTGGTCACCACAAAAGTTCAAAAGTTATGTCAATATTGAAATGCTACACATTATTAGATTGGTTAGATTCTCCGCAAGTCAATCGTTCAGTTCATTTTATTGAAATCAGAAGCATAGTTCATAATCTTAGTGCTCAATTTATTGCTATGCTATGTATCTATTCCTGGCTTATATATATTCCTCTAGTCCGTTAAGTGTCCACCGATCAAAAGACTCAAAAGTGTTTTTCATAAAAATGAATCCAAGTTCTAAATATCGTCCAGTAGAGTCCATTGCTAACTATCTGCTATAGCTGTCTGCTAACATTGTTTGTGGAACTTGTTCCTTCTGAAAGAATCTTGTTTTTCCTCTTCCTGTGCTGTGTTGCTGGCTATGTTTTTTTTCATTAGGTTTCTGCATACACAATAAAACTGTTCCCACCTTTTTCTGTAGTTTCCACCCCGGGATAGCTCATGACATACAGCAAGCTCTCCCAGTGTGAAACATCAATAAGCTGTGTCATG
This sequence comes from Zingel zingel, assembly GCA_023566125.1. Classification (NCBI taxonomy): domain Eukaryota; kingdom Metazoa; phylum Chordata; class Actinopteri; order Perciformes; family Percidae; genus Zingel; species Zingel zingel. The sequence goes on from CM042334.1 coordinate 30,825,867, forward strand.
AGCAGCTATGTTAAAATGAGCTGTCATTGGCTATCAAAATTTCAATCATGACAATTGCAGCAAATTCCCTTTCCAATGGTGTAAAGCATGATAGGAACGTCCAATGGGAGCCAGTCTAAATGAATGTGTAACAGATCTAAGTCCCTCCTCCCAGAGCCAGCAGTCACATGCATATGTTTTATGAGAAAAAAGATGATCAACAAGGTTTGAATGAATGTACAAAGTGTTATGTTCATATAAATGCTTTAGTATGTCACAGAAGTGAGTAATAGCATTTAGAAGAATTTGGTCACTTGGAGAGGTTTTGGAAACGTTTGGAGACACCAGCGACACCACATACCGACAACTCCCTGGTTGTTCAGTGGCGGTTTCTCTAGAAGGCCAACATGAAGCCTGGCCTCCCCATAAAAATATAAAACATAATTTAAAATTGAAAACTAAACTTATGATTCCCACGGATGTGTGTTTTACTGATTATGCCATTTCCCTTATCAAAACATTCCATTATAATTTTCTTCTTTAGCTTGTGGAGCAAAACAGCTGCGTGCGTGGTGCAGTCCTGTCTGGGCTCTCTCTAGTAGTTAGTTAAATGCTACGAACGCTCAAAGGAGGCCAGATTTTCCTAGCATCCCTAAGAGAAAAAGTAAAGATTTTCAGCCAATTAGATTGAGGCCAGGTTTGACCGAGCTCGACATTGAATGGTCAATTCATTGAAAAAAAAAAACAACAACAGGGAAGCCAGGTTGAACCTGGATTCTCACCGATCACATGCCTCAGACCAGATAACTACCAGTGTAACTATGGTAACTACGCCTACGCGGCGGTGCCAGCCAGCGTCAGCTAACAATTAGTTATAGCGTCAAGATTACACAATGCGATCTTGAGGTTGTTGGGAAAAATTAACTTGCTTTTGAGCTAAAACTGAAAATCACAATGGAAGGCCTACACTGAAGGGGACTTACGTTATGACGCATTGCATTTTGGACTTTGTTTACATTCATTTTCCACCACGAGCACCAGTGACATACACAAATCAACAGAGAACTCTGTTATAAACCATTATCTAACAAGTGTAGGCTCTGTTGTAAAGGCTAACGGTGCTCGGTTAGCACAATGACATCATGTTAGAAAGCAAAGCCAAAGAATATGTCACAAACGGAGTAACATAGTGTTAGCCACGATGCTAACGGCATTGATAACCTAACCACATGATGCTACTATTGCTACTACTAGCATCACTAGTATTTTTGTGGTTTATAAGCAAACTGTTTCTTGCACATGTCCCATTAATGACAATACTGATGTTAACATATGAAGTCAATGTGGATTCTGACAGCTGGGCGAGATTTTGCTAACACTGGCAAACACATTTATCAAAAATAATAATTATTAGTTATTATGTGATACTGAATTTGACTTGACTTTAAGCACATTATTAGGACCTTCTCTGAGGAAAGCTAGGTGAGATTTTGATACAGCAAGAGGGAAGACATTAATGATTTCAACAAGCTTTTCATTTATTTGGCAAAAAAAGGAGAATGTGTATTGCCATCTACCGGAACTTATGTGCCTTTTTAGCACACGAAGATTGAAACATTACAGTATATCAATTGAAATAACTTGCATTTGTCAAACTGCCAACTTCAGTGTAGCTCTTACAAAAATGGTATCCTTTAAAAGAAAAAGAGAGAAACTCTTAACGCTCCGTCTTTTGAATAAGTCAGAATATGTTAAAACAGATTTTCTTTTGTATAGTTAAAAAATATATAAAAATAAAAATATTTATAAAAATAAAAAGGAAACTTGTTTGAGGGAGAATGAAACTACTCTGGGCTGAGATTTCCTACTAACCTTACCAAAAAAGCTCAGAATGCTGTTGGTATAATATGAAAATGGCTGGTGGATTTAAGATAAAAAATAATAATTTATGAATGAATCAAATTTGAACATGTCTGTCAGTGGCTTGTTGATCATTGTTAGTTAATTTCCTAACCTGGCCTGAGACACACATTCATACGGTTTGATAAAGTACTTATTGGACTTTAACTTATCATTGCACTTACAATAACGAGCATAGGTGTCCTCAATTTAGGTCATCCTGTACGTCTCATCCATCCACCGTGTGTGATTGTGTGTGTGTGATTGAGTGTGTGCGTGCGTCAGTCGCGAGGGGAACTGAGCAGCCCCACCCACTGCAGAGAGCCGACAGGATTGTAACAGCAGCCGCTTTCAGCGGCTTTAGAGTGAAAAAACGCAACGTACATTGATGTTAAAAAGTATACAGGTTGGCAGGATGGTCTAAAATGTTTTGCATGGTCTTTCGCTGTATATTTTGGTGGTAACTTGTCTACACCTCTTCTGTTGCGCGAAAGGGAAACACACTGTCTGAGGTCACATATGGGCACCTGACGGGCACGGCGCTACACTGCGCATGCGTCGAACCGTGCGACGCACACATGCTCCGAACCGAGACAAGCGGACCGAATGGTTCAGACGTTTTTTCATGAACCGTGCCGCCCCTAACCACCACTGGTGTTGTTGACAAGATGTAGAAGATATGTGTGGTGTTTTACAAAGAGTGACATGAAGCATGTCTTAGTTATTGTTATTCAAACATGACTTATTATAGACAAGGACCCAAAAAACAGATTGGAACCATGTTTGAACTGATGTAGTGTAGGTTGTGTTTAATCACATGCTAAACACGCACATTTACAGAAACTAGAAGAATTTAGGTTTCGGTTTAGGATAATGCGGCCTGTTAATGAAATTGGTAGGGTTGATCATCTTTTGAAATCCTGCTTTGTTTGCTCGAATAGTACTTTCAAGTTGTGACAAATTAGCTCTTCTATTGTATGTGTGACTTTGATCCCTAAGTTTAAATGAGAAGATGGAGTAGTCTCTGTCCGTATTTCTTTCCTTAAAAAACATTTTCTCTACTATATCATTTCTACACCCCACAAGACATTCTAATGATAGTATCAAATTATTAATTTACAAATAGAATATCAATAAATGCAGATGCAGATCATTATTACATTTGAAAAAAGTGTTGCTGCTGGTAGAAATGGTTCAGGTGCATTCAGTGTCTAAGCAATGAAGACCAAAAAGCACCCTTTATCGTCTGTATGGGACACACCTATATAAGATGATAAGATGCACCGGGCAAAGCAGTAGCTTGACCGTGGCGCTGTGAGATAATGTAGTATTAAGAGCGACAATGGTAGCGAGTAGTATGAAGGACCACAAATCTGTGTAAGGAGGCAGGTTGGGGGGGGGGGGGGGGGGTGGATGGGTCAAACAACACAGGACTTTCACCCAGGAGACCGGGGCTTGTGTCCTCTTCTGGTCTTGCTTGTTACTTAAACATACACTTTTTAACCCCACCCATGTTTTTTCCCTAACCCTAACTAAGTGGTTATACCCTGAACATTGAAAAATTATGCCAAATTGGTCCCGACCTAGAGCGTCAAAAACTGACGCCAAGAGTCCCGACCAAGCACGTTGAAAAATTATGCCAAAGGGCTACCCAGAGCATAAATTATCGCCGCGGATGGGATTACATTGGAATTAGTTGAAAGCCCCCTGCATCTGACAAAGACGCTAAAGGAGACTTTTTGTGTCAGAATGTGTTGAAACTGATGTTGCTTCAGATGGTGGATATCTCATCTCTCTAGAAATGTGTTTTCTTGATTTCTCTCTCCTCACATCTTTTCCTGCATCTCTACATGTGTCTTCAGTGGGAAGGACTAACATTCAAGGAAAAGACGGACGGAGAACAGCTGGATGCAATTAAAGGGGTGGTTCAGAATTTTGGACATAGGACCTAATTTCCAAGTTAGCCAGTGTGTTATTTATCAATGGAGACCGTTTAACACTTTTCATCCAGTCCTTTCAGTTGCAGAGTTCACTGGTGCCACTAAAAACAGTCTTACCCACTCCACAGTACATCCGAGGCAAATAAATTATAACGCCAGACTATCAATGTAAATGTCTGTCTTGATAGAATAATGTTAGAAATAAAACTACCCTTGCATCGCATTGCAGTAGTTATACTTTGTTCCCTGTAGTTGGTAGCATAGGTTACAGCAGCGGCAGAGTGATATTACCTAGGCTACTGAGAAAGACGGTTTCCATGACAATCACACAAGTTTATTTACCTGCTGCTGCAACTTGCATGTAAACTGTCCAAGCTTATATTACTTTTCTGTCAGCAATTACCTAAAGTTAGCAGTTAGCCCAGCCAGGTATCTACCAAGAGTGTAGCTATACCGTTAGCTAACGTCACTCTCCACAATGCATTGAACTGTAACATTATCTTCACTAACGTTGTCAGTCTCTATCTATGAGTAGCAGCTAGGCTAACATTATGAAAGGGGCTAGCTTCATTAGCTAGAATAGCCTACCAAAAGTTATTACCTGTTCATCAGTAGCTGTTGGTGCATCTGGAAAGATGGATGGAACCGCATTCGTCGTCAGTGACTTGTGGTCCTTTTAGATTGTGGGGTTCTTCAAAGTCCTCCGGTCTAAAATGATCACTACACATTCACCACTTGAGTAGAGTCTCCACGATGATGATGTCCAAGCTCGCAGCAAGAAGCCACAGTTGGTTCCTTTCTGGATCTCCCAATGGAAATTTGTGGAAACTTTGTGGTGCCCATCTGTTTGGTTTATTTTTACAATTTCTAAATGCACACTGAATCACCATGTTGCCTAGTCCTTAGTTTCCAATCCAATGCTTCAGTACCACTGTACTAGGCTACTACTAGGTGTCCCGTCTGTGGTGCACTTCTCTGTTTACTTTTCGGCGCAGTACTACTAACCGGAGCAAAGTAAAATTCCGCCGCTGCTGAGAAACTAGTCCCTCAAAATGTAATGTGATCATTGAGATGTAAGGGTAGGTTTATTTCTAACATTTTTCTATCAACACAGACATTTACATCACGTTATAATTTATTTGCCTCAGGTGTACTATGGAGTGGGTAAGACTGTTTTTAGTGGCAGGCTAGCAGATACTGTTGACTTGCGCTAGCCTAACACCAGCGAACTCTGCAACTAGAAGGACTGGATACAAAGTGTTGAAAACGGTCTCCATTGATAATTAACACACTGGCTAACTTGGAAATTAGGTCCTATGTCCACTATTCTGAACCACCCCTTTAAGGAAATAGAGATGCACCCACTGAAAAAGTTAACATGTCATGGGGCAATATTGATTTTTTGAACGATCTTTCCCTAACTTTATCCAAGGGCTTTGAGTTACCTATTTATAAATGTAATGTCTCGGTAACAGGGTTGCATGGGAAGACATAGGTAATATAAAGTAAACTATATCCTTGGATACATTACATATGGCATTTGGTTAAAATGTTCCAAGGTAAGAGCCTTGACATCCAGTTAATTGTTTCTTTGTATTAAAATAAATACATTATCACAGAAGATAGGATTGAACAAAATTTCATTCTTAACAAATTGATAAACAAATCAGCCTAAACTCCTTTGTCAAATCCTGCTGCTCACTGTTGAAGGTGGTAAAACATTACTCTGTTCTGATCGAAGCTGTATACACTGCTGTTATTCAAATTGTTTTTAATACTGTATTTAAATCTGATTCCTCCAACATAAATGCACCTTTATTGTTTAGTGATTGATTACTATTTGTTCAGTGAATACCAAATCTGATTGATAATGATGGTGCAGCTGTTTTGATGCCATTATATTAGACAATGTTTATAGTATCCCTTCCACTGTTTTTTTTAGTTATATTATTATTGTTTAGTATTTCTCATTTTATTTTACATTGTATAAAACCAAATGTACCTCCCACAATGTAGATACATGTATCATTTACACTGACTTGCTTGTTCTCTCTTTTTTTAGTAAATAAAAGAAATACTAGAGGGATGAGTACAGATGGACATCAAAAAAAGAGAAGAACAACCTGGACACAGAAGGACACTAAGATTAACAAAAAACAAGAGCCGATTTATAACGGAGCCGTCCATCAAGAGTTACAGGGATCTGAAAGGAGGTCGAGGAATGTATGTGGGCCTGCTCTGAGGCCAGGGACTGAACCATTAAGCCTGTAGTTCTGGCAAAGGGGAGCCTCCTGGCTCTGACCCCTGAAAAACAAGCCTTGCTAAGTGGAAGAGACCAATTTGAGAAGTCACCATATAACATTTTATTTTTGTAAACATTTTTTTAAGTTTATGATTTCCAAAAAGAGCAAACACTAATGTACGTATATACATATTATATATTATATGTGTGTAATATAATAAGTTTGTTTAAAAAAAAAAAAAAAAAGTGTCTTTGCAGTTTAGAAGAGGGAGTTGAGGAGATGCTAGCTTTCTCCCTGTATTCTGATTATCTCCCACCACACCCCACCCCTCTCACTCTTGTGTGTGTGTGTGTGTGTGTGTGTGTGTGTGTCTGTGTGTGTGTGTGTGTGTGTGTGTGTGTGTGTGTGTGTGTGTGTAGGTGTGTTCTTGTTTAACTACATTCGTGGGATCCAAAAACAGGGAATACAGTATACTTGTGGGGTCCGGACAGCTTTGTGGGGCCAAAATGCTGGACCCCACAGAGTTAAAGGGCTGTTTGAGGGTTAAGACTTGGTTTTAGGATTAGGGTTAGAATTAGGTTATGGTTATGGTGAGGGTAAGGGTTAAGGTTAGGCATTTAGTGGTGATGGTTAAGGTTAGGGTAAGGGGCTAGGGAATGCATTATGTCAATGACGGGTCCCCACAAAGATAGTGAGACGCACTATGTGTGTGTGTGTGTGTGTGGGTGTGTGTGTGTGTGTGTGTGTGTGTTTGGTTGTTTAGGGGTGGGGGGTGGGGGGTAGGTGATCCAGCAGACATCACTATGTAATTGTTAAGGGAATATGGAGTCGCCTTCAGATAATGAAATGCTTTTTGAGCCTGTCTTCCACTAATGGACTTCAGTAGTGTAGTTGTTTGGCTAGTTTTGTCAAGCAATCTGCATTTTGAAGATTCCAAAAAATAAGAATGATGAATAAGTGTCCCTACAATGGTCTGTGCAAATTGTTATAAGAAAGGATATACATGATGTGATCATTTGATGACCCACAAGCTGAAGTCCACAGTGAGAGCTGAATGTTTCAGTAGTAGGTCATGTCTGCTGGAGGCCTGGCTGTCCCTTACATCACTACCAAACATGTCGTTGTGGTGTTGTGGTTTGAGTTGGCTGTGCTGTGTAGTAAACTGCTTTTGTACATTGTGTTAGCTAGGTTAGGGAAGGATAGGGGTGGGTGGGTTGAACAAGCAGTCTGAGGGAGGGTACAAATAAGAAATATGGGAGCTGTCTACATTAAAGCCTCATAGGAAAGTCACCTATTCATCCTTAAACACAGACTTCCACCGCCATGAGGGATGGTGGGATGAGAGAGGAGGAAAAAAGCCCTATATGAAGTCAAAAAAAGTGTCACGAACAAACAAAGTTTTACTAAGAGTCTCTTTAAACCTTTCTATTTATATGGATCTCTACTTTAGTAACATCCTTCTATATTTAAACGTTGTATTAATATCATGCTGTCGGGCATGGTCGGAGAGTCAGTTGTAGCCATTTACTAATGTTGTATTTATTGTGTTACCAGTAAGGGGTAAAAAACATTTATATATGAATATAGATATATCTATTTGTTATCTGCAACTCTTGGACATAACTTTGCCTTTGATTTTCAAATTCCATGCAGGATTCAATGCACTGTCGATGTATGGTGAGGTTTTTACCTGTGATGTTTTTTTCAGTTTAATTTGGGTTTATTTCCCTTTCAGTTCACCTACTGAATGTATCTTAAAAAAAAAAAAAACTCAAACTTTTTAGGTAGATGTTGTTTATATATATATATATATATATATATATATATATATATATATATATATATATATATATATATATATATATATATATATATACTTTAAAAAAAGCATACAGTAATCTGTACATTATATACACGTGTAAATTATATAACAAAAAGTTTCTGATAATATGCTGGACTTCTTCTTCTGCTGACCCAGATAGATTATAATGACCTGGCCAAAAAAAGAAAAAAAGTTGATGAGGGAAGCATTTAAAAGGAACACTAGTACCTTGTAGCCAATGGGAGAGACAGAAAAAGGAGGAGGAAAAATAGGGGGGTATGGAAGGGAGTGGGTACAGTCTCCTCTGAGGTACATGGGGTGGACAAATTTAAAGAAACTTCAAGTAGTAAATCATGATATTGACAACATATACTGTACTGAAGAAAACCTGTTTAACTTTATCTGTTTTGGCGAGCTTCACTGCAGCTTACTGGGTTAAGATCAGGCATCTTAACCAACACTTTAGAAGCGTGTTTACACATTTATGTTGATTCAGAAGGGGATTAAAACTACTACTATTAGTATTATTAAGAATGAACATGAAATAATAGGAAAAACATAAGTTTTTGTTATGATTCATCACTTTAGGGTGACTGGGTAGCTCACCTGGTAGAGCATGCGCCCATATAAAGAGGTTTAGTCCTTGACACTGCGGGTTCAACTCCAACCTGCAGCCCTTTGTGGCATGTCGTTCCTCCTCTCTCTCCCCTCATGTCTTCAACTGTCCTTTAAATAAAGGACTACAATGCCCAAAAAATTATCTTTAAAAAATAAATAATCACTTTAATGAATATGTATCAAATTCTATCAGCCCTTAGTTTGTACTTGACATGGACCATGAACAGATGCAAGAGCCATGTAAGACCTCACATGAGTTGTTCTGACCCAATCAGTTTAATGATTTAATGAAATTATTGATTTGTTAGATGTCCTACAGAAAACAATGTACTCATCTCAGGGTTTGTTTGGTCAGGAAAAGAAGTGGTCCAGCCAAAAAACATGTATACATGAATGTAGCTCAGTGTAGCTAAATGAAAGCAGCACAAGCTGCTGCTGAACATGGCTGTAAAAACATCGGCCTTTTATGACAACTCTTTTTTTAACCAATGAAACATTTTTAGGTGTACTATGCGTTATTTAAAATAACATATCAATAAAAAAATGTACTTCATTCTTTTTTGACAAAATGCTCTGATGTCTTTTAAAGCTGACAAATTACTTACTGAATTGTGCTGCTGCCAGTTGTGATTAAAGGGGTGATAGAATGCAAAACCGATTTTACCTTGTCATAGTTGAAAAACGACAGTCTGGAGGTGAATATGACATACAGAGAACCTCAAAGTCCCAGTGACATCCCTTTCGTCTGCAAATCTCACAATTTGAAACTGCTGCTGAAAATGGGCCAATCTCAACAAAGCTAAAAGTTGACGTCAACTCCTCAACTCCTAGTCTTTGTCACGCCCCAACATGTACATAGTCTACACCACTGACCTGAGGTCACCTTAGTCTTCTGAATCTAGGTCACGCAAAGCTCAGAAATTGTATACATTGTTCATCTGCTATTTAATTACTAAATTCACTTCTGACACTTTTTTATGTGAGGAATCAACTATGTAGAGGTCAAATATGGGCCGTTTTATGAAAATTGATGGCTAATTGCAAATATTTGTCTGTGGCCGGTGTGTGTGAGTGAGAGCGCGGTCAGCCACCTTGTTACGCCCGCAATCTCTTACCACAGGTTCCAGTTAATCTTATAATTGATATGTGTGTTGAGTTATTTAAACAAACGATCAGGGAAATAAACACCTCTTGTCCACGAGTGAGCTGGATGGAGCTCTATCCCTGAGAGCTAGCTAGATTGCCTCCTCCTCCTAACAAGACCTCTGAAATTCACAAAAATGCATACATTGAAATTGGACAAAAGTGTTAGCTAAGCTTTGTAAGACCTTAGGGTAGCTGTGATATAAGTCGCGTGACGAAATTCAAACTGTAGTCCAGTAACCCAGAAACGGTGACTTTGCCCTAGGTACGGAGCGAAGCGGGCTGCCGCTGTCTTGTCAGATTGCGTGGAGCTCATAAAGTCTGATGTGTCTTACCAAATTTGCAATTAGCCATCAATATTCGTAAAACGGCCCATATTTGAACTTTATATAGTTGATTTCTCGCATAAAAAATTCTCAGAAGTGAATTTAGTAACGAAACATTGCAGTGTCTGAAATATGAGACATGTTGTCTTGTCTCCAATGTATGTGTATGTGCTTCGCTCAACCAATCAGCGCGCAGCTCATCTAAATATTCATGAGCATACCATAATTGGAAGAAAAGCTCTATTTCCAAATAGGACCAAAACATAGGGATGCATAAGAATAACATAGCACCCATAGAATAGCAACCAGCCAAATCAATGTTAAATACCCTATTATCAGACCTTAAGGAACAGTGTGAAATACCCTATATAATCATTCTATCACCCCTTTCAGTTATTCTGATGTTAAAGAATCTTTTTTATTTCATGTTTCCATTATTTTGTCCACCTCCTTTAGAGTGCAGTGTGAAAGTGAAGTGAATTCCTTGGTTGGTGACTGACATACTCTAAGGCTTGTCGGGAGAATGTTCAATCTTCCTCCTCTTTTTCGTCCTCTTCCAGTTCAGCTTCCCAAATGAGCAAAGACTTCTGTGTGAAAGGATCCAGTGATACTTCCCATGTTGCTGCATTTATTTCTCTCTTGGTCATTCAAAGTGCATGTGGCACAGTGGACAGGATGATGGGCTCAAACAGTAGGCCTACATGACTGTTCTCTAAATGGATGTCTCAAAGCTACTAAATGATTGTGTGTGGGTGTGTGACTTTTTAATGCCCGTCCGCCGCCATCCCTCAGCAATCCACTGCAAGGCTGTTTAACTGGGATAACACACCTGCAGTGGGGCTGAGAAGGATTGCAGAAGACATGAAGACAGAAGAAAAAAGACTGGGACTTTAAAGCAAAACATACAAAAAGACCTAATGAAAAACAACTAACGATGTCAAACTTAGCAGAGATCCAGGTATCCTCTGATCTCTGCATGTTCTTCTGATTTTGACATTTTCTGTTCTTTCCGTTGTAAAGACTTTTGTCCTGTTTACATGTACTGTAAATGCTGTCCATCCAGTACTGGTTGGAGAGATTAAAAAAGAAAAGGTGTGAAGCAGCTTTCATTCTAGCTCTGGTATTCTCAACGGCTGATTACTGTCATGCTAAGAAAACCCTTCTGTTCAAGGAAGCATGTCCTCCTTTACCTTGATCACTTAGTCCTTCCATCTCTGTTCCCTGCAGAAACCCATACCATAGCAAAACCCAAACCCTTTCATCCTGCTCTGCAGTACACATACTATAAGAAAAGTACTTGAGCTTTCTACCAAAATCCATGTTGGTCTTTCCCAACTTTCCCTATTCCTGTGTTTATTGTGTATACCTCAGATGCAAGCCCTAAAGCAGCTATTATTCTTTGACCCCCCACCCCTTAGTGTAGTAGTAGCTACCCAACTACAATCCATTAGCAAAAAACACACCTACCTCCCCTTGTAACCCGCTGACCTCTACCATGAAGGCCACAGTATACTTTCTGCGGTGTCACATTTTGACAGGTTTGCTCAAACTACATATAAATTATTTCCACACTAGCACTAATTGGGCATTAATCTGCAGTTGGTTTGAAGCATCATAGCAGCACCTCTTTGCTAACAATTCAAATTTTGTTCTAACAGGCCAACATTATCTTACAACCATTACATCACAAAAATTGTATAAAATCCTGTGTGAAGTGAAGGTTCTGCTTTGTAAAACTGTACTGCAAATTTCTGTTTTTGTAAAATGATCAAGGTTATGGTCACTTTTGAGTCCACATCTTCACAATTGTACATCTCGAGCTGAAAAGATGTATGTTATTTATATTCAGGCTCAACGAACAATGAGCATAAAAGATGACAAATATTTTAAACTATATAACTGTATATAACTTAACCCATGCAATCAACTACTGAGGAAAGTAGAAATGAGTGTTAAGAAACAAATGACACCTGTTCACCTATGTTGGACTTGGCAAAATACCTTGTGGGAATTAGCAGATATGACAATTCTATTTAAATAAATTTAACTGGATGTGAAATGTTTTCAAAATGTAAATGTTACTGTGACCTGGCCCTTAGTCTACATAATCCCTCAGTATCCTGTGTCACTTCCTCACCACAGTACTCTATTCCCAACTTTACTCACCTATATTTCCAACAATGTATATCGTTTGCAATGTGTTTTTTACTGTTCTGAAAGGCCTTCCAAAATCATCTATACAGCATATGAGTACTCAAAAAAGCCCTCATGTGAGTGTTTTCTGTTCTGCTACCTTTCTTGTTCTGCTACATTTAGGCAACTGAAACTAAGTTGTTAAAGTTAGGAAAATATGGTTAACAAACATTAACACCGGCTGTTGAATGGAAACAGGACTTTCACCCTGATCTTCTCCCCATTGTCTCTAAAGCAAGATAACAAAATCACACTACTTCTGCCTTAGACTATCTACTGAGAGGTGGAACAGTCAACATTTGCAGGACCGCAAGAGATTACTTGCAAGGAAAACATAAACACAGTTGTTTTTTATGTCAGTTGTCTTTCTAGTGAGAAAAGTCTCCATTTTTAGGTCACAGTTCACTCTTAAATCTTGTTGTGGAGTGTAAATGATTGTACAATACAAAGCTGTCATGAATTAACCACAATTTTTCTGTGTAATTGTGTCCTGTTGTGTTTCTATTTCAGACATTTTGACTTTGCTATAAGTATACTGTTGCCTTTATACATCAATGTCACTCCCCAAACCCTAACAGCCTCCCTGCCCTATGCAGATCCCCAAAGCACAATGGTTTCAATGGTAACCAGTGAGTAAAATAGAAAAACAATGAATTTCCTTCCATTCTGTTTGTATTTGTCTGTTTTCCCATCTGTTTGAGGCTTCAATGTGCTTTTATATTCCTTACAGTATGTACAAACTCCTCCCTTTCTCTCTGACAATAGCTGAACTTTGTTTTCCTGAATATTAGAACAACAAAGCAACTTTTCATGTGTACCTGTGGCTTCACTTAATCCATATATATATATATATATATATATATATATATATATATATATATATATATATATATATATATATATATATACTGGGTTTGATTTTGTTTTTGTATTTCCTGGTTTTTATTTCTATTATGCTTCTAATGTGCTTCAAACAAACAATAGTATTTATTACATTATTGGTACATTATTATCACATTATTACTACCATTACTATTAATAAACATTTCTTTCCTCAGTAACTCCCTTGTTAATGCGGTTAATAGGGTTAATGCAGTTAAAGCTGTTTCACACATGATAGCGTTATGGATTGCAAAAGTATTCTTTTAAAGCTATAATATACAATGCTTTCTTCAACAAAACAATGTATAGACTAATACAAAAGTAATTCCTCTCAATCATCCCTTATGACCCACTAGAAGTGTGTGGTGGTGTCTCTATCTGCAGAGACCCTGCCTTGTGCCTGGATTTTCTCTTAATTTTATTGTGGAGAGTTGGAACCGTGGTTGTGACGCTCCTGGGCGTCAACAAAGAGCCTATGGGCCCCACATGGGTGTATAACCATCACTAACCATGCTTCTCACGTCTCATACCAACGCACAAGTTTAACTGACACACACATAAAACCAGCAGGATGAGACCACTACGAGACAATGAGAAAATAGACTATAATTCTTCTGACTACTGGTTTGGTCGGTGCTCCCTCTCTTCATTCACTCTCTAGCTCGCTCGACCACTGCTGCGCTCACTCTCTCTCTCTCCATCTCTCTCTAGCCATTGAGCCGGGGTGGAGGAGCCAACTTTGAATGCTGGCTGAATCTCATCCCCCTTATCTGATAGCTCCTCGACTCCTCGGTCCTTGGCTGAACTGGAAGTTGTTCTGTCCCTCCTCGGTGAAGGCCATCTCAAAGCTCTTATTTTGTCATTGAGGCCCGAGCATTGAAGAGGGATCATTGAGGAGCTATAGCCGAGGATACACGAGAGCAGCCTTCCCGGAAGCTGTGCAGCTGAAGGAGTTGCTAACTCCGCCCAAACAACTGACAAATTCATGTTAAGCTTCAGAGGAAAGAACGTCTCATCCCTCTAAAACACATTTGCTCGTTGCCTCTCTCCTCTGATGATATCCTCGATTAAGACGCTAGGAAGGGAGGCAAGTGGAGGAGACTGGGATGCAATTTAAGGGCTTTGGGACATACCCCATGTGTTTACAAACAGATAGCCAATACTCATTTCTTATTCTACCTCTAAAGTTACCAAAAGAAAAATTGCAGGAACAAAAGCAAAAGACAATCTGGTGTAGCATAGTCAGAGTGTCAAAAATGATAGGATGGCAGACTTCTTAACCCTTGTGTTGACGTTGAGTCACATTGACCTGTTTTAAATTTTTGTTTTATATCAGGAAATATGGGACGTAGAAATAAGCGCTGAAAATGTGTAAAAGAAAAATAAAAAAATTTAAAACGTTGGAAAAAGCAAAAACCAAAAAAATAGCCGTCAAAAGGTTGAAGGGAAGACAACACAAGAGTTAAATTCCATTCCAACACATTATAGCGCCACCTAGTGGTCCACATGTGTAAGTTTTGGTAGGTGTGGTCCATGAGCCATTGTCCATCTAGCCTGTAAATTTAAAGTTGTTGACATTAGTGTAAGTAGTAAATTCAGACTTGGGTCCCATAGGCCACGCCCACTTTGACCCCTCTGTACCCCACTCCAGGGTTGGCCTCAGGAATGGCCCTAGATGGTACCCATCAAATTTTGTAAAAATCGGATGAGCGGTTCATGAGATATAAATGTTGTACTTGTAGCGCCCCCTAGTGACCGATTTTCGTAAAACACGTGGGGGACCTGGGGTCATGAGGGTCATGACAAACACGAATCTAAAGTTTGGCGTTGATAGCATTTATTTTGGCCGGGATATGGCAAAGTTGGTGTTTTCATAGTTAGCTACACAAATATGTTTGTGCGTAATATGTGCAATTTTTATTCCATGAAAAAAAATTGTATTAACTTTTTGTCAGGTCGGTCTGGAGATGCTACTGTCCACGTTTCGTGCAGATCAGTCACAAGGTCTAGGAGGAGATGCAAAAAGTAGGTTTTTGATAAATTGCGATTTTTCACGCACAAAAGTCTAGGCGGAAACGGGTGTGGCCTATATGACGTGATTCCATTGGATCCAGGGAACGTAGATGTATGGTTTTTGAATATCCGGTGTATGGTGTGGGAGTAATAGGGCCAAAAGCGTTTTTTCTGCTAGTGGTGGAAGTGGGTCAATTGTTGCGCCCGAGGTCCTTGCGGAGTTTTGGACCAGTCCTGAAAATGGCAACCCCCCACCATGTACAGTTTAGGCTTTTGTAGAGTTTTAGGTGGAGAAGAAAAATAATAATATTAATCTTTAGAAAAACAATAGGGTTCCACAGCCCTGCTGTGCAAACGGCGTAGCTCGTGCTACCGCCGCTTCTTCCAGACTCGAGCTTGGACCCCTAATGATGATGATGATGATGATGATGATGATGATGATGATGAATCTTAGTAAAAACAATAGGGTTCCACAGCCCTGCTGTGCGAACAACGTAGGTCTTGCTACTGCCGGTTCTTCCAGACTCGGGCTTGGACCCCTAATAATCAGAATAATACACAATCAAAACAGGAAAAACAGAAACATACACCATCAGCAGAATAATACATGATCAAAACAGGAGAACAGAAACCTACACAATCACAACATTACCACATTCTTGACAAAGCTAGACAGTTTGTACTTGTATTACACGGATAAAGAACACCTTTTTTGAGGTATAAAACTCCACCCAATTACCCCTCAAATGCATAAACCAAACAAATAATAAATCACTAGACACAGGAGACCCCCCATCCCTTGGTTCTGAACCTTGATATCAGTGATGACATCATCAATGCTAGAAATACACCAGAAATGCTCAGCGGCTTCTCTCCAAACATTCCTGTATGGTGACCAGACAGAGGAACAAAGAACGGGTGAAAGAACGGGTGAGTATGCAGAAACAAACAAGTAACTGTTCAAACCTACACCTAGTGATGGTGCAATACCCCCTGTTGGTCAAACAGAGATCGTTTTTGACTAATTATTGTTTCGCCAGTAAAGACTGACAAATAACGATGAATAAAAAAATCTCCATGTAATCCATTTATATCAATATAGTGTGTATTTGCTGGTGGTATAATTAAAATACACCATGCGTATAATAAACGGATTTCCTTGAGAGGAATGTGGCTATCAAACGTGTGTAAATCAATCCTTAATCCTTATAATAGCAGGAGGGGCAATTTTAGTAGGCTATTCTAAAACGGATACGTGGCAATAGTTCAACTGAGCTGAGGGCCATGAATGTGCGTGTTTAGATCATAGATGTATAATAAAACCGTGTAGATTTGAACCACTTCATGGACCAGTCACATGGCATGCCCGGTCAGTGAGGCTTCGGATGTCATCAATGACGTCATTTGTCTTCAACATTAGAAGCCTCGATACATGCTTCACGGAAAACTTCCAGGATTTTTGACACACGCTTCGAAGCCTCGGCACAGAACGTAACATCACTACCTCGGCTTAATAAATCTAACTGAAACTAAAATGTAGTTGTGTGTTTGCTTTAAACCAGTGCTTGATGTAAGAATGTAATACCTTAAACACAAATAATAAGATAGTAAGTCCGGAAATGTTACAAAAAAGCAATAATAGCATTAAAGCAAACTGAAATCGAGAACCATATAAAAACTAGAAAACGCATTTCTTGCAGAAAATGCTTGTGAATGCTGAACAGCTAAATTGCTAAAGATAAACTGGATTAATAGCTTCAATGTGCTAAATGTGAGATTGTCTTGATTAATGATGATGTGCTGATTAGCTCTTGGGTGGGTAGCGCACTGCCATGACTCCATTAGGCAACTGTGTCTAGATTACTGATTACACCACATTTTAATTGTGATATTTTACGGGTAGAATCTGAATCTTCCCCGTTCTTTGTCAGGTAGCCTAATATAGTAGTACAATGTCGTCCTCTGATGTAGAAGTAGCCTACACTGTAGGCTATACAGTGGAGTTGCATATTAAGTGGTTTGGGGTCCTTCTGTAAGTAATTTTGAGTTACAATTTGGTTTTGGAGAATACTATAACCAGCAATACTACAAGCCAAGCAATCGGCCCGTTCCAAACAGGCACATTTTCAACGGGCACTGTACTAGTTACCTAAATAAGCTAAGAGCTTAAATACATTGCTAGATAACCTGGAAGATAAACTGTAATACAAGTGGAATGTCAAATGAATTGATTGAAAAGGCTGAAAAAATAAATACTTTGTATTATTATCAGACATATCCGTTGCACAGAATAAAAAAAGCATCACCCTAAAGAACTTAGAGGTGAAATACATTGGCTGAAAAGAAAGTGGCTGAATGCATTGAAAAAGCTGCAAGACGAAATGCATTAATCACAAGCATGTTCAAAAAAAAAAAAAAAGAGTTTCATATAAGTTACGGCAAGGGAAACACAGATGGATTGAAAGTTTATATATGACCTGAAGTTTACTGAAATGTACTTTCAATGAAAGTAAGGTCTTTGAAGTAACTTTTATGTCGAAGTCTGGCTGCCAACATCTTCTGCTGTTATAATAAACATTTCAAATGTTTGTGGATGTGTATTTGTCCTGAGCCACATTAAAGACTGCCTACTGAAATGTGAGCAGAACTACATTGTTTTGGATGTATTATCATACACTACATGTGTGATTATGGGCTGGGACAATCTGCCAGGCCATCTGCGTATCGCATTGCCAGCACTGTGTACACAGCTCGCCATGTGAGCCTGAGTGATCAAAGCAGCTAGTGTAAAACAGTTTAATTCACTATAAATTCTTCACAATAAAAGTCCCCTGTTATGATGAAGTTACCAGCTTGTTTCAAACTGCACTATTTGAAGATTGCAGATTGCAGTTCTGGAAACCAAAATTTACCGATTAGAAGTACATGTGGAAGTGAACGGATCATGTGGGAATGACACCACTTTACCATGGACCCAAAACAATGGACAAAAGTATGCTAACACATGGCTAATTAGCACCAACAAGACTACAAAGAAACAAGAGGGCTGTGAAATGGGTAATAAATCAAGTGGTAGTCCTCCATGGAACATTATTGGTGCAAAGAGTAAATAATTATCATCCAGGCAGAGCACCTCTTCAACCCCTGTACTCAGTAGGACACAGCCGTAGACAACTGCAAAAGGGGAAATTAGAAACGAAATGCCTCCTCAACAACCGAGTATGCAAGTGGATAACAGATTTGCTCCACTGCAGCAGGACCCTGGACATGACCTGGATTGCGTCTCATCGTCACAGAGCAGGGTAAGGACTGAGAGCAATATAAAAAGTAAAAAGCTACAGGGAACGCTAACAACTGGGCCTCAAAATCTGATTGTGGGTGACTCTGCTGTAAAAGATGTAAAAAGCAGTAAAAACAACAAAATACTCTGTTTTCCCAAAGACATGGTGTCTGACTTGGCCCAAAGAATCCCGGATATCATAGCACCACACCCAACTATGAAAAATTATACTGCATATATGGTCACATGATGTTGTAAAGCAAGAGTCTGAAGTGCTGAATCGTGACTTTATGGATATGCTGAACACAGTCAGCTCCCTAAACGCAGAGGTGTTTATCAGTGGCCCTCTACCACCAGTCAGAAGAGGAGCTGAGAGATTCAGCAGACTGTTGGCACTGAACAAATGACTTTCATCTGCATGTACCGTCCACTGTCTGCGGTTCATTGACAATTCTAACATCTTCTGGGACCGCAGACATCTTTCTAAAGCAGATGGACTTTTCCTTAACAAGCCAGGAGTAAAGCTGTTCACATCTAGCCTACTTTACTTTCTACACCACACATCTGCTCCCTCATCCAAGGACACGAGACAAGATGAACCAAAACAAGAGGAAGACACAACAAAGTGCGGCAGTGATCCACCACAGCCCCCACCTGAGCAAAGATTTGACCATGGGAGACCACAGAGTGGAGACGAGAAATCTCATCACCCCTTTACACCCATCCAACACTCCTCAAACCCCCTTACCAACCCCGACGCCTTTGAGGATCCATCGCTCTCCCCATCTACCCTTTCCCCTGTTTCCCCCTGCCACATGTTGGGGTTCACTGATCGGATGGAGCAGCTGGTAGATGCTGGAATCAAGTTTGCCCCACTTCCTTCTCCCATCATTCGCCCCAGCATCAAACTGACCCTGTTTTGACTCAACCACTGAAAGTAAAACGCCAGGCACCTCTGCCCCCTCAAGGACGGCAGCTAACGTCTTCTCCCCAGACCGATGTAGTATGCTTGTGTACAAAATGCAACAAGCTTTAACTGATATGTGCTGGGTCCAGGCTGCATGCTTAGTGGCACTAATGACTCTTTCCAGGACAAGCCTGGGCCCTGTGTATTAAATTATTCTTCTTCAGAGTCATAACTAAACAGGGGGAAGCAGCGTTAATTTTTTATGCTCAACTTATCTGGAACAAACTACCAGAAAACTGTAGGTCCGCCGCAACTCTCAGTTCTTTCAAATTAAGGCTGAAGACCTTTCTTTTTGATGTTGCCTTTCTTTAAATAATTGTTAATTTCTCATACTACACTGTCAATTTTATTCTTGTCTTTTATCTAGTGGTATTTTGATTTTTTTCTTTTTTTATCGTTTTTAAATGCTCTTTAATGTTTTATGTAAAGCACTTTGAATTGCCCTGTTGCTGAAATGTGCTATACAAATAAAGCTGCCTTGCCTTACCAGGTTTCATGCAGATCGGTCACATGGCATAAGACGAGTTCAAAAAAGTTGGTTTTGGACGTTGCACGATATTGCAAAAACAGTTTTCAGCAGAAATGGGCAGGGCCTATGTCATCAGATTCAGCCTAATTCAAGGAACACATTAATGTAAGGTTTTCTAATGTGCAATGTGTGATGTGGGAGTTAAAACTTAGACTTAGACTTCTCTTTATTGATCCTTTTGGGATGACTCTCACAAGGAAATTAAATATCCAGCAGTAGATTTTAGCAACATACAAACAAAACACTCTTTAAATAAAGAGGTATAGAAAAAAAATACAGTATAAGAATAACAATATACATAGACTTTTAGCTAAATATTTTTTACAAAAAGTAAACAAACAGTAAAACAACAATAAACTACAAATAAATATATAGATATATAGGACTGTATGGTATTGTGTTATTGTACAGTTAATAAATAAATGACATTTAGCATACATTAGAAGTTAAGAGCAGTTAGAGTGTCCAGGTATGTGAGTAGATTATGAAATGATTGCACATTGAATGAGTGAGTGGGTGGCTACCACTCCTTCCCTTCCTTCCTGTTCTGTTCTGTCCTCTAACCTATTTCCTCCTCCCCTCGAATGAGGAGTTGTAGAGTATGGCATGAGGGACACAGGAGTTCTTGAGTCTGTTGGTCCTGCACTTGGGAAGGAGCAGCCTTCCACTGAACAGGCTCCTCTGGTTGCTGATGACGGTGTGCAGGGGGTGGCTGGCATCAGTAATGTCCAGCAGTTTGTCCAGTGTCCTCCTCTCTGCCACCGTCACCAGTGAGTCCAGCTTAATGCCGACCACAGAGCCGGCCCGCCTGATCAATTTATCCAGTCTGGAGATGTCCTTCTTGGATATGCTGCCCCCCCAGCACAACACAGTGTAGAAGAGGACACTGGTAACCACAGACTGGTAAAACATCAACAGCAGTTTTCTGCAGATATTGAAAGACCGCAGTCTCCTCAGGAAGTACAACCTGCTTTGTGTCTTTCTGTACAGGTGGCTGGTTTGTGTTGTCCAGTCCAGTTTATTATCCAGCCACAGCCTGAGGTATTTGTATGACTGCACAGTCTCCACCTCAGCTCCCTCTAGCAGGACTGGTCGCGGTCTTGGTCTGGATCTCCCAAAATCAATGACCAGCTCCTTCGTCTTAGAGGTGTTGAGCTGTAGGCCGTTAGTGTGACACCAGAGAGCAAAATCCCTCACCAGACTCCGATACTCCTCCTCTCTGTCACCCCTGATACACCCAATGATGGCTGTGTCACCGGTGTACTTCTGTATGTGACACAGCTCCGAGTTGTAACAGAAGTCCGAGGTGTACAGGGTGAAGAGAAGAGGAGCCAGCACTGTGCCCTGGGGGGTTCCAGTGCTGCTTACCACAGTGTCAGACGTGGTGTCCTTCAGCCTGACGTACTGTAGCCTGTCAGTGAGGTAGTCCTTGATCCAGTCTACCAGATAGGGGTCCACTCCCATCCTGTTCAGTTTGTCCTGAAGTATGGGGAGCTGGATGGTATTGAACGCACTGGAGAAGTCCAAGAAAGCTCCGGCTTTCCTGGGCCGGAGCTTCCTCAGCTGTCTTCTGATCTGGTCTGTGGTGATGTGAGGCAGGGATTGTGTTGAGGTGAGGGAGGAGGAGGGGAGGATTGTGGTGTCAGGGGTGAGGTGTGTAGAGGGAAGAAGGAGAGATGGCTGCGGTGGGGGTGGGGTGGACAAGGACATGGGCTGGTTAAACTTGTTGAAGAAGTCATTCAGTTCATTCGCCCTCTCCATTGTCCCGCTTGTAGCTCTGGTCTTTGTGTTGTGACCTGTGATGGTCTTCACACCTTCCCAGACCTCCCTCATGTTGTTCTCCCTCAGCTTCTGCTCCAGCTTCTTCCTGTAGCTGTCCTTAGCTTCCCTCACACAGTGTTTCACCTCCTGCTGTGCTGCCTTCATGGCCTCCCTGTCCCTGCTCCTGAAGGTATCCTTCTTCTTATTGAGGACAGCCTTGACTGTCCGCGTTACCCATGGCTTGTTATTAGGGTAACAGCGGACAGTCTTGATGGGGGAGACCACGTCTGCGCAGAAGTTTAGGTAGTCCGTCAAACAATGTGTCATCCCCTCTATATCCTCACCATGCGGGTTGATCAGCACATCCCAGACTGTGGTGTTGTAACAGTCTCTCAGGGCACTTTCCATCTCAGGGGACCATGTCCTGATGATTCGAGTTGTCATCGGCTGTTGTTGGACCAGGGGAGTGTACAGTGGCTGTAGGTGAACCAGGTTGTGATCAGACTTCCCCAGTGGGGAGGGGAGTCGCTCTGTATGCATCCCTCACATTAGCATACAGGAGATCAATTGTCCTGTTGTTTCTCGTAGGACAGTCTACAACCTGGTGAAAAACAGCCAAAGTAGAATCCAAAGTTGCATGATTAAAGTCCCCAGAGATGATCATAAAAGCTTCCGGGTGCTGTGTCTGCAGCCTTGCTGTGACGGAGTGGATCTTCTCACAGGCAGTGGCTGCGTCCGTGGCTGCGTCCGTAAACACAGACAGTAATTACCTGACTGAACTCCCTCGGCAGATAATACGGCTGCAGGCTAACAGCTAACAGCTCTAGGTCCTGGCAACATGAGGCTGTCTTTACGGAGATATGTCCTGGGTTACACCAGCGGTTGTTGACATACATGATGAGTCCCCCACCTTTGCTTTTTCCGCTCGCTTTTGTGTCTCTGTCGGCTCTCATGGCAGTGAATCCCAGCAGGTCCACGTTAGCATCCGGTACAAGGTAGATTAGCCATGTCTCCATAAAGATGAACAAGCTGCTGTCACGGTAGAGCCGCTGGTTGTTCAGCGCAGAAAGCTCGTTGATCTTGTTCGGTGGCGAGTTCACATTCCCCATGATTACGGATGGAATCGATGGCTTGTAGCACCTCCGATTCTCCGCTAGCTTTGCCTTTAGCTTAGCCCCAGCCTTGCAGCCCCTGGGTCTCCTCCTCAGCTCCGTCGGGATAGGGTGCCGTATCCCGGTTCATCCCTTTGTGCGCAGAGCCAGCAATTCCTCTCTAGAGTAAGTGAGAAAGCTTACTATTTGTTGCATTTTAAAATTAGAAATATCCATAGGATATATATGAAACACACAATATCTTCGCAAGGAGAGTAAAAAAAGTAGAAAGAAACAGGATAAATAGGTTAAAAGAGCTAAAATCTGGAGAGCTACTGGAGAGGCAGCCGTCTCCTACAGCACCAGGTGTACACGTTTGACGTCATTATAGCGCCACCTAGTGGTCCACATGTGTAATTTTTGGTCAGTGAGGTCAGTTTCCCATTATACGTCTACCCTGTTAATTTATAGTTATTCACTTTAGTGTAAGTGGTGAATCCAAACATGGGGCCCATAGACCACGCCAACTTTGACTAATCAGTACCCTACTGTAGGGGTGGCCTCAGGAGTGTCCCTAGATGGTACCATCCAAATTTCGTAAAAAATCGGATAAGCCGTTCATGAGATATAAACTTTTTGTACTTGTAGCGCCCCCTAGTGGCCAATTTTCGTAAAATGTGTGGTGCAAGTTCAGAGCATCATATCAAACAAGAATCTAAAGGTTCGCGTTGATAACTTTCATTTTGGCCGAGATATGGCAAAGTTAGTGTTTTCATAGATAGCTAAACAAATTTGTTCGTGCATAATATCCGCAATTTTTATCCTATACAGATTATTTTAATATTTTTTTGTCAGGTCGGTCTGGAGATGCTACGTGCCAAGTTTCGTGCATATCGGTCACACGGTCTTAGAGGAGATTGAAAAAGTAGGTTTTCGATGAATCGTGATTTTTCACGCATAAAAGTCTAGGTGGAAAGGAGTGTGGCCTATATCACGTGATTCAGTTCAATCCAGGTAATGGGTGGAGATATGGTTTTTGAATGTCCAATGTACGGTGTGGGAGTTATAGGGCCAAACAAGTTTTTTTCTGCTATAGCGCAACCGCATTTGCAAGGCAATGCAGTTCACAGATCCAGCGGAGCTGTGGAAACCTATTGCCTTCGACTCACAGTCCATCAGCACTGGATCATCCCAGGGCTGTGTTCTTTCCCCTCTGCTCTTCTCCCTGTACACTAACAGCTGCACCTCCAGTCACCAGTCCGTCAAGCTGCTGAAGTTTGCGGACAACACCTTCCTCATCGGACTCATCTCTGATGGTGATGAGTCCGCCTACAGGTGGGAGGCTGACCACCTGGTGACCTGGTGCAAGCAAAACAATCTAGACCTCAACACTCTAAAGACAGTGGAGATGGTTGTGGACTTCAGGAAGAACCCAGCCCCACCTGCCCCCATCAACCTCTGTGGCTCCACAATTGACACTGGGGAGTCTTTCCGCTTCCTGGGAATTATAATCTCCCAAGACCTCAAGTAGGAGCTGAACATCAGCTCCCTCGTCAAGAAAGCACAACAGAGGATGTACTTCCTGCGGCAGCTGAAGAAATTCAACCTGCCAAAGACAATGATGTTTTCACTTCTACACAGCCATCGTTGAGTCCATCCTCACATACTCCATCACCATCTGGTACGCTGCTAGCATGGCCAAAGACAAGGGCAGACTGCAGCGTGTCATTCGGTCAGCAGAGAAGATGATTGGCTGCAATCTGTCGCCGCTCCAGGACCTTTACGCAACCAGGACTCTGAAGCGTGCTGGAAAGATTGTGGCCGATCCCTCCCACCCCGGACACAAACTCTTTGAGGCACTCCCCTCTGGCAGGAGGCTGAGGTCCATCAGGACCAAAACCACATGCCACATAAACAGTTTTTTCCCCTCCGCCACGAGCCTTATCAACAAGGCCCGGTACCCACCCTGACTCTCTCCACACCGCACCTCTGCCATTGTACCTACTCTTGATAATATATCATATTTTTACTACTGTTTAACTTATTTTACTATTTATTCACTTTATTTTATCGTTATTAATACATTCTGTGTGTATATGTTTATATTTATATTGTTTATATTCTTTTTATCCTTCTTATATTTGAATGTGTGACATGAACCAACAACACCATGACAAATTCATTGTATGTGCAACGTACTTGGCAATAAAGCCCTTTCTGATTCTGATTCTTTCCTAAGGATTATTATTAGGAGTCCAAGCCCGAGGGGGCAGGGAACCGCGGTAGCAAAGCTACACAGTTCACATAGCATCGCTGTGGAACTGTATCGTTTTCCTAAGGATTTTCCTCCATATTTATTATCTCCCACAATACACATCGCACATTAGACATCTTTACATCGTGTTCCTTGAATTAGGCTGAATCTGATGAAATAGGCCAAGCCCATTTTTGCTGAAAATTTTTTTTTGCAATATTGCCCAATGTGCAAAACCATCTTTTTCTATCTCCTCCTAGGCCTTGCGACCTATTGGCACAAAACTTGGTACGTAGCATCTCCAGGTGGACCTGACCTAAACTTAGCAAAATAAATTTGCTATGTTAAACTATTCGCAATTTACAACCAAACTAATTTTCATAGCTAGCTACAAAACACGAACTTTAGCATATCTCGGCAAATTGAATAGGTATCACGTTGTGGGCAGCAGGGGATAATGGACCCAAATGCAGGGAGAGGCAGGCAGGCAGGAGAAGGTTGAACACAACGATTTATTAACAACAACAACAAAAAGGCAGAGTTCCAACAAACTAGGGTATCCAAAAGGTAGAAGGTAACATAAGGTGTCCAGAGGAGGCAGGTAAACAAAAGGAACAAAAGGCTGCATGGGAAGATGACAAACACGTGCACACTGACTGAGAAATACAGAGCAGGACACAATCAGACAGGACGCAAACACAAAACAATCTGACAAGAGACAAGGGAAACACAAGGGCTAAATACACTGGGTAATGAGGTAACAAGGGGCAGGTGACACAGCAGGTGAAACACATTAGGAGAGACAGGGTAATCAACAAAGGCGGGAAAACAGAGGAAGTAAAACTAGACAGGACAAGACAGAAAACCAGACTATCAAAATAAAACAGGAAACAGAAATACACAATACACAGAACACAGTCAAAACAGGGTAAACAGTAACCTACACAATGAACCGGGAAATAAGTAAACAGAAATATACAAAACAGGATACATACAGAAATCTACAAACAAGACAACAGAAATAGAACAAAATACAAGGCAAAACACTGAAACCATGACATATCATTGTTGTTCGACATCCCACTCCGAGCCTCTGTACCAAATTTGGTGCAAATCGGCCGTTAAGGGGCGTTTTAATGAAAATTGATGCGTTTTGGCAAATAAGTCGATGCATTTAAATGGGAAAGAATTGCAATAGCAGTATCTCTGCCACAGTGAATGCTATCATCACAAAACTTGAGATTATTGTTTGACATGCCACTCTGCAGTACCACACCAGATTTGGTGATGATCACCCTTTAGGGGTCGCTCTAATTGAGGTAGAAGCGTTTTGACCTTTTACTCAATGAATGGGAAATTTGCCATCGCATTTCACTATAAACTTTCAAATTTCCTGACTTTTGCCTCGCCGCCGTCGTGCTTTGGGTTCCCCTTTTGCGGGCTCCGCTTTCGTGGGCTCTTAGCATCGTCAGGGGCGACTTGCGCCAGGAGGACTGGTGCCAGGGAGGCTTGGACCCCATCATAATATATATATATATATATTCAGTGGGGAGAACACGTATTTGATACACTGCCGATTTTGCAGGTTTTCCTACTTACAAAGCATGTAGAGGTCTGTAATTTTTTATCATAGGTACTCTTCAACTGTGAGAGATAGAATCTAAAACAAAAATCCAGAAAATCACTTTGTATAATTTTTAAATAATTAATTTGCATTGTATTGCATGACATAAGTATTTGATCACCTACCAACCAGTAAGAATTCCGTCTCTCACAGACCTGTTAGTTTTTCTTTAAAAAGCCCTCCTGTTCTCCACTCATTACCTCTATTAACTGCACCTGTTTGAACTTGTTACCTGTATAAAAGACACCTGTCCACACACTCAATCAAACAGACTCCAAGCTCTCCACACTGGCCAAGACCAGAGAGATGTGTAAGGACATCAGGCATAAAATTGTAGACCTGCACAAGGCTGGGATGGGCTACAGGACAATAGGCAAGCAGCTTGGTGAGAAGGCAACAACTGTTACAACAATTATTAGAAAATGGAAGAAGTTCAAGATGACGGCCAATCTCCCTCGGTCTGGGGCTCCATGCAAGATCTCACCTCGTGGGGCATCAATGATCATGAGGAAGGAGAGAGATCAGCCCAGAACTACACGGCAGGACCTGGTCAATGACCTGAAGAGAGCTGGGACCACAGTCTCAAAGAAAACCATTAGTGACACACTACGCCATCGTGGATTAAAATCCTGCAGCACACGCAAGGTCCCCCTGCTCAAACCAGCACATGTCCAGGCCTGTCTGAAGTTTGCCAATGACCATCTGGATGATCCAGAGGAGGAATGGGAGAAGGTTGTGTGGTCTGATGAGACAAAAATAGAGCTTTTTGGTCAAAACTCCACTCTCCGTGTTTGGAGGAAGAAGAAGGATGAGTACAACCCCAAGAACACCATCCCAACCGTGAAGCATGGAGGTGGAAACATCATTCTTTGGGGATGCTTTTCTGCAAAGGGGACAGGACGACTGCACCGTATTGAGGGGAGGATGGATGGGGCCATGTATCGCGAGACCTTGGCCAACAACCTCCTTCCCTCAGTAAAAGCATTGAAGATGGGTCGTGGCTGGGTCTTCCAGCATGACAACGACCCGAAACACACAGCCAGGGCAACTAAGGAGTGGATCCGTGAGAAGCATCTCAAGGTCCAGGAGTGGCCTAGCCAGTCTCCAGACCTGAACCCAATAGAAAATCTTTGGAAGGAGCTGAAAGTCCCGAAACTTGAAGGATCTGGAGGTCTGTATGGAGGAGTGGGCCAAAATCCCTACTGCAGTGTGTGCAAACCTGGACAAGAACTAGAGGAAACATATGATCTCTGTAATTGCAAACAAAGGTTTCTGTACCAAATATTAAGTACTGCTTTTCTGATGTATCAGTAATTATTCGGCCCCTTTACTTTCAGTGCAGCAAACTCTCTCCAGAAGTTCAGTGAGGATCTCTGAATGATCCAATGTTGACCTAAATGACTAATGATGAAAAATAGTATCCATCTGTGTGTAATCAAGTCTCCGTATAAATGCACCTGCTCTGTGATAGTCTCAGAGGTCCGTTTAAAGAGCAGAGAGCATCATGAAGAACAAGGAACACACCAGGCAGGTCCGAGATACTGTTGTGGAGAAGTTTAAAACCGGATTAGGATACAAAAAGATTTGCCGAGCTTTAAACATCCCAAGGAGCACTGTGCAAGCGATGATATTGAAATGGAAGGGGTAGCAGACCACTGCAAATCTACGAAGACCCGGCCGTCCCTCTAAACTTTCAGCTCATACAAGGAGAAGACTGATCAGAGATGCAGCCAAGAGGCCCATGATCACTCTGGATGAACTGCAGAGATCTACAACTGAGGTGGGAGACTCTGTCCATAGGACAACAATCAGTCATATACTTCACAAATCTGGCCTTTATGGAAGAGTGGCAAGAAGAAAGCCATTTCTTGAAGATATCCATAAAAAGTGTCGTTTAAAGTTTGCCACAAGCCACCTGGGAGACACACCAAATGTGGAATAAGGTGCTCTGGTCAGATGAAACCAAAATCAAACTTTTTGGCAACAATGCAAAACGTTATGTTTGGTGTAAAAGCAACACAGCTCATCACCCTGAACACACCATCCCCACTGTCAAACATGGTGGTGGCAGCATCATGGTTTGGGCCTGCTTTTCTTCAGCAGGGACAGGGAAGATGGTTAAAATTGATGTGAAGATGGATTGAGCCAAATACAGGACCATTCTGGAAGAAAACCTGATGGAGTCTGCAAAAGACCTGAGACTGGGACGGATATTTGTCTTCCAACAAGACAATGATCCAAAACATAAAGCAAAATCTACAATGGAATGGTTCACAAATAAACATATCCAGGTGTTAGAATGGCCAAGTCAAAGTCCAGACCTGAATCCAATCGAGAATCTGTGGAAAGAACTGAAAACTGCTGTTCACAAACGCTCTCCATCCAACCTCACTGAGGTCGAGCTGTTTTGCAAGGAGGAATGGGCAAAAATTTCAGTCTCTCGATGTACAAAACTGATAGAGACATACCCCAAGCGACTTACAGCTGTAATCGCAGCAAAAGGTGGCGCTACAAAGTATTAACTTAAGGGGGCCGAATAATTTTGCACGCCCAATTTTTCAGTTTTTTATCTGTTAAAACAGTTTGAAATATCCAATAAATTTCGTTCCACTTCATGATTGTGTCCCACTTGTTGTTGATTCTTCACAAAAAATTACAGTTTTATATCTTTATGTTTGAAGCCTGAAATGTGGCAAAAGGTTGAAAATTTCAAGGGGCCCGAATACTTTCGCAAGGCACTGTAAATACGCAGATGACTCAGTAATTGTTAGGCTGCTCCAAGACAGTGAAACAGGTCATGGTACCTGCATGAAGCTGGCCCCCCATATCATCTAAAAATTGTTAGAAACACTGCTATTCGTTTGTGCTACGTTTGTGCCGGTTTGTGCCGTAAAAATTATCGTTTGTGCTGTTAAGGATTTGAAGTAATTCAACTTTACATTTTCTGGCCAGTGACATCACCCAGCCCCCCATTAGTGTCCAAATCTCCCCAAAATGGTCTCAATCGTTTGTGGTACGTTTGTGCTGATTTGTGCTGTTAAAAATAAAACATTTGTGCTATGTTTTTTAAGTTAAACCGCTTTATAGGTTAAACGTGTCACGTCACCCAGCCCCCCATTAATGTCCAAATCTCCCCAAAATGGTCTCAACGGTTTGTGCTATGTTTGTGCGGATTTGTGCCGTTAAAAGAAACATTTGTGCTACTTCGGTTTTTACGTTATCAGGCTATATTTGTTACACGGCTACTATTTGCGCTGCAAAGACTTCTGAAACCAGCCATCACTCCCATGAACGGGACATTTTTCCTTACAATAGCCTTCATTGTCAGATCACGTCCATAATAATTGGACTTTTGGTTCAATTTTTTGACAGTTTTCAGTGGTTATGAGGAGCAATATGAGAGAGACATTTCGTGATGATTGATCGTTGTTTAGGTACATTATACCACATTAAGCCTTTTCATGTTAGGACTTATAAAGCCAATGAGAACCGTGGAGAGTCAACCCACAGCTGCCCTGCTGAAATGTGAAGCAGAAACGCTTAATGTCAGATAACGTCCATAATAATTAGAATTTGGGTTTGATTTTTTGACAGTTTTCAGTGGTTATGTGGCGCAATATGAGAGATAATTTTGATGATAATTGATCGTTGTTTAGGTACATTAAACCATGTTAAGCTTTTTCTCGCCATAGGCGCCAATGAAGAAGAAAATTTTAACGTGAGATAACTTCTATAATCGTTGGATTTGGGTTTAGTTTTTTTTGACAGGCTTAAGTGTTCATGACCACGTTTGAGTGATGGCTGGTATCAGAAGCCTTTGCAGCACAAATAGTAGCTGTGTAACAAATGTAGCTCAGCGTAAGTTCTTACAGGAAGACTTCATATTCCTTTTTCGTCACTCATAGCTGATTAGCTGTTTTTTGGCATGTCACTTGTCAGTAGTCAATCAGATTCAGCTGTGTCGATAGTTAAACCAATCAGAGCTGGGAATTTGTCACGAGCCTATCACAGCGCGACATCCTGTTTTAAATCTGCTCTTTCCTTTGCGGTTGTCAGTTGTCGTTTCAGGAATAGAGTGTGTGGTTCTGCTGCTCAGGGGGATCAACCGGGCTACTACGGTAGTGTCTTGGCAGAACTTTATGCGGTCCCAGCAAGTCGGCAGCTCACACTCGCCTCCAGTTTGGGGGGTGGTGTCTCGGTCGTCAGCGTCTATCACTGCTCTACACTGCTCCGACCTGCACAGCACCGGGTGCTGCCCGACGCAAGGCCGTCGGCAGTGGGTGGTTCCCACGGAGAGGAACTGCCGTGTTTTGAATCAGCTGGACCTTCACACGCTAAGTTAAGTTGTCTCCTCGGGCTGCGTTTTTGTTCATTCATGATGCCGCCCATGTTAAATAAGGGTCGGGCTGCGGGTGCTATGTTTCATGGCGCTGGTGTTTTTCCTGTCTCGGGGGGTTTATTTACGGTAATTGCTTTGGAGTCAGCCGGTGGGCATTGTTTACTCTAATATTTGAATATGGGTAAGTGAGCAATTTCTATTTTCTTTAGTGGGTATGTGAGGCGAGCTGCTTCTATTTCAGACATTTGTTTTATGTAGCATGCTCTCCTATATCTCAGTTGGCATTCTTGTCATCACGTGCGCTCTGCAGTGGTTTATGACTCTTAGCCTACTGTTTCTGTTACATTAAGCCTCTAGCGGTCATACCGTCTATTTTCAGGGGTATCACAGAGAGCAACTCCTTGACTATCATGAGCTAATATTTGATGTGCAGTATTGGTGTACATTTGGACGCTCTAGCCCTAGGCTTGACTAAGCGGTGGATTGGTTGCTTATGCATTTATCGACTGCTGTGACTTGCTCTGGTGTAGCACTGTTCTGAACTGGGCAGGGGCCTTTTTCTTTTTGTGTTGGGGAAATGACGCGCAATGGTGATTTGTCTTCGGTGCTATCATATCAGTAGTTCATTGCTGATTTCAAGCAGCATGCATGAAGGATGTTTTTGGCATTGAATATCATATGTATTGCATCTGCTGCCGGCATACTTATTGCTGTGTGCCTTGTGCTCTTTATGGCAAGTAGTGTTTATTTATTGTATGGTAAGTGGTTTACCAATAACTAGATGGTAAGAGCATTTTTATTTTTGTTTTCGTTGTAGGACACAGCTTATCCACTAGTTCACTAATGTGCTTTTGAGTGTTGGATTTAGGTAGGTATCTTAAACAGGTATGCAGGGGTGCTGTTAATCGGATGAGCACTTTGGACTGTTTGTGTTAAGTCTTTATTGCAGCCCCTTGTGGCAAACAAGACGTCCGGA
The DNA here is from genome assembly GCA_023566125.1 of Zingel zingel. NCBI lineage: Eukaryota > Metazoa > Chordata > Actinopteri > Perciformes > Percidae > Zingel > Zingel zingel. The sequence continues at coordinate 30,857,746 of CM042334.1, forward strand.
TATCGTTAACATTCTTGAGAACCAGAGATCCCTGAAACCCTAATGGTGGGTATGCATACATATAACTGGTGGTGGTGTATTATATGGCATTTTGTTCAGTCCTTCTGAATTTACTCATTAGTCACTGACCAGATGTGGTTGTATCTGCAGTGGCTGTATTTTCATCAGGCTTCGGGCCATAATAAACGCAAACTTGCACCGGCTTGATTGCCGAGTTATTCCATTGTATTGCAAACGTGTTGCTTATACCGGCGATCGCCTGGATTTAATTTGCTTCAGGTTTAGCTGATTTTTTTTATTTTCATGGTAGTGGGCATTAGCCTAATCTTTCTGGTTTTGTTAATTACTGCAATTGTATAACTTTGCTTTCTCGTTCATTCTACAGATTAGTGTGGCTCATGTGGTATGTATATGCCGACTAGTCTTCTTCACTAGTCGTCAATTTTTGGGGGATATGTTTGGGTTCATCTACCCTTTATGACACCCTATGGTTTCGATGGCGTTCAATCTCCAGAGATTATACAATTCCCATTTTGTGTTGGTCGATACAATAAATATGTTCATATTTGGTAATAAAGTCTCTCCTGATTGAAATGTAGCTCAGCGTAAGTTCTTACCGGAAGACTTCATATTCCTTTTTCGTCACTCCTAGCTGTTTTTTGGCATGTCACTTGTCAGTAGTCAATCAGATTTAGCTGTGTCGTTAGTTAAACCAATCAGAGTCATTTGGGCATTTGTCATGAGCCTATCACAGCGTGACATCCTGTTTTAAATCTGCTCTCTCCTTTGTGGTTGTCAGTTGTCGTTTCAGGAATAGAGTGCATCCCGCCTCCTCCCCTTAAGCCACCGGAAGTCTCGCCCACTTCTTCGGCTATCGTCAGCGCCTGGCTCTCAATGGGTTCCTGTGCACATTCATCACCACCACCACCAGTGTCTGAACTCCATCGGGGGATATGTTTGGGTTCAGCTACCCTTTATGACATAGCCTATGGTTTCGATGGAATTCAATCTCCAGAGATTATACAATTACCATTTTATGTTGGTCGATACAATAAATATGTTCATATTTGGTAATGAAGTTTCTCCTGATTGAAATATAGCCTGATAACGTCACACATGTAATAAAGCGTAATAACTTAAAAAAAACATAGTAGCACAAATGTTTTTTAACAGCACAAATCAGCACAAAGTAGCACAAATGATTGAGAACATTTTGGGGAGATTTGGACATTAATTTGGCGCTGGGTGACGTCACATATTTAACCTATAAAGCGTTATAACTTAAAAAACATAGTAGCACAAATGTTTGTTTTAACAGCACAAATCAGCACAAACATAGCGTGGGGGAGATAAGGACATTAATGGGGGGCTGGGTGATGTCACTGGCCAGAAAATGTAAAGTTGAATTACTTAAAATCCTTAACAGCACAAACAATACTTTTTACAGCACAAACCGGCACAAACATAGCACAAACGAATAGCAGTGTTTTTAATAATTTTTGGATGACATGGGGGGCCAGCTTCACGCAGGTGGTCATGGTCCAGTCATCAATTACTTTGTTGAATGGTGTGAGGCATCCCACCTTCAACTAAATGTAGCCAAAACAAAGGACAGGCTCATTGATTTTAGAAAAAAAATCCAGACACAAAAATTTACATCAATCAAAGGTCAAACTGTTCAATGTGTGCAATCGTATAAATACCTTGTGACGACAATAGA
>CM042335.1:7500-17500 GCA_023566125.1 Zingel zingel
TATTGCCGTCCCTTTAGCGCTATAAGTGAACGTGCTTGGTCGGGACTATCGCCGTCCCTTTAGCGCTATAAGTAAACGCGCTTGGTCGGGACTATCGCCGTCCCTTTAGCGCTATAAGTGAACGCGCTTGGTCGGGACTATTGCCGTCCCTTTAGCGCTATAAGTAAACGCGCTTGGTCGGGACTATTGCCGTCCCTTTTGATGCAGTTATGTTAAGGAAAGGGTCGTTGGTGGGCGTACGGTTCTGTGACACGCGGGAAGAACGGGTCGGAAAGTAAAAAGCGACTATAGCAAGAGTGCCAAGCGGGACGTGAACCCCGCTCTCCTGGGTGAAAGTCCTGTGTTTTTGAGATTTGTTATTAAAAAAGCAGAACCTAATGATGCAAAGTGCATCGGCATCCACCACCAATGCAGAGAGATTCTTAATTTCCCACCAAGCTGATCGTGGTTACGTGTCAGTTAAACTTTTCATCTCCAATCCCATCCCGGTCTCACAGAATTACGCGAAATGATCACGAGTTGTTAACGGCGCATTACGTGGTGGTGGCAGGGATGTGTGAAAATTCTGTGTGGCCACCACGGAAAACAATGCCAAAGTAACGTCAATGAATAGATGACGTAGCATTAAGAGCGACTACGGTAGTATGTAAGCCCGAAAATCTGCGTAGGGAGGTTGGTTGGGGTGGTGGATGGGTCAAACACAGGACCTTCACCCAGGAGACCGCGTGTCACGTTTCCTAAACCCAACCGTCCCGATATTGTTTTCCTAAACCCAACCGTCCCGTTGTTGTCTCGCGTGTCATGGAACCGTAAGCCCACCCACGACCTTTTCCTTAACTTAAGGGGCCGTGTTCATTTCACGTAATTCTTCCGTGGGCCCATCATAGAATTTTTTGCGATTCTGTGAAACTGCCACACATTTTGAGTTAAGGGGCCGTGTTCATTTCATAGAATTCTGTGAGATCAGGTTGCCAAGCCTATCCGTATTTGTGAGAAGTGGCGCTGTCCTGAGTTGGAAGATAGCCTACTTTACGGCTTTATTTTTTAAAGGGGTTGCGCCCGTTAGCACCCACGGAGGAAAATATAAATCGACGCCTATGGACTATGGTTAACTGCTGCTCAGATCTCTGCAGGGTGAATCCGGACAGCTAGCCTGACTATCTGTCCCTCTGACTAAAACTACTTCATGTTCCACCAGAACCAGTTCCTTCCTGAGACCATCTAGCAGAGGCACCGTGGCTCCGTCCGGAACGATTGCCGATAACAAAAACATTTAACGCCTGTAAGATTTGGTGTTAAAAATGTGACCGATGACCGGTCTGGCCAAAAGAGGCCAGAGAAATCTAACTCCAATTCTAATGTCACTACACCCTGTTAAGTGCTCGTTTACTGGTGGATCAGGAATACAACTCAGGATTCGTTCAGTTAAAAATATAACAAGCTTTAAAAATGATATTGCAAATACAATGCGTGTACACGGATCAGATATTTCAAGACAAGTCTATCTCTCTCCTAGTTAGTCTTTTTATCCATTTCTGTCCCAGGATCAGACTGTGGTAGTACTGGGCAGCTTCCAGGTATGAATGTGATCAGATCAGACTGTGGTGGTACTGGGCAGCTTCCAGGTATGAATGTGATCAGATCAGACTGTGGTGGTACTGGGCAGCTTCCAGGTATGAATGTGATCAGATCAGACTGGTTGTACTGGGCAGCTTCCAGGTATGAATGTGATCAGATCAGACTGTGGTGGTACTGGGCAGCTTCCAGGTATGAATGTGGTCAGATCAGACTGTGGTGGTACTGGGCAGCTTCCAGGTATGGATGTGGTCAGATCAGACTGTGGTGGTACTGGGCAGCTTCCAGGTATGAATGTGATCAGATCAGACTGTGGTGGTACTGGGCAGCTTCCAGGTATGAATGTGATCAGATCAGACTGGTTGTACTGGGCAGCTTCCAGGTATGAATGTGGTCAGATCAGACTGTGGTGGTACTGGGCAGCTTCCAGGTATGAATGTGATCAGATCAGACTGTTGTGGTACTGGGCAGCTTCCAGGTATGAATGTGGTCAGATCAGACTGTGGTAGTACTGGGCAGCTTCCAGGTATGAATGTGATCAGATCAGACTGTGGTGGTACTGGGCAGCTTCCAGGTATGAATGTGATCAGATCAGACTGTGGTAGTACTGGGCAGCTTCCAGGTATGAATGTGATCAGATCAGACTGTGGTGGTACTGGGCAGCTTCCAGGTATGAATGTGATCAGATCAGACTGTGGTGGTACTGGGCAGCTTCCAGGTATGAATGTGATTAGATCAGACTGTGGTAGTACTGGACAGCTTCCAGGTATGAATGTAGTCAGATCAGACTGGTTGTACTGGGCAGCTTCCAGGTATGAATGTGTAACTGTATGAATGTGACAGGTCCTCGTTGCAAATAGGAAGTTGTTCTCAATCGACTTACCTGGATAAATAATCCAATGTCTTCTTCTCTTTCAGCAGAAAGTGGTCCGAGGAAGGTTTCAGATACCCATAAGATCAAAGTGAAGAGGACATGTGAACGTGTGACTGAAGGAAGTAATGTAACAGGAAGTGGATCCCTCCTTGGCAGGATCTACTCTGAGGTCTATATCACAGATGGCCAGAGTGAAGAAGTTAATACCCAACATGAGGTGAGGCAGCTCAAGACAGCTTCCAAGATGAAGACCCTCCATGACTCTCCGATCAAGTGCAGTGACATCTTTAAAGCCTTACCTGACCAACAGAAACACATCAGAGTCGTTCTGATGATCGGCGTCGCTGGCGTTGGAAAAACCTTCTCAGTGCAGAAGTTCTGTCTGGACTGGGCCGAGGGTTTGGAAAACCAAGATATCAGTCTGGTGATTCCTCTTTCCTTCAGGGAGCTGAACTTGATCAGAGATGAGCAGTACAGTCTTCTGGAGCTGCTCCGTGTTTTCCATCCAACATTACAGGAGGTCCCAGCAGAGCAGCTCGCTGGCTCTAGAGTCCTCTTCATCTTTGACGGCCTGGATGAAAGCAGACTTTCACTGGATTTCAACAACAATGAGGCTGTTTCTGATGTCACACAGAAGTCATCAGTCAACGTGCTGTTGACAAACCTCATCCAGGGGAAGCTGCTTCCCTCGGCTCTCGTCTGGATAACTTCCCGACCTGCAGCAGCCAATCAGATCCCTCCTGCGTGTGTTGACAGGGTAACAGAAGTACGAGGCTTCACTGACGACCAGAAGGAGGAGTACTTCAGGAAGAGAGTCAGTGATGAAGAGCTGTCCAGCAGAATCATTTCCCACATCAAGACATCCAGGAGCCTCCACATCATGTGTCTGATCCCAGTCTTCTGCTGGATCACTGCTACAGTTCTGGACCACATGTTGACTACAGACCAGAGAGGAGAGCTGCCCAAGACCCTGACTGACATGTACTCACACTTCCTGCTGGTTCAGACAAAGAGGAAGAAGCTCAAGTATGCTGAGGGACATGAGACGACTCCACAGGAGCTGACGGAGGCTGACAGGGAAGTTCTTTTGAAGCTCGGGAGGCTGGCGTTTGAACAGCTGGAGAAAGGTAACATCATGTTCTACCAAGAAGACCTGGAGCGCTGTGGTCTGGATGTCACAGAGGCCTCGCTGTACTCAGGAGTTTGTACAAAGATCTTCAAAACAGAGAGTGTGATCTTCCAGAAAACAGTCTACTGCTTTGTTCATCTGAGCATTCAGGAATTTCTGGCTGCAGTCTACCTGTTCCACTGTTACACCAACAGGAACACACAGGTACTGGAGGACTTCCTGGAAAATAGAGATGATGATGATGATGATAATGAGGACGATGATGACGACGACGGCAGTGACGATGACCTTTACCCATCTTTAGATGACTTCCTGATGAAAGCCATGGACAAATCCCTTGAAAGTGAAAATGGCCACCTGGACCTGTTTGTCCGCTTCCTTCATGGCCTCTCTCTGGAGTCCAACCAGCGACTCTTAGGAGGCCTGCTGGGTCAGACAGACAACAGTCCAGAAATCATCCAGAGAGCCATCGACAACCTGAAGGAGATGAATGCTAAGTTGATCTGTCCGGAAAGAAGCATCAACATCTTTCACTGTCTGACGGAGATGAACGACCACTCAGTCCATCAGGAGATCCAAGAGTTCCTGAAGTCAGAGAACAGATCAGAGAAGAGACTCTCTGAGATCCACTGCTCAGCTCTGGCCTACATGCTGCAGATGTCAGAGGAGGTTCTGGATGAGTTGGACCTGGACAAGTACAACACATCATGGGAGGGTCGACTCAGACTGATTCCAGCTGTGAGGAACTGCAGAAAGGCTCGGTAAGTCCAGTTTGTAACATCATTATACACTAATGTAGAACTACTTACACTATGTCGCAGTTTCTGGCAGCACGTATCAGGGGACAGAAATGTAACCGTCACTGGAGGATGTTTAAACAATAAGATTTTCAATCATCTCAAACACGTAGAAAGCAACACACTCCACTTCCTTTGTTTCCTTTGGGATCCATTTCTAAAGAAACAAAATTCCTGCCCACACTAGTCATCCATGCATTGGTTTATTAAGTCGATCAACGTTTCGGTCATGAGGACCTTTCTGAAGACGCGTAGTTGTGACTACATTTCGGTCAATGTTTCGATAAGGTTACTGTGACCGAAACGTTGACCGACCAAACCAATGCAGAGTTGAGGTGTGTGCGGGAAAATCCAAAGGGGTTTTTAGGACAGCGAGCACTTCCTGCTACCGCCTCTTTTGATTTAAATTTAAACATGGCAGGTGGCCAATCAGACGTCATCCCGATGATCCATAAAGGATTAAAACTCACTGTGGTTGTGTATCAGACATATAGACTTTACAGGACTGTATGATCGGCTAAATACATTCTTGAGTTGTTACGGCAAGCGCTGTTATTTAAAAATCTGACTTTTAAACACTTTTTACACAACTGTGTTTATGTACTCTTTGCCATTGTGTATTATTCTCTCCTTGTTTTTTGTAATAGCTCACAATATGAAAAGAATATTCTGGTAATGACCAGATGTTTTATATATTTTTCTATTTAAACGTATTGCCATTGTTAGTGCTAGTATGCATTGAGTGTCTTTCTGTGCAATTTGTATTTATAATGCTTTTTAAATCACTGACTTTACATCAATTGTGTACTTCCAGACTTCGTGAATGTTGGCTGTCAAAGACTCACTATGAACTTGTGGCTTCAGCTCTGAAGTCCAACCCCTCCCATCTGAGAGAGCTGGACCTGAGAGGAAGCAAGCTGCAGGACTCAGGAGTGAAGCTGTTGTCTGCAGGACTTGAGAGTCCACACTGTCGACTGAAGTCACTTTCGTCAGTTCACTTACTTTCTTTTGCTTTTGTAGATCGTATTTTGACCAAAAATTTAAAAATGACGCAAAAACTGAAAATGATTATTAAGGCATTCATCTTCTCGTTTCACATTGTTTGGTTTAAAAATGTTCCCTCAGTTTGTCTAACAGATCCCTCACAAGATGGGAGGGAAAAAGACAATTTTCCTTATACAGAGAATTGATAAGGTGGTTGATGTTTGTAAAATGTTGTTCCTCTCCTCTTCAAGAGTCCAGAACATCCCCAAAAACTCTGAAATTATTTTGTGATGCAGTCTTGATGGAGAAATGGAGAACCAATACTCTGGTATCAGCTCTAGTGGGATCCCAAAGAGTGTCTGTTTACTCTTCATCTTAGCAAACATATGTTGTGAAATAATCACAATCAGACATTTAATAACACATTTTGTGCAAAATGTGAAGGAATTAATCTTGCAGAAATCTTTGTTTTTGTAACAAAACAAAACTTTTTAACAACAAACTTTATTCCTTAATCGTCACATACACACAGTACAATTAAATTCTGTTACTGCATTTAACCCATCCTAAGTATATTAAGAGAATGGGACAGCTATACATACAATGGGACAGCTATACATACAGTATCCGGGGAGCAACTTGGGGCTCAGTGTCTTGCTCAAGGACACTTTGACATGTGGCCGGAGGAGCCGGGGATTGATCCGCCAACCTTGTGGTTGTGGAACAACCATTTTGTGTCTAAAAGTTTCTTCAGAATATGTTATGTTTGTGCAGTAGATGGTGGTAGAAAGAATCTCTCTGATTTTGATATTATCTCTTTATTGACAGACTTGCCAATTCTGGACTGACGGAGATCAGCTGTGCTTCTCTGGTCTCAGTTCTGAAGTCTAATTCCTCTCATCTGAGAGAGCTGGACCTGAGCAGAAACAATCTAATGGATTCAGGAGTAAAGCAGCTGTCGGCTGGACTGCAGAGTCCACAATGTACTCTGGAGACTCTCGGGTCAGACACCACTTAAATAGCTCTTTTAGGGCGTTTTCACACCGACAGCCTTTAGTTCGGTTGAATTGCAAATTGAATTTGCCCCGCTGGTGCGGTTTGTTTGGGCAGGTGAGAACGTGGCAATCAAACTCGGGTGTGCACCAAAAGCGGACAAAACAAGCGTACTGAGACCTGCTTGAAGAGGTGGTCTCGGTACGTTTTCAATCTAACTCTGGAGCAGTTCGTTTGTGGTGAGAACGTGATCCGTACTCGAACCGCACCAACTGTAAATGCTCCTCCAGTCTGAGCTGACGTCTCCTGTAGTCAGGTGTGGTTAGCAATCTGTGATGCAGCAGAGCAGCTAACTGTAGCAGCTTGCAGTGCTTCTATCACAGAAATAGACTGCGGTCAAGCTCGCCGTCCGTCACTTGTATCTCTGTGGTCAAACCAGCTGCCGCTAAAATCGGAGACAGACGCTATCAGAGCAGAGTGAAGTCTCGGTGACCAGAGCAGACGTAGTAACGGTTCTTACGTAACAATGTCTGATAATTTTAATGAAATGAGCTGGTTTGACCACTAGACCAGAACACAGGACCTTCTTCCTGTATTTACTTTCTTGCTCCTGCCCCCAAACATATCCGACCAATAAGAGTGCTGGACGTTCTTGCCTAATTTGTAATGACGCATTTTGGCATGCTTGGACTTTTCCAGGTGTGAAACCAAACCAAACCAAACCGACCAAGGGCGAATCGCTCCAAGTTTACTAACTCACCAACTAATTCGGACCAAAGCAAACAAACTACATGTGTGAAAACGCCCTTAGTGATCCACATCATGTAATTTAGATTGATTTATATAGGCAAATATGATGCTGTTTTACACAAAGGCTGAACCCAAATGTCTGGATTTCATCACGCTTTAGCTAGGCGTAAAAAACGCCATATATTTAGGCTACTGTTAGTTACTGTACCTCTGAGATTGCCAAACTAAACATAAAATTGTTGTTGTCGTGATAACTGTAGTACAATCCGGTCTGTTACGGCTGGCTCAAACACCGAACATAATGTTCACAGTACCAGGAGAGAAAATAACTGCATGTAAATCAACCTGTTCTTTCTCCTAACTCGTCAAATACTCACTCTTGGTCAGTGTCTCTCTCCATCATGACATAGTATGAAGAGCGACAGCAGAAGAGAGTAGTATGAAAGACTGAAACTCCTCGTAAGGAGGGAAGATTGGACTTTCACCCAAGAGACTGGGGCCCATGTCCCGTTCTTGTCCCGCATGTCACTTAAAAGTACATTTTTAAAACACAATCCACGATCTGTCCCTAACCAAGAAATGGTTTTATCCTGCATGTTGAAAAAATATGCCAACGTGTTACCCAAACCATCAAATATCTCAATGGATGGGATGACTTTGGAATTGGAAAGCCCCCTGTGTCTGACAGAGACCAAAGGACACTTTGCGTCAGTAACAAATCCAAATTTGGGCGATGCTCAGCTGGCTGTATAACTTTACATTCAGAGTGGAAATCAAGGAGCTTTTACTGCATCATTTGGAGTTGTTGAAGCATTAAACATTTTATTTGGAAGAACAGAAGTACGGTATTGGATGTGTTGACAGCATTGATGTTCTTTTTGGGTGACTTGTTAATACGGTTAATACCCTGAAAAATCTAGCAGTGCCCACATGGCTAATTAAGATAAGATAAGATAAGATAATACTTTGTCTGTTACACAAGGGTTAAAGAAAATGTTCTTTGACAAGGCTCCAGTCACAAAGAGACAGGATTTCTTGTAGATCATTTTTTGCGGGCCAATGGTACCTTAAAACGCTAGCCGACTCTTGTAAAGAGAAAGCTTAAGTAAATGATTAAAATTATGTTCTGTTAGAGAGTAGGAAGAGTGAGAAGTTACACTTTAGTTTGACTTTACTTTGACAGCATTACATGATCATTTATATCCGTGTTTAAACAGAGATACAGCACACTATGCAATTAAATTGGACAATGCATTTGATTTTGCTAAATGTTTCCTTTTTATTCAGATTGAGTGACTGCGGTTTGTCAGAGATCAGCTGTGCTTCTCTGGCCTCAGCTCTAAAGTCCAACCCCTCCCATCTGAGAGAGCTGGACCTGAGTAACAACCACGAGCTTCAGGATTCAGGAGTGAAGCTTCTGTGTGAATTTCTGGAGAGTCCACACTGTAGACTGAAGACTCTGCGGTCAGTCTACTTACTGTTTTCTTGTTGATCTCATATCATGATGAGGGTCTTCTTATTTCCTCTTATTTAAGTAATTCAAATTAACTACATGTCTTTAACTGATAACCAAAGAAAACACTAATTATGTTAAACATCTGCAAAATAAACCAGGAATGGTCAAGCTTTTTTACCGACGGGACCCGACGGTACCCGACGGGCTGGGCCGGGTTCGGACAGATATTTAGAAATGATGTTCGGGTTTGGGTCGGGCTTGCGCACGTTAGGCGCACTGATGCGCTCATCTGTGTCATTAGTATGAGAAAAAAACGAGATTTTAACTGTGTCAGGCTCGGGTCAGGCTCAGACAGAAAAATGCGGCCCGATCTGCACTCTACGCCATACAAGCAGCCTGAGATCCTCTGGTATGTTCGTATTAATAATTCCCAAGTTAGGTCTTAAAACCAGAGGACACTTTGCAGCCATTCCCCTGAACTCTGAATCTACCTGCCAAAATATAATTATGTGACAGGCTTACATGGAATCATGGCTGGAACCTGAGTGTTTATCCTGTAATTACAGACTTCATCACTGTGAATTACCGGGGATCTGCTGTGCTCCTCTGGCCTCAGCTCTGAAGTCCAACCCCTCCCATCTGAGAGAGCTGGACCTGAGCTACAACAAGCTGCAAGATTCAGGAGTGAAACTTCTGTCTGCTGGACTGGAAAGTCCACACTGCAGACTGGAGACTCTGAGGTACGACACATCTAAACTCGAGTCGCTCTTTTTTGGTTTTACATTGTCAAAACTTGTCACTAGTACCTGGTACTTTTTTTGGTACCACTTCGATCGATGTTTCAAACGAGCCGATACATATATTGGTCAGAGAATTGTCACTAGCATTACACAAGACATCTTTTAAAATAGTCAAGCTACCGTCAATATCAACTGCAATGCTTTTATTCACTCTACCAAGATTGCCTGCAAAACCTCGCCATACATCGGTGCAGATAAAACATTTTTCTCTTTGGTTGCTGATGAAAGAATCCAGCGAAAGTCACATTAAAGATTGTCTTGGCAGTTTAACATGCCATGTTATCTGATAATCCAGCCTACACCGAGCAGACTATATCCACAATGGAACCGCCAAAGATAGAAGCAGCTGGTACCAAAAGTCAAGTCGAGTCAAATTGGAAACATGGCAAAAGAGCATTGTTTTATGTGTTTGGCGGAAAACATTACCATTTCAAATTCCCTCTCTGCAGGTTGATTTGCTGTCTTCTTACAGAAGGAAGTTGTCATTCTCTAACCGCAGCCCTGAAGTTCAACCCCTCTCATCTGAGAGAGCTGGAGCTGAGCTTTAACAATCTGCAGGATTTAGGAGTGAAGTGGCTGTGTGATGTTGTGAAGAGTCCACATTTCAGACTGGAGACTCTGAGGTACAGAATCTCTTCTACC
>CM042335.1:32500-35000 GCA_023566125.1 Zingel zingel
AGTGATGACATCACGTAGAGATGAGACCAATGATGACATCACGTAGTGATGAGACCAGTGATGACATCAGGTAGAGATGAGACCAGTGATGACATCACGTAGTGATGAGACCAGTGATGACATCACGTAGGACCACACAAAACTAATTGACCAGTTCAAGCTCCGAGTCCTCCTCACTTTTGTTTCATTTTGCAATTTAACGTTAGCGTTTTGTGTATGTTAAGGCCGCTTTTTCAAGGTTTTTGCTGATGTTTTTGTAACTTTTTTTGACGTTTTGGCTGTTTTCTTTAAAGGTTGTTGACACTTTATTCGCCTCTTCTACGTTTTGTATAAAGATGAATATCTTTCACTGCGTCAATTATTTCGAGAGATAAAAAAAAGTCTGAATATTTTAAAAGAAAAAAAATTGAATAATTTTTTGAAAAAGTCAAATTTTTTAGACAAAATTCTGAATTTTAGAAGATGTCAGTGAATATTCAACTTTCTCAGGTTTTTGTCTTTTTTTTACGTTCTTGATGCTTTTTCCGATGTTTTTGTCGGGTAGTAACGTAGTTTTCTGTGAACTGGGAATGTAGATATGATATGAGATGTAGATATGATATGAGATGTAGATATGATATGAGATGTATATATGATATTAGATGTATAGATGATATGAGATGTAGATATGATATGATATGTAGATATGATATGAGATGTATATATGATATGAGATGTATATATGATATTAGATGTATAGATGATATGAGATGTAGATATGATATGAGATGTATATATGATGTGAGATGTAGATATGATATGAGATGTATATATGATATTAGATGTATAGATGATATGAGATGTAGATATGATATGAGATGTATATATGATGTGAGATGTAGATATGATATGAGATGTAGATATGATGAGTTGTAGATATATGAGAAGTAGATATGAGATGTAGATATGATATGAGATGTAGATATGATATGAGATGTAGATATGATATGATTTGTAGATATGATATGAGATGTAGATATGATATGAGTTGTAGATATGATATGAGATGTAGATATGATATGATATATAGATATGATATGATTTGTAGATATGATATGAGATGTAGATATGATATGAGATGTAGATATGATATGAGATGTAGATATGATATGAGTTGTAGATATGATATATGTGGGACCGAAGACTCCCCTGACCTTACTTTGACTTTTTCAGTGGTATTGTGTGTGCTTGAGGAGTGAGAGGATTGTATAGATGTGGTTGCTTGGTATGCGAGTCAAAGTCATGGTTTAAATGTTCAGACTGATGTCATGAAGTGGCGTATGTACGACACACCAATCCGTATGCCATTATTGGCGTGTTATCAAGACGAATACTCGCTTTCCATTGACTTACCTTGCGTCTGCGTGTAAATTGACGCCATAGAGAGTAGTATGAAAGGGAGAAAATCTGCGTAGGGAAGTTGGTCGGGGGGGAGGACGGGTCAAACACAGGACTTTCACCCAGGAGACCGGGGATCGGGTCTCGCGTGGCACGTTTCCTTTCCACGTTTTTTGTTTTCCTAAACCTAACCCTCGCGATAACACGTAGCCTCGCGATAACACGCCACGTGGCTTTAGAAAGTGGCATGTATGTTAACGCTGTGACGTGGCAGACTGCTGTCGGCTGTAGACGGCGTAGACGTACACGCAGATAGCTCAACATGCGTACAGATAACACGCCACGTGGCTTTAGAAAGTGGCGTGTATGTTTACGCGAAGTCATGATGTCATGTTGAAATATTCAGCTTTTCTACAGATGTGTTTTCTCAAACTTCTTCAACGCAAAAGACCACTTACACAATTAAATAAGTCACAGACCACCGAACTGCAAAAATATCCCCAAAAACAACCCTCTCCCTCCCTCTTCAGCAGAATATTACAAGCCATCGGTCCAACTCGTCAGCTGATGGAAACGTAAACTTTATTCCTCCATATTTCCTTCAAACGTCATGCTGCTCATTCGGCTCTGAAAGCATTGTCTGTGTTCTTTGTCTGCATGTTTATTAAGCCTGATGTGATGCTGGATGTGTTTGTGTCTGTGTGTCAGTTTAATAAAGTTAATTTAAAGTTGTGTGTCTGTGTGCAGCTCAGCAGTCTGCCGCCAGAGATCGGACAACTGAAGAAACTCAGAGTTTTATTCGTCTACAGAAACAGACTGACAGAAGTTCCTGCAGAGCTGGCAGCGTGCACACAACTCGAGGTACTGCTGCTGATGATATGACGGGTCATCAGGGCCATTATTCACAATCACCTCGCACACATACGACACATACGGGAACTCCTTGCTTCTCAGTATTGTGTGTGTGTGAGTGTTTCAGTTATATGTGATGTAATTGTGAATAATGTCCCTGATGGCCCCTCATACATAACCCTGAGAAGAGTTCTTATTGCTCCTAAAGGCCCTGACACACCAACCAGATGGCCGACCGTCGGCAGTAAAGCCGGTCGGACTGATCAGTCGG
>CM042335.1:55282-60282 GCA_023566125.1 Zingel zingel
CATCACTCATATCTATATATTCATCACTCATATCTATATATTCATCACTCATATCTCTATATTCATCACTCATATCTATATATTCATCACTCATATCTCTATATTCATCACTCATATCTCTATATTCATCACTCATATCTATATATTCATCACTCATATCTATATATTCATCACTCATATCTATATATTCATCACTCATATCTATATATTCATCATATCTCTATATTCATCACTCATATCTATATATTCATCATATCTCTATATTCATCACTCATATCTATATATTCATCATATCTCTATATTCATCACTCATATCTATATATTCATCATATCTCTATATCCATCACTCATATCTCTATATTCATCACTCATATCTCTATATTCATCACTCATATCTCTATATTCATCACTCATATCTATATATTCATCATATCTCTATATTCATCACTCATATCTATATATTCATCATATCTCTATATTCATCACTCATATCTATATATTCATCATATCTCTATATTCATCACTCATATCTATATATTCATCATATCTCTATATTCATCACTCATATCTATATATTCATCATATCTCTATATTCATCACTCATATCTATATATTCATCATATCTCTATATTCATCACTCATATCTATATATTCATCACTCATATCTCTATATTCATCACTCATATCTCTATATTCATCATATCTCTATATTCATCATATCTCTATATTCATCACTCATATCTCTATATTCATCATATCTCTATATTCATCACTCATATCTCTATATTCATCATATCTCTATATTCATCACTCATATCTATATATTCATCACTCATATCTCTATATTCATCACTCATATCTATATATTCATCATATCTCTATATTCATCACTCATATCTCTATATTCATCACTCATATCTATATATTCATCACTCATATCTCTATATTCATCACTCATATCTATATATTCATCACTCATATCTATATATTCATCACTCATATCTATATATTCATCACTCATATCTCTATATTCATCACTCATATCTATATATTCATCACTCATATCTATATATTCATCACTCATATCTATATATTCATCACTCATATCTATATATTCATCACTCATATCTCTATATTCATCACTCATATCTATATATTCATCACTCATATCTCTATATTCATCACTCATATCTCTATATTCATCACTCATATCTATATATTCATCACTCATATCTATATATTCATCACTCATATCTCTATATTCATTACTCATATCTCTATATTCATTACTCATATCTATATATTCATCACTCATATCTATATATTCATCATATCTATATATTCATCACTCATATCTATATATTCATCATATCTATATATTCATCACTCATATCTCTATATTCATTACTCATATCTATATATTCATCACTCATATCTCTATATTCATTACTCATATCTCTATATTCATCACTCATATCTATATATTCATCACTCATATCTCTATATTCATCACTCATATCTCTATATTCATCACTCATATCTCTATATTCATCACTCATATCTATATATTCATCACTCATATCTCTATATTCATCACTCATATCTATATATTCATCACTCATATCTCTATATTCATCACTCATATCTATATATTCATCACTCATATCTCTATATTCATCACTCATATCTATATATTCATCACTCATATCTATATATTCATCATATCTCTATATTCATCACTCATATCTATATATTCATCATATCTCTATATTCATCACTCATATCTATATATTCATCATATCTCTATATTCATCACTCATATCTATATATTCATCATATCTATATATTCATCACTCATATCTCTATATTCATTACTCATATCTATATATTCATCACTCATATCTCTATATTCATCACTCATATCTATATATTCATCATATCTATATATTCATCACTCATATCTCTATATTCATTACTCATATCTCTATATTCATCACTCATATCTATATATTCATCACTCATATCTCTATATTCATCACTCATATCTCTATATTCATCACTCATATCTATATATTCATCACTCATATCTATATATTCATCATATCTCTATATTCATCACTCATATCTATATATTCATCATATCTATATATTCATCACTCATATCTCTATATTCATTACTCATATCTATATATTCATCACTCATATCTCTATATTCATTACTCATATCTCTATATTCATCACTCATATCTATATATTCATCACTCATATCTATATATTCATCACTCATATCTCTATATTCATCACTCATATCTCTATATTCATCACTCATATCTCTATATTCATCACTCATATCTATATATTCATCACTCATATCTCTATATTCATCACTCATATCTCTATATTCATCATATCTCTATATTCATCACTCATATCTATATATTCATCATATCTCTATATTCATCACTCATATCTATATATTCATCATATCTCTATATTCATCACTCATATCTCTATATTCATCATATCTCTATATTCATCACTCATATCTATATATTCATCATATCTCTATATTCATCACTCATATCTATATATTCATCATATCTATATATTCATCACTCATATCTCTATATTCATTACTCATATCTATATATTCATCACTCATATCTCTATATTCATCACTCATATCTCTATATTCATCACTCATATCTCTATATTCATCACTCATATCTATATATTCATCACTCATATCTCTATATTCATCACTCATATCTATATATTCATCACTCATATCTATATATTCATCACTCATATCTATATATTCATCACTCATATCTCTATATTCATCACTCATATCTATATATTCATCACTCATATCTCTATATTCATCACTCATATCTATATATTCATCACTCATATCTATATATTCATCACTCATATCTATATATTCATCACTCATATCTATATATTCATCACTCATATCTCTATATTCATCACTCATATCTATATATTCATCACTCATATCTCTATATTCATCACTCATATCTCTATATTCATCACTCATATCTATATATTCATCACTCATATCTATATATTCATCACTCATATCTATATATTCATCACTCATATCTCTATATTCATCACTCATATCTATATATTCATCACTCATATCTATATATTCATCATATCTCTATATTCATCACTCATATCTATATATTCATCATATCTCTATATTCATCACTCATATCTATATATTCATCATATCTCTATATTCATCACTCATATCTATATATTCATCATATCTCTATATTCATCACTCATATCTATATATTCATCATATCTCTATATTCATCACTCATATCTATATATTCATCATATCTATATATTCATCACTCATATCTATATATTCATCACTCATATCTCTATATTCATCACTCATATCTATATATTCATCATATCTCTATATTCATCACTCATATCTATATATTCATCATATCTCTATATTCATCACTCATATCTCTATATTCATCATATCTCTATATTCATCACTCATATCTCTATATTCATTATATCTCTATATTCATCACTCATATCTATATATTCATCACTCATATCTCTATATTCATCACTCATATCTATATATTCATCATATCTCTATATTCATCACTCATATCTCTATATTCATCACTCATATCTATATATTCATCACTCATATCTCTATATTCATCACTCATATCTCTATATTCATCACTCATATCTCTATATTCATCACTCATATCTCTATATTCATCACTCATATCTATATATTCATCACTCATATCTATATATTCATCACTCATATCTATATATTCATCACTCATATCTCTATATTCATCACTCATATCTATATATTCATCACTCATATCTATATATTCATCACTCATATCTATATATTCATCACTCATATCTATATATTCATCACTCATATCTATATATTCATCACTCATATCTCTATATTCATCACTCATATCTCTATATTCATCACTCATATCTATATATTCATCACTCATATCTATATATTCATCACTCATATCTCTATATTCATCACTCATATCTATATATTCATCACTCATATCTATATATTCATCACTCATATCTATATATTCATCACTCATATCTCTATATTCATCACTCATATCTCTATATTCATCACTCATATCTATATATTCATCACTCATATCTATATATTCATCACTCATATCTATATATTCATCATATCTCTATATTCATCACTCATATCTATATATTCATCATATCTCTATATTCATCACTCATATCTATATATTCATCATATCTCTATATTCATCACTCATATCTATATATTCATCATATCTATATATTCATCACTCATATCTCTATATTCATCACTCATATCTCTATATTCATCACTCATATCTCTATATTCATCACTCATATCTATATATTCATCATATCTCTATATTCATCACTCATATCTATATATTCATCATATCTCTATATTCATCACTCATATCTATATATTCATCATATCTCTATATTCATCACTCATATCTATATATTCATCATATCTCTATATTCATCACTCATATCTCTATATTCATCACTCATATCTATATATTCATCACTCATATCTCTATATTCATCACTCATATCTATATATTCATCATATCTCTATATTCATCACTCATATCTATATATTCATCATATCTCTATATTGATCATTCATATCTATATATTCATCACTCATATCTCTATATTCATCACTCATATCTCTATATTCATCATATCTATATATTCATCACTCATATCTATATATTCATTACTCATATCTATATATTCATCACTCATATCTCTATATTCATCACTCATATCTATATATTCATCACTCATATCTCTATATTCATCACTCATATCTATATATTCATCACTCATATCTATATATTCATCACTCATATCTATATATTCATCATTCATATCTCTATATT
>CM042335.1:67782-70282 GCA_023566125.1 Zingel zingel
ACGCTAAAAGTACTGATTATTTACATGGAGTCTGGTGGAGATATGCTGGCTCTATACACGCTAAAAGTACTGATTATTTACATGGAGTCTGGTGGAGATATGCTGGCTCTATACACGCTAAAAGTACTGATTATTTACATGGAGTCTGGTGGAGATATGCTGGCTCTATACACGCTAAAAGTCCTGATTATTTACATAGAGTCAGGTGTAGTTTGGTGATGGGGATTTCGGGGCTGTTTCATATTAAAGGGAAAGCAATGGCTGCATAAAGAGAAGGAAATTAATCTGTCTCTCTGCCTGTCTGTCTCTCTGCCTGCCTGTCCTTCTGCCTCTCTGTCTCTCTGCCTGCCTGTCCTTCTGCCTGTCTGTCTCTCTGCCTGCCTGTCCTTCTGCCTCTCTGTCTCTCTGCCTGCCTGTCCTTCTGCCTGTCTGTCTCTCTGCCTGCCTGTCTGTCTCTCTGCCTGCCTGTCCTTCTGCCTGTCGGTCTCTCTGCCTGCCTGTCCTTCTGCCTGTCGGTCTCTCAGCTGTGTCCCCAGTACTGGCCGGAGAACGGCCTCCACCGTCTCGGCTCCCTGCAGGTGGAGTTTGTCTCTGCAGATCTGGAGGAGGACGTCATCAGTCGCATCTTCAGGATCTACAACACAGCCAGGGTGCGTTTGTTTTCCCCTCCACCGCCCCCCCCCCCCCCCCCCCTCAGGACTCATGTTAGTGTGACTGTCTCCAGCTAAACACAGACATACATGTTGGGACGGTACCTCAGGACGGACTGTTGGACCAGGTCTTTCCGGGTCTGGCTCCACTGCTGACCAGACTCCTCCAGCGTCTGAGATGGAAAGACCTGCAGACTAAAGACAGTTGCTGCTGGTCATTTGGCACTCTTAGGCCTCCTGCACACTGGCTGCGTGGCGTGAGCGTGTCAGCCGCGTGAGCGTGTCAGCTGTGTGGCGTGACACGTTTCTGGTGTGCAAAGACATAGAAAACGCCACGCTCACGCCACGCCCACGCCACCCAGCCAGTGTGCAGGAGGCCTCCTGTCAGAACTACTACGGCCACTAGAGGGCGCCGCCACTAGAAACCTAAATATAGGCAGAGAATGTCTAATAAGGGGAGAAGTTGCACTCTCTCGACACTTCTGGCTTTTGAACTGGTTGCAGTTCCACTCTGGTTCCACTAGGGGGCGCTCACAGGCCAGTGCAGAATGAATGGAGGTCTATGGAGCTATACCCCTCAAAATCCACTTTTCTCAGGATGTCATTTTTTGTCTAGTAATTTGAATGTTGCATTTGAAAGGGGAGGCTAAGAAAATACACACCGCTGGGTGTTAGATTATTTTAAAAGGCTTTTTTGTTCTAAAAAGCCTTTTAAAAAGTCAGTGATGTCATACACACATACGGCCAGATATACTGCTTTACAGCGAGCTCTGAGTCTCTTGGTTCCGCTTCGGATGCCGTCAAGCGGGATCTCCGATTGTAATCATTCCTTCACTGACCAATCAGCATTCATTAGCAGAATGCTAGTGTGTTATGGGCAACAACGGCTCAACCTGTAAGAAATCAAAAGGACATAAGTACTCGTTCATTCAACTTTCGACCTATAATCCATGTTGAACTTGCAAAAACTACAATCAAATCTGAGATTTCTCAACGGCAATCAGGTGAAAGAGACAAATTTAGCCGTCTAGCTCCATAGACTCCCATTCATTTAGCATCTAGCTCCATAGACTCCCATTCATTTAGCCGTCTAGCTCCATAGACTCCCATTCATTTAGCCGTCTAGCTCCATAGACTCCCATTCATTTAGCCGTCTAGCTCCATAGACTCCCATTCATTTAGCCGTCTAGCTCCATAGACTCCCATTCATTTAGCCGTCTAGCTCCATAGACTCCCATTCATTTAGCCGTCTAGCTCCATAGACTCCCATTCATTTAGCATCTAGCTCCATAGACTCCCATTCATTTAGCGTCTAGCTCCATAGACTCCCATTCATTTAGCGTCTAGCTCCATAGACTCCCATTCATTTAGCGTCTAGCTCCATAGACTCTCATTCATTTAGCGTCTAGCTCCATAGACTCCCATTCATTTAGCGTCTAGCTCCATAGACTCCCATTCATTTAGCCGTCTAGCTCCATAGACTCCCATTCATTTAGCCGTCTAGCTCCATAGACTCCCATTCGTTTAGCGTCTAGCTCCATAGACTCCCATTCGTTTAGCGTCTAGCTCCATAGACTCCCATTCATTTAGCCGTCTAGCTCCATAGACTCCCATTCATTTAGCCGTCTAGCTCCATAGACTCCCATTCATTTAGCCGTCTAGCTCCATAGACTCCCATTCATTTAGCGTCTAGCTCCATAGACTCCCATTCATTTTGCACTGGACCGTGATCACCCCCAGTGGAACTCTGGTGGAACTGCAACCAAATTTGGTACAATGGGGCTGAATAGGGGGTGGAACGGCTCGCCGTAGACGGGCTCTAAATAGACTCTAAATAATGGACCTTTTTC
>CM042335.1:80282-82782 GCA_023566125.1 Zingel zingel
GTCAGCTCCGTGGGAAATTAAGAATCTGTGCACTGGTGGTGGACGTCATCGATGCACTTTGCATCATTAGGTTCTGCATTAGGCACATGCACGCACTGTATAAGAGGCGTTTTCCTCCAAGAGAGGCTGTGATTGGTGGATAGGATATGGAGCAGGGGACTGACAGCGACATAACCAATCACACCATGACAGACGCTCCACTTGGCACCAACTGCAATGTTTAATTTTAAATGAATGGAGCCAGTTGGCAGTCAGTAAACACAATGAACATGTTATTATCCAGTTACACAGCGAGTTATAACAGAGGTTAAGTTCGTGGTATCAGATCGGTGCACTGGGTGCAAAATCAACTTTTTTGTCCACCAGCATTTGGCTCCTAGATGCTAGGTGCTAATCATAGGCGCCGATACCGCCGAAAATACTGAGCACCCAGTGTGCCAGACTGCCAATAGGCTCCATTCATTTCAAATGAAACATTGCAGTTGGTGCTAAGTGGAGCGTCTGTCATGGTGTGCCGAGAGGCTACTGGACAGCTGGAACTGATCCTTCATTTCCCACGGAGCTGATGGCGGTTACGTGTTCGTCTCCAGTCCTCTCTGTATCTGTGAGGAGTGGCGTTGTCCTGAGGTGAAAGACTTATCATCGAGCCAATAGGCGTGAGTGTTCGTGTCGGCCGCTGTCCATTTCCTACGGTTCTGAAATGCAACATTGCAAAAAAATTTTGACTACTTTTTTTTTTTTAAAGGGCGTGCGCCCGTGAGCACCCACGGAGGAAACCATAAATTGGCGCCTATGGTGCTAATCACCATAGGCTGCAGGGGGGGGGGGCTGCAGGGGGGGGAGGGGGGGCTGCAGAGGGGGGAGGGGGGGGCTGCAGCCTAAATGTGCGCCCAATGTACATGCTTACATATATCCGCCTATATAGGAAAAAAAGGAAAAACATAATTACTGGTAAAGATGTGGTAAAAATTGTTTTCTTTGCATGAATTGGGGATATGATCCTTAAAGAGCAAAGAGTTATCAAATCAGATTCTGATTTGGACTCAAGGTCCACTTACTGTGTTTGTTTGAGAGCTTTTAGACCTCGACGGCCCTTTAGAGTCTCTGTCCGTCTAGATCCACCACGCTCCACTGCTGGGTGCTAACCCCGGCTGTCCGTCCCCTCTGTCTCTGTGTTGGCGTTCTAACCTGGGAGGGATTTCGGGGGACTATGGTTAACGTCTCCTCAGATCTCTGCAGGGTAATCCAGACAGCTAGCTAGACCAACCTGATCCCACAGAATCCCGTGAAATGAACACACATTTTTCGACACAGCCACTTAAGTTCAGGAAAAGATTAGGGGAGGGGGAACATTTTTTCGTGGCAATACCGTATCGATACACAGACGCCAAGTATGGATCTATTATGATATATGTCTTGGTCAGTCTGTCTGCTTGACGATCCCATTTTGCAGCAATACAACTGAAGTGAGATGAACAAACAGAGAAATATAACTTTTTAGATTAAACAGATGTTGACAAAGTTTCCTTTTGGGGACATCATTTGAAATTTGGAAAAATTTGAAGTTGGAAAAAAGGTAATGCATTGCAATATATCGCAGAATATTGCAATATGTTTAAAACTGCAATAATATCGTATCGTGACATAAGTATCGTGATGATATATATATCGTGAGGCCTCTGGTGATTCCCAGCCCTAGAAAATGTCGTGGGTTATAGGTTATTATAGATATATATATATATATATATATATATATATATATATATATATATATATATATATATATATATATATCTTACGGTTCTGTGATACGCAGGAAGAACGGGACAGAAAAGCAGAAAGCGACTTTAGGAAACGTGACATGCGGGACACAATCCCCGGTCTCCTGGGTGAAGGTCCTGTGTTTGACCCGTCCACCCCCCCGACCAACCTCCCTACGCGGATTTTCGACCTTACATACTACTCGCTACCGTAGTCGCTCTTAATGCTACGACATCTTCTCATTGACTTTACATTGGCATTGTTTTCCGTGGTGGCCACACGGATTCGTGCCGCCACCACGTAATGCGCTGTTAACAGTTCGTGATCATTTCGTGAATTCTGTGAGACCAGGCTGAGCTAGACTATCTGTCTCTCTGACTGAAACTACTTTTGAACGTGCACACGTTCCACCAAAACCAGTTCCTTCCTGAGACTATTTAGCAGAGGCACCGTGGCTCCGTCCGGAGCTTAGCCCCGCCCACCATGATTCTGATTGGTTTAAAGCCCCTGACACACCAACCAGACGGCCGACCGTCGGCAGGAAAGTCAATCGGACTGATCAGTCGGGTCCCCGAGGTCCAAAAAGTGTCTCAGAACTCACCGAAGAGACGCCGACTTGAGCGTACGTTCTGCGTTTACGCGAGACGTAATACAAAAAAATGAAAACCGGAAATGACAACACATCACGTGGGTCTGGCTTCTTCCCGACCATAATGGCGTCTCGTTCAGAATCCGATCT
>CM042335.1:87782-92782 GCA_023566125.1 Zingel zingel
TTGACTGCCATTCATTCTGATGCTACCAAGCCATCACCTCCCGTTAGCATCCCATTGACTGCCATTCATTCTGATGCTACCAAGCTATCACCTCCCGTTAGCATCCCATTGACTACCATTCATTCTGATGCTACCAAGCCATCAGCTCCCGTTAGCATCCCATTGACTGCCATTCATTCTGATGCTACCAAGCCATCAGCTCCCGTTAGCATCCCATTGACTGCCATTCATTCTGATGCTACCAAGCTATCACCTCCCGTTAGCATCCCATTGACTACCATTCATTCTGATGCTACCAAGCCATCAGCTCCCGTTAGCATCCCATTGACTGCCATTCATTCTGATGCTACCAAGCCATCAGCTCCCGTTAGCATCCCATTGACTGCCATTCATTCTGACGTCACTTTGACAGAGAATAACTTTACATCTGAAGCGTTTAAAGACTCTATTTGTCCGTTGTTTATTTCTAAAGAAACACGACAATGTATAAAAGGCTCCATTACCTTGTAGCTCACGTTATGGCTCCGTAGCAGACGTTGTTATAAAAATAGGGTAACGATTGGGTCATAACCACGAGACTTACTGTCTCATAGTAGAGGAATTACCGTATAGTCCAGGAGAAGCTCTCAGGCAGTTTGGACTTCCATTAGCTGTTTAAGTGTAATTACTAATGTTAACTATCATGTTAGTGATCAGTAATTAGCCTGTGCCTATGTTATCTCCTTACATATACCTACGCTCTCCGTCTCTGCTAGATTGGGAATGATTGAGATTTCTCTTGGCACAGCTACCAGAAGACTTCCAACTTTCAGACAGGTTGCTCACGTCACATCTACGTCTTCAAGCTCAGTTGGAGGCTGCTCAGTAACGCTCAGCCATCACCGGAAAAGAGACTTCACTGGTCTCCGTCCAGAGACACGGGACCTGCTGGTCCATTATAGATACAGTCTATTGGATCAAGTCGGACACACATCTACCCAGCATGAATCGAGTCTGAGTCCCCATTTCTGCTTTGCGTCAAAGTATAAAGTGTAAATGAACTAAACCAAACACAATGAATGACCGTACGGAGAAAGATTGCAGACTAACACTCAGTCTCCGCTCCACTTGTCGCTCTGTAGCATCAACCGGCTCTTGGCTTCGTGCAGCTCCACTTTCAGCCGATCATGTTTGACTTTTCTGTCACATTTTTTGTCGCTTTTCGACATTTTCGGCGCTGTTTCACACACTACACACAGATTTTTGTATTTATGTTGTGTGATAGTATGTGATTAAACTCTTCAGCCGGAGTCTGTTCCTTCTTACAGTGTTTATATTTTATTTTGATTTGAAAAAGGTGACGCTTAGTGACACAAACATGATGCTTTTCAGATGTTTCTGCACTTTTTGATGCGTTTTTCAGTAGTTTTTTTTTTGTATTATTTTGACGATTGGCGCTTTTTTCACACACTACAGATAGAAATTCACCTTAAATAGCATCAACATGATTTTTATTTTCAGGAACATTCATGTTTCATATTTTATATTTAGGCTATTAGGCTCAGATTATTATTCTAAGTGTCTGACAACATTATGGGATGGATCCCTACAGAGATAGACCTTTTAGTTAAAGAGGAAGATCCTTTTAGTTTAACATGGAACAGCCCCGAAATCACCATCACCAAACTCCACCAGACTCCATGTAAATAATCAGGACTTTTAGCGTGTATAGAGCCAGCATATCTCCACCAGACTCCATGTAAATAATCAGGACTTTTAGCGTGTATAGAGCCAGCATATTTCCACCAGACTCCATGTAAATAATCAGGACTTTTAGCGTGTATAGAGCCAGCATATTTCGACCAGACTCCATGTAAATAATCAGGACTTTTAGCGTGTATAGAGCCAGCATATCTCCACCAGACTCCATGTAAATAATCAGGACTTGTAGCGTGTATAGAGCCAGCATATCTCCACATGTAAATGGGTGAATTAAGGGATTATTTCAACCAAACCAGAGTGGTGATTGTTGGAACAGTGGAAAGATGAACCAAGACGGCTTTTGATAGTTTGATTTAGTTTCTGTCCACTTTGAATGAAGTGTGTTTTACGATGATAAAAGTCCTGATTATTTACATGGAGTCTGGTGGAAATGTGCTGGCTCTATACACGCTAAAAGTCCTGATTATTTACATGGAGTCTGGTGGAAATATGCTGGCTCTATATACGCTAAAAGTCCTGATTATTTACATGGAGTCTGGTGGAGATATGCTGGCTCTATACACGCTAAAAGTCCTGATTATTTACATGGAGTCTGGTGGAAATATGCTGGCTCTATACAGGCTAAAAGTCCTGATTATTTACATGGAGTCTGGTGGAGATATGCTGGCTCTATACACGCTAAAAGTCCTGATTATTTACATGGAGTCTGTTGGAGATATGTTGGCTCTATACACGCTAAAAGTCCTGATTATTTACATGGAGTCTGGTGGAGATATGCTGGCTCTATACACGCTAAAAGTCCTGATTATTTACATGGAGTCTGGTGGAAATATGCTGGCTCTATACACGCTAAAAGTCCTGATTATTTACATGGAGTCTGGTGGAAATATGCTGGCTCTATACACGCTAAAAGTCCTGATTATTTACATGGAGTCTGGTGGAGTTTGGTGATGGTGATTTCGGTGCTGTTTCATGTTAAACTAAAAGGATCTTCCTCTTTAACTAAAAGGTCTATCTCTGTAGGGATCCATTCCATAATGTTGTCAGATACATAATAATCTGAGTCTGTCGGCAGTGTGTGTTCTGACCTGTGGGGTCAGTATAACAGTATAACCCGCCATATCCTGCCGGAAACTCATGAGCGAGATAGAAGAAGTGTTTCCGGCGCAGACCGTCGTGTCTGCGGTGTTTTGGTGTTAAAGTTAAACCTGATTTATTTTTTGTTAAATCCTTAATTAAGACGTTAAATCGTCTCCACGCGCTCCCTCTGAGCCGGTCAGCTCGCAGGTAACAAACGGACTCTTTTATTCCACCTGTCGGTTAATGTTGACGTTAGTTAGCTGCTGTTAGCATCGTGCTAATGTAGCGGCTACTGAGATTATTCAATTGTATTATTAAGTATGTCAGTGAATGTTCTGCTGGTTCGACAGTTGTTTGATAAAAATGTTGTTTTTATTCAAAATTATTTACATTACATTAAAACAATATTTATTTAAACAATCGTTTCAAATGTTTTGGTAATGTTTTTTAGGAAGAACCCACCAGACTCCATGTAAATAATCAGGACATTTAGCGTGTATAGAGCCAGCATATCTCCACCAGACTCCATGTAAATAATCAGGACTTTTAGCGTGTATAGAGCCAGCATATTTCCACCAGACTCCATGTAAATAATCAGGACTTTTAGCGTGTATAGAGCCAGCATATCTCCACCAGACTCCATGTAAATAATCAGGACTTTTAGCGTGTATAGAGCCAGCATATCTCCACATGTAAATGGGTGAATTAAGGGTTTATTTCAACCAAACCAGAGTGGTGATTGTTGGAACAGTGGAAAGATGAACCAAGATGGCTTTTGATAGTTTGATTTAGTTTCTGTCCACTTTGAATGAAGTGTGCTTTACGATAATTAAAGTCCTGATTATTAACATGGAGTCTGGTGGGTTTGGTTCAAAGATGATTTAAGTATTTAAGTTCATTTTCTGCTTGTGCCGACAGTTGTTTGATATGAACAGTGCTGTTTTTATTCTTAATTTTTCACATTTTGCCGTTGGCTAAAAAGTCATATCCTATATTAAAACAACCGTGTGACGTCCTGTTGTGTTTATACAAAATAAAACATCCTAAAAGAGTGTTTTTCCACTAAATAAACTGGTATTGAATGAAGACAGTCAGGTGTGTGTGTGTGTGTGTGTGTGTGTGTGTGTGTGTGTGTGTGTGTGTGTGTGTGTGTGTGTGTGTGTGTGTGTCCATCTGTGTGTGTGTGTCTGTGTGTCTGTCTGTGGCAGAGATAGAGGCAGTGTTGTTTCCTGTTGACACTCCGACCAGTCTGATCTCTGTAACGTGACGGCCACGGCAGCGGGACACAGAGGGAGTTTCTACAAAAGTTGAGCCTGTCTCAACTTTTTGCTGCAGAACGCTGTGTTTGTCTGCATGTCCCCCGTCCCGCAGCAGTGTCACGCTACCCAAACCGTCCCTTCTGAGCCAGGATGTGTCTGTCTCTGTTGGTGCTCAGGTTTCAGAGATGGCGTCTGGACTCATGGACACTCCTGCAGAAGGAGAGGCGCTCTGTGTCTTCTTGCTGAGCGAGTCAGCAGAAAGGAGGGAGGTGGGCTGTCAGAGCGAGTCAGCAGAAAGGAGGGAGGTGGGCTGTCAGAGCGAGTCAGCAGAAAGGAGGGAGGTGGGCTGTCAGAGCGAGTCAGCAGAAAGGAGGGATGCTGCTGTCCAGGTGGACCTGCTGACTCAGCAGCTCAGCTGGACACACACAGGTGAGACACACCTGCAGGTCAAACAGTCGGTCCTCGTCTGTCTGTTACCATGGTCACAACATTTAGATATTATATCTGCATCGACATTCACTTTTTATTTAAGAGACATCAGCTCATGAGCCTGCACAGCTGATTGCAGTGACATATTTCTGTCACAAGGGGGCAGCAGAGACACACACACACACACACAGACAGACACACACACAGACACACTCATGCACACACACAGACAGACAGACACACACACACACAGACAGACACACACACAGACACACTCATGCACACACACAGAGACACACAGACAGAGACACACACACTCACGCACACACACAGACACACACAGAGACACACACACAGACACACACAGACAGAGACACACACACACTCACGCACACACACACAGAGACAGACACACACACACACACACACACACTTACACAGAGACACACACACTCACGCACAGACACACACACACACACTCACACAGAGACACACACACTCACGCACAGACACACACACAGAGACACACAC
>CM042335.1:102782-115282 GCA_023566125.1 Zingel zingel
AAAAATCTTAGTATAGTATGTCAAAAAAAAGTCATATCTCCTGTATATTAAAGTTTTTGTATTTTTCTCGTTCACCACACCACTGAATTAAAGAAAAGATCAAAATAAACCATTTTAATCAGATGAAATGAGTACATCTATCCACAACTTTGGTGGAATCTGTCCAGATGTCCATGAGAGGCTTTCTGTGTGGAGCTGCCAGGTCACTGTGGTTCTCCTGATCTTCATCATGTGGACACTGGGACGTCCTGATGTTGCTGGCCCATCAGGCTCACCATCAGCTGACTGAAGAACCACAGCTGTTCAGCATTCATTTCCTTCTCTGGTGGGTTCTCACACTGGCTCGGAGTCTGCTGGGTCGCAAATAGTATCAAAAGTCATAGTATAGTATGTCGTAAGAAGTATTAAAAAAAGTCATAGTATAGTATGTCGAAAATAGTATAAAAAGTCATATGTCGAAAAAAGTATGAAAAAAGTCATAGTATAATATGTCGAAAAAGTATAAAAAAGTTATAGTATATTATTTCTAAAAAAGTTATAGTATATTATGTCGAAAAAAGTGTAAAAAAGTCATTGTATATTATTTCGAAAAAATTCATAAAAAGTCCTAGTATAGTATGTCAAAAAGTCACAGTATAATATGTCGAAAAGTGTCAAAAAAAAGTCATAGTATAATATGTCGAAAAAAGTCATAGTATAGTATGTCGAAAAAAGTCATAGTATAATATGTCGAAAAAAGTGTAAAAAAGTTATAGTATATTATGTCGAAAAAAATCATACTATAGTTTGTCGAAAAAAGTATGAAAAAGCTAGCATAGTATGTCAAAAAGTATTAAAAAAAGTCATATTATAGTATGTCGAAAAAGTATAAAAAACTCATAGTATGTCCAAAAAAGTATAAAAAAGTTATAGTATAATATGTCGAAAAATTTAATAAAAATTCATAGTATAGCATGTCGGAAAAAGTCAAAAAAAATCTTAGTATAGTAACTCAAAAAAAGTCATTGTATAATATGTCGAAAATAGTCATAGTATAGTATGTCAAAAAAAAGTCATTGTATAATATGTCGAAAATAGTCATAGTATAGTATTTCAAAAAATGTAAAAAAATACTCATAGTATATTATGTCGAAAAGTATAAAAAAGTCATAGTATAATGTGTCAAAAAAAGTCAAAATAATTCATAGTATATTTTGTCGAAAAAAGTCATAATATAGTATGTCGGAAGAAATATTTTAAAAAGTCATTATATAGTATGTCGGAAGAAATATTTAAAAAAGTCATAATATACTGTGTCGAATAAAGTCATGAAAAGTTGTAGTATGATATGTGAAAAAAAGTATAAAAAAAGTCATAGTGTAGTATGTCGAAAAAAGTCATTGTACAGCATTTCAATAAAAGTCATAGTATAATATGTCGAAAAAAGTGTGAAAAAGGCATAGTATATTATATATCAAAAAATTATAAAAAAAGTCATAGTATAGTATATCAAAAAAAGTATAAAAAAAAGTCATAGTATGATATGTCGAAAAAAGTGTGAAAAAGGCATAGTATATTATATATCAAAAAATTATAAAAAATAGTCATAGTATAGTATTTCAAAAAAAGTATAAAAAAAAGTCATAGTATGATATGTCGAAAAAAGTGTGAAAAAGGCATAGTATATTATATATCAAAAAATTATAAAAAAAAGTCATAGTATAGTATATCAAAAAAAGCTGAAAAAAGTCATTGTATATTATTTCGAAAAAAGTATAAAAAAGTTATAGTATAGTGTGTCGATAAAAAGTCAGTATATTTAAAAAAAAAGTCATAAAAAGTCATAGTATAATATGTCGAAAAAGTCACAATATAGTATGTCGGAAGAAATATTAAAAAAAGTCATAGTATACTGTGTCGAATAAAGTCATAAAAAGTCGTAGTATATGTGAAAAAAAGTATAAAAATAGTAATAGTGTAGTATGTCGAAAAAAAGTCATAGTATATTATTTCGAAAAAAGTCATAAAAAGTTATAGTATAGTATGTCTAAAAAAGTCATAGTATAGTATGTCAAAAAGTCATAGTATAATATGTTGAAAAAAGTGTTAAAATGTTATAGTATATTATGTCGAAAACTGTCGAAAAAAAGTTATAGTATAGTATGTCGAAAAAAGAAAAAAAAGTCATTGTATATTATTTCGAAAAAATTCTTAAAAAGTCCTAGTATAGTATGTCAAAAAGTCATAGTATAATATGTCGAAAAAAGTATTAAAAAGTTATAGTATAGTGTGTCGATAAAAAGTCAGTATATTTATAAAAAAAGTCATAAAAAGTCATAGTATAATATGTCGAAAAAGTCACAATATAGTATGTCGGAAGAAATATTTAAAAAAGTCATAGTATACTGTGTCGAATAAAGTCATAAAAAGTCGTAGTATGATATGTGAAAAAAAGTATAAAAATAGTAATAGTGTAGTATGTCGAAAAAAAGTCATAGTATATTATTTTGAAAAAAGTCATAAAAAGGTATAGTATAGTATGTCTAAAAAAGTCATAGTATAGTATGTCAAAAAGTCATAGTATATTATTTTGAAAAAAGTCATAAAAAGGTATAGTATGTCGAAAAAAGTATAAAAAAAGTCATAGTATAGTATGTCAAAAAGTCATAGTATAATATGTCGAAAAAAGTGTAAAAAAAAGTTATAGTATATTATGTCGAAAACTGTCAAAAAAAAGTTATAGTATATTATGTCGAAAAAAGAAAAAAAAGTCATTGTATATTATTTCGAAAAAATTCATAAAAAGTCCCAGTATAGTATGTCAAAAAGTCATAGTATAATATGTCGAAAAAAGTGTAAAAAAGTCATAGTATAATATGTCGAAAAAAGTATAAAAAAGTTATAGTATATTATGTCATAAAAAGTCATAGTATATTATTTCGAAAAAAAGTCATAGTATAGTATGTCCAAAAGTCATAAAAAGTCATCGTATAGGATGTCGAAAAAAGTATGAAAAAGTCATAGTATAGTATGTCAGAAAAACCTGAAAAGTCATAAAGAGTCATAGTATAGTATGTCGAAAAATGTGATAAAGTCATATTTCGAAAAAAAAGTCATAGTATAGTATGTCGATAAAAGTTATGGTATAGAATGTCCAAAAAAGTATAAAAAAGTCATAATATAATATGTCGAAGAAAGTCATAAAAAGTCATAGTATATTATTTTGAAAAAAGTCATAGTATAGTATGTCAAAGTCATAAAAAGTCATTGTATAATAGGTCGAAAAAAGAAAGAAAAGTCATTGTATATTATTTCTAAAAAAGTATAAAAATAGTAATAGTATAGTATTTCAAAAAATGTAAAAAAAAAAAAAAAAAGTCATAGTGTATTATGTCGAAAAGTATAAAAAGTCATAGTATAATGTGTCAAAAAAAGTCAAAACAATTCATAGTATATTTTGTCGAAAAAAGTCACAATATAGTATGTCGGAAGAAATATTTAAAAAAGTCATAATATACTGTGTCGAATAAAGTCATAAAAAGTTGTAGTATATGTAAAAAAAAGTATAAAAAAGTCATTGTACAGCATTTCAATAAAAGTCATAGTATATTATGTCGAAAAAAGTCATAGTATAGTATGTCGAAAAAAGAAAAAAAAAGTCATAGTATATTATTTCTAAAAAAGTTATAGTATATTATGTCGAAAAAAGTGTAAAAAAGTCATTGTATATTATTTCGAAAAAATTCATAAAAAGTCCTAGTATAGTATGTCAAAAAGTCACAGTATAATATGTCGAAAAGTGTCAAAAAAAAGTCATAGTATAATATGTCGAAAAAAGTCATAGTATAGTATGTCGAAAAAAGTCATAGTATAATATGTTGAAAAATGTCATAAAAAGTCAGAGTATAATATGTCGAAAATTTTATTAAAAAGTCATGTCGCAAAAAGTCAAAAAAAATCTTAGTATAGTATGTCGAAAAAAGTCATGATATAGTATGTCGAAAAAGTCAAAAAAAGTCATTGTATAATATGTTGAAAATAGTCATAGCATAGTATTTCAAAAAAAGTATAAAAATAGTAATAGTATAATGTGTCGAATAAAGTCATAAAAAGTCGTAGTTTGATATGTCGAAAAAAGTGTGAAAAAGGCATAGTATAGTATTTCAATAAAAATCATAGTATAATATGTCGAAAAAAGTTATAGTATGTCCAAAAAGGTATAAAAAAGTCATAGTATAGTATGTCGAAAAATGTGTAAAAAAAAGTCATAGTATAATATGTCGAAAAGTATAAAAAAGTCATAGTATAATATGTTGAAAAGTGTAAAAAAGTCATAGTATAATATGTCGAAAAGTGTAAAAAAGTCATAATATAGTATGTCGGAAGAAGTATTAAAAAAAGTCATAATATACTGTGTCGAAAAAAGTCATAAAAAGTCGTAGTATATGTGAAAAAAAAGTATTAAAAAAGTCATAGTATACTGTGTCGAAAAAAGTCGAAAAAAAGTCATTGTATAGTGTGTCAGAAAAAGCTGAAAAAAGTCATAAAAAGTCAGAGTATATGTCGAAAATTTTATTAAAAATTCATAGTATAGCATGTTGAATAAAGTCATATAAAGTCGTAGTATGATATGTGAAAAAAAGTATATAAATAGTAATAGTATAATGTGTCAAAAAAAGTCAAAACAATTCATAGTATATTATGTCGAAAAGTGTAAAAAAGTCATAAAAAGTCATAGTATAATATGTCGATAAAAATTCATAGTATAATATGTCGAAAAGTGTCGAAAAAAAGTCATAGTATATGTCGAAAAAAGTCATAGTATAATATGTCGAAAAAAGTCATAGTATAATATCTCGAAAAGTGTCGAAAAAAAGTCATAGTATAGTATGTCGAAAAAAGTGTAAAAAAGTCATAGTATAATATGTCAAAAAGTATAAAAAAGTCATAGTATAATATGTCGAAAAGTATAAAAAAGTCATAGTATAATATGTCGAAAAGTATAAAAAAGTCATAGTATAATGTGTCAAAAAAAGTCAAAACAATTCATAGTATATTTTGTCGAAAAAAGTCACAATATAGTATGTCGGAAGAAGTATTAAAAAAAGTCATAATATAGTATGTCGGAAGAAGTATTAAAAAAAGTCATAATATAGTATGTCGGAAGAAGTATTTAAAAAAGTCATAATATAGTATGTCGGAAGAAGTATTATAAAAAGTCATAATATAGTATGTCGGAAGAAGTATTAAAAAAAGTCATAATATATGTCGAAAAAAGTGTAAAAAAGTTATAGTATATTATGTCGAAAAATGTCGAAAAAAATCATACTATAGTTTGTCGAAAAAAGTATGAAAAGCTAGCATAGTATGTCAAAAAGTATAAAAAAAAGTCATATTATAGTATGTCGAAAAAGTATAAAAAACTCATAGTATGTCCAAAAAAAGTATAAAAAAGTTATAGTATAATATGTCGAAAAATTTAATAAAAATTCATAGTATAGCATGTCGGAAAAAGTAAAAAAAAAATCTTAGTATAGTAAGTCAAAAAAAGTCATTGTATAATATGTCGAAAATAGTCATAGTATAGTATTTCAAAAAATGTAAAAAAATACTCATAGTATATTATGTCGAAAAGTATAAAAAATTCATAGTATAATGTGTCAAAAAAAGTCAAAACAATTCATAGTATATTTTGTCGAAAAAAGTCATAATATAGTATGTCGGAAGAAATATTTAAAAAAGTCATTATATAGTATGTCGGAAGAAATATTTAAAAAAGTCATTATATAGTATGTCGGAAGAAATATTTAAAAAAGTCATAATATAGTATGTCGGAAGAAATATTTAAAAAAGTCATAATATAGTATGTCGGAAGAAATATTTAAAAAAGTCATAATATAGTATGTCGGAAGAAATATTTAAAAAAGTCATAATACAGTATGTCGGAAGAAATATTTAAAAAAGTCATAATATAGTATGTCGGAAGAAATATTTAAAAAAAGTCATAATATAGTATGTCGGAAGAAATATTAAAAAAAGTCATAATATAGTATGTCGGAAGAAATATTTAAAAAAGTCATAATATAGTATGTCGGAAGAAATATTTAAAAAAGTCATA
The DNA here is from genome assembly GCA_023566125.1 of Zingel zingel. NCBI lineage: Eukaryota > Metazoa > Chordata > Actinopteri > Perciformes > Percidae > Zingel > Zingel zingel. The sequence continues at coordinate 108,880 of CM042335.1, forward strand.
GTATATTATGTCAAAAAATGTCGAAAAAAGTCATAGTATAGGATGTCGAAAAAAGTGTAAAAAAGTTATAGTATATTATGTCGAAAAATGTCGAAAAAAGTCATAGTATATTATGTCGAAAAAAAAAAAATCATTGTATATTATTTCGAAAAAATTCATAAAAAGTCCTAGTATAATATGTCGAAAAAAGTGTAAAAAAAGTCATAGTATATTATGTCGAAAAATGTCGAAAAACATCATACTATAGTTTGTCGAAAAAAGTATGAAAAAGCTAGCATAGTATGTCAAGTATAAAAAACTCATAGTATGTCGAAAAAAGTCATAGTATATTATTTCGAAAAAAAGTCATAGTATAGTAAGTCCAAAAGTCATAAAAAGTCATAGTATAGGATGTCGAAAAAAGTATGAAAAAGTCATAGTATATCTCGAAAAAAGTTATAGTATATTATTGCAAAAAGGTATAAAAAAGTCAGTTTATTATGTCGAAAAAAGTCATAAAAAGTCATAGTATAGTATGTCAGAAAAACCTGAAAAGTCATAAAGAGTCATAGTATAGTATTTCGAAAAAAGTCACAAAATGTCATAGTATAGTATGTCGAAAAAAAGTTATGGTATAGTATGTCGAAAAAAGTAATTGTACAGTATTTCAATAAAAGTCATAGTATGTCGAAAAATGTGATAAAAAGTCATATTTCGAAAAAAAAGTCATAGTATAGTATGTCGATAAAAGTATAAAAATAGTAATAGTATAGTATTTCAAAAAATGTAAAAAAAAAAAGTCATAGTGTATTATGTCGAAAAGTATAAAAAGTCATAGTATAATGTGTCAAAAAAAGTCAAAATAATTCATAGTATATTTTGTCGAAAAAAGTCACAATATAGTATGTCGGAAGAAATATTTAAAAAAAGTCATAATATACTGTGTCGAATAAAGTCATGAAAAGTTGTAGTATGATATGTGAAAAAAAGTATAAAAAAAGTCATAGTGTAGTATGTCGAAAAAAGTCATTGTACAGCATTTCAATAAAAGTCATAGTATAATATGTCGAAAAAAGTCATTGTACAGCATTTCAATAAAAGTCATAGTATAATATGTCGAAAATAGTCATAGTATGATATGTCGAAAAAAGTGTGAAAAAGGCATAGTATATTATATATCGAAAAATTATAAAAAAAAGTCATAGTATAGTATGTCAAAAAAAGCTGAAAAAGTCATAGTATAATATTTCAATAAAAGTCATAGTATAATATGTTGAAAAGTCATAAAAAGTCATAGTGAAGTATATCAAAAAAAGCTGAAAAAAGTCATTGTATAATATGTCGAAAAAAGAAAAAAAAGTCATAGTATATTATTTCGAAAAAAGTATAAAAAAGTCATAGTATATTATGTCGAAAAAAGTATAAAAAAGTTATAGTATAGTGTGTTGATAAAAAGTCAGTATATTTAAAAAAAAAGTCATAAAAAGTCATAGTATAATATGTCGAAAAAGTCACAATATAGTATGTCGGAAGAAATATTAAAAAAAGTCATAGTATACTGTGTCGAATAAAGTCATAAAAAGTCGTAGTATGATATGTGAAAAAAAGTATAAAAATAGTAATAGTGTAGTATGTCGAAAAAAAGTCATAGTATATTATTTCGAAAAAAGTCATAAAAAGTTATAGTATAGTATGTCTAAAAAAGTCATAGTATAGTATGTCAAAAAGTCATAGTATAATATGTCGAAAAAAGTGTAAAAAAAGTTATAGTATATTATGTCATAAAAAGTCATAGTATATTATTTCGAAAAAAAGTCATAGTATAGTATGTCCAAAAGTCATAAAAAGTCATAGTATAGGATGTCGAAAAAAGTATGAAAAAGTCATAGTATAATATCTTGAAAAAAGTTATAGTATATTATTGCAAAAAGGTATAAAAAAGTCAGTTTATTATGTCGAAAAAAAGTCATAAAAAGTCATAGTATAGTATGTCAGAAAAACCTGAAAAGTCATAAAGAGTCATAGTATAGTATGTCGAAAAATGTGATAAAAAGTCATATTTCGAAAAAAAAGTCATAGTATAGTATGTCGATAAAAGTATAAAAAAGTCAGTATATTATATCGAAAAATTATAAAAAAAAGTCATAGTATATTATGTCGAAAAAAGTTATAGTATAGAATGTCCAAAAAAGTATAAAAAAGTCATAATATAATATGTCGAAGAAAGTCATAAAAAGTCATAGTATATTATTTTGAAAAAAGTCATAGTATAGTATGTCAAAGTCATAAAAAGTCATTGTATAATATGTCGAAAAAAGAAAAAAAAGTCATTGTATATTATTTCTAAAAAAGTATAAAAATAGTAATAGTATAGTATTTCAAAAAATGTAAAAAAAAAAAAAGTCATAGTGTATTATGTCGAAAAGTATAAAAAGTCATAGTATAATGTGTCAAAAAAAGTCAAAACAATTCATAGTATATTTTGTCGAAAAAAGTCACAATATAGTATGTCGGAAGAAATATTTAAAAAAGTCATAATATACTGTGTCGAATAAAGTCATAAAAAGTCGTAGTATGATATGTGAAAAAAGTATAAAAAAAGTCATAGTGTAGTATGTCGAAAAAAGTCATTGTACAGCATTTCAATAAAAGTCATAGTATAATATGTCGAAAATAGTCATAGTATAGTATTTCAAAAAAAGTATAAAAAAGTCATAGTATGATATGTCGAAAAAAGTGTGAAAAAGGCATAGTATATTATATATCGAAAAATTATAAAAAAGTCATAGTATAGTATGTCAAAAAAAGCTGAAAAAAGTCATAGTATAATATTTCAATAAAAGTCATAGTATAATATGTTGAAAAGTCATAAAAAGTCATAGTGAAGTATATAAAAAAAAGCTGAAAAAAGTCATTGTATAATATGTCGAAAAAAGAAAAAAAAGTCATAGTATATTATGTCGAAAAAAGTCATAAAAAGTCGTAGTATGATATGTGAAAAAAAGTATAAAAATAGTAATAGTATGTCGAAAAAAGTCGAAAAAAATCATAGTATAGTATGTCGAAAAATGTCGAAAAAAGTCATTGGTTCTCACACTGGCTCGGAGTCTGCTGGGTCGCAAATAGTATAAAAAGTCATAGTATAGTATGTCGGAAAAAGTATAAAAATAGTAATAGTATAGTATTTCAAAAAATGTAAAAAAAAAAAAAAAAAAGGCATAGTATATTATGTCGAAAAGTATAAAAAAGTAATAGTATAATGTGTCAAAAAAAGTCAAAACAATTCATAGTATATTTTGTCGAAAAAAGTCGTAATATAGTATGTCGGAAGAAGTATTTTAAAAAGTCATAGTATACTGTGTCGAAAAAAGTCATAAAAAGTTGAGTATGATATGTGAAAAAAAGTATAAAAAAAGTCATAGTATAGTATGTCGAAAAAAGTCAGTGTAGTATGTCAAAAAATGTATTAAAAATTCATAGTATTGTATGTCACAAAAAAGTATAAAAAAATCATAGTATAGTATGTCCGAAAAAAGTCATAGTATAGTGTGTCCATAAAAATATAAAAAAGTCATACTAAAGTATGTCAAAAAGTCATAAAAAGTCATAGTATAGTGTTTCAAAATTTAAAAAAAAAGTCATAGTATATTATGTTGAAAAGTATAAAAAAGTCATAGTATATTATGTTGAAAAGTATAAAAAAGTCATAGTATAATGTGTCAAAAAAAGTCAAAACAATTCATAGTATATTTTGTCGAAAAAAGTCACAATATAGTATGTCGGAAGAAGTATTAAAAAAAGTCATAGTATAGTATGTCGAAAAAAGCCATTGTGTAGTATGTCGAAAAAAGTGATAAAAAGTCACAGTATATTATGTTGAAAAAAGTGTAAAAAAGTCATAAAAAGTCATAGTATATTATTTCGAAAAAAAGTCACAAAAAGTCACAGTATAATGTCGAAAAGTGTCGAAAAAAAGTCATAGTATATGTCGATAAAAAGTCATAGTATAGTATGTCGAAAATTTTATTAAAGTCATGTCGAAAAAAGTCAAAAAGTCATTGTATAATATGTCAAATAGTCATAGTATAGTATTTCAAAAAAAGTATAAAAATAGTAATAGTATAATGTGTCGAATAAAGTCATAAAAAGTCGAAGTATATGTCGAAAAAAGTGTGAAAAAGGCATAGTATAGCATGTCAAAAAAAGCTGAAAAAAGTCATTGTATAGTATTTCAATAAAAGTCATAGTATAATATGTCGAAAAAAGTTATAGTATGTCCAAAAAGGTATAAAAAAGTCATAGTATAGTATGTCGAAAAAAGTGTAAAAGAGTCATAGTATAATGTGTCAAAAAAAGTCAAAACAATTCATAGTATATTTTGTCGAAAAAAGTCACAATATAGTATGTCGAAAAAAGTCATATCTCCTGTATAATAACATTTTTGTATATTTTGTATTTTTCTCATTCACCACACCACTGAATTAAAGAAAAGATCAAAATAAACCATTTTAATCAGATGAAATGAGTACATCTATCCACAACTTTGGTGGAATCTGTCCAGATGTCCATGAGAGGCTTTCTGTGTGGAGCTGCCAGGTCACTGTGGTTCTCCTGATCTTCCTCATGTGGACACTGGGACGTCCTGATGTTGCTGGCCCATCAGGCTCACCATCAGCTGACTGAAGAACCACAGCTGTTCAGCATTCATTTCCTTCTCTGGTGGGTTCTCACACTGGCTCGGAGTCTGCTGGGTCGCAAATAGTATCAAAAGTCATAGTATAGTATGTCGGAAGAAGTATTAAAAAAAAGTCATAGTATAGTATGTCTAAAAAAGAAAAAAAAAGTCATAGTATATTATTTCGAAAAAAGTCATAAAAAGTCATAGTATAGTATGTCGAAAAAAGTCATAAAAAGTCGTAGTATATGTGAAAAAAAGTCATAAAAATTCATAGTATAGTATGTCAAAAAGTGTCGATAAAAGTAAAAAAAAATCTTAGTATAGTATTTCAAAAAATGTATAAAAAAAAAAAGTCATAGTATATTAGGTCAAAGTATAAAATAGTCATAGTATGTGTCAAAAAAAGTCAAAACAAGTCATAGTATACTGTGTCGAAAAAAGTCATAAAGTCGTAGTATGATATGTGAAAAAAAGTATAAAAATAGTAATAGTGTAGTATGTCGAAAAAAGTGATAAAAAGTCATAGTATATTATATCGAAAAATTATAAAAAAGTCATAATATAGTATGTCAGAAAAACCTGAAAAAAGTCATAAAAATTCATAGTATAATATGTCGAAAAAAAAAGTCATTGTATATTATTTCGAAAAAAGTGTAAAAAAGTCATAGTATAGTATGGGGTGACCAGACGTTCCGAAATATTCGGGACAGTCCCAAAATCAAAGCAGTTGTCCTGAATCCCGAATCCTGCTCTAATTGTCCCGAAAATTAGAGCAAAGTCTCCAGAGACTCTTGAGTAGTTCTAGTCTGAGAGAACATCAGTCACGAATTTGATAACACGCATTGCTATTCATTCATTCATGTTGTGAAGTCATAGTAGAATAGTACATGAAGAAATAAATGGAGGCAGCTGATTGGTTGTCAGAGTCACAGAAAACATTTTATTCATGACAAACAGAAACTTTAGTTTTTATCAGAGCGTCAACACACACACACACACACACACACACACACACACACAGACACACACACACAGACACACACACACAGACACACACACAGACACACACACAGACACACACAGACACACACAGACACACACAGAGACAGACACACACACAGACACACACACAGACACACACACACACACAGACACACAGACACACACAGACACACAGACACACACAGAGACAGACACACACACACACACACAGGCACACACACACAGACACACACACAGACACACACACACAGAGACACACACACACACACACTTACACACACACAGACACAGACACAGACACACACACACAGACAGACAGACAGACAGACAGATACAGACACACACACACACACACAGAGACAGAGACACACACAGACACACACACACACACACACACAGACACACACACACAGACACAGACACACAGACACACACACAGACACACACACACACACACACACACACACACAGAGACAGAGACACACACAGACACACACACACACACAACTTATTTAAAATCCTATTAATTTCTCAATCAGATTTAATTAGCGGGGCAGTTAATGGTTGATTGATGATTATAATCAGCTATTTTTAATGGTTTCATTTCTTGGTCAACAGGGATTTTAAGAGAGAAGAAATCCAATAAACTGGCGTGCAGACGTACATATACACATACAGAAACTCTGAAACCTGCTGCTCATACTATCTACGGATTATTAACACACTACTGCCACTTATTAATTA
>CM042335.1:120282-127782 GCA_023566125.1 Zingel zingel
CCCTAATACTGTATCTGAAGTCTCTTTATATAGGCCTTAGTGGTCCCTAATACTGTATCTGAAGTCTCTTTATATAGACCTTAGTGGTCCCTAATACTGTATCTGAAGTCTCTTTATATAGACCTTAGTGGTCCCTAATACTGTATCTGAAGTCTCTTTATATAGACCTTAGTGGTCCCTAATACTGTATCTGAAGTCTCTTTATATAGACCTTAGTGGTCCCCTAATACTGTATCTGAAGTCTCTTTATATAGGCCTTAGTGGTCCCCTAATACTGTATCTGAAGTCTCTTTATATAGGCCTTAGTGGTCCCCTAATACTGTATCTGAAGTCTCTTTTATATAGACCTTAGTGGTCCCTAATACTGTATCTGAAGTCTCTTTATATAGACCTTAGTGGTCCCTAATACTGTATCTGAAGTCTCTTTATATAGACCTTAGTGGTCCCTAATACTGTATCTGAAGTCTCTTTATATAGACCTTAGTGGTCCCTAATACTGTATCTGAAGTCTTTTATATAGACCTTAGTGGTCCCCTAATACTGTATCTGAAGTCTCTTTATATAGACCTTAGTGGTACCTAATACTGTATCTGAAGTCTTTTATATAGACCTTAGTGGTCCCTAATACTGTATCTGAAGTCTCTTTATATAGACCTTAGTGGTCCCTAATACTGTATCTGAAGTCTTTTATATAGACCTTAGTGGTCCCCTAATACTGTATCTGAAGTCTCTTTATATAGACCTTAGTGGTACCTAATACTGTATCTGAAGTCTTTTATATAGACCTTAGTGGTCCCTAATACTGTATCTGAAGTCTCTTTATATAGACCTTAGTGGTCCCTAATACTGTATCTGAAGTCTTTTATATAGACCTTAGTGGTCCCCTAATACTGTATCTGAAGTCTCTTTATATAGACCTTAGTGGTACCTAATACTGTATCTGAAGTCTTTTATATAGACCTTAGTGGTCCCTAATACTGTATCTGAAGTCTCTTTATATAGACCTTAGTGGTCCCTAATACTGTATCTGAAGTCTTTTATATAGACCTTAGTGGTCCCCTAATACTGTATCTGAAGTCTCTTTATATAGACCTTAGTGGTCCCCTAATACTGTATCTGAAGTCTCTTTATATAGACCTTAGTGGTCCCTAATACTGTATCTGAAGTCTCTTTATATAGACCTTAGTGGTCCCTAATACTGTATCTGAAGTCTCTTTATATAGACCTTAGTGGTCCCTAATACTGTATCTGAAGTCTCTTTATATAGGCCTTAGTGGTCCCTAATACTGTATCTGAAGTCTCTTTATATAGACCTTAGTGGTCCCTAATACTGTATCTGAAGTCTCTTTATATAGACCTTAGTGGTCCCTAATACTGTATCTGAAGTCTCTTTATATAGACCTTAGTGGTACCTAATACTGTATCTGAAGTCTTTTATATAGACCTTAGTGGTCCCCTAATACTGTATCTGAAGTCTTTTATATAGACCTTAGTGGTCCCTAATACTGTATCTGAAGTCTTTTATATAGAGCTTAGTGGTCCCCTAATACTGTATCTGAAGTCTCTTTATATAGACCTTAGTGGTCCCTAATACTGTATCTGAAGTCTCTTTATATAGACCTTAGTGGTCCCTAATACTGTATCTGAAGTCTCTTTATATAGACCTTAGTGGTCCCTAATACTGTATCTGAAGTCTTTTATATAGACCTTAGTGGTCCCCTAATACTGTATCTGAAGTCTCTTTATATAGACCTTAGTGGTCCCTAATACTGTATCTGAAGTCTCTTTATATAGACCTTAGTGGTCCCTAATACTGTATCTGAAGTCTCTTTATATAGACCTTAGTGGTCCCTAATACTGTATCTGAAGTCTCTTTATATAGGCCTTAGTGGTCCCCTAATACTGTATCTGAAGTCTCTTTTATATAGACCTTAGTGGTCCCCTAATACTGTATCTGAAGTATCTTTATATAGACCTTAGTGGTCCCTAATACTGTATCTGAAGTCTCTTTATATAGACCTTAGTGGTCCCTAATACTGTATCTGAAGTCTCTTTATATAGACCTTAGTGGTCCCTAATACTGTATCTGAAGTCTCTTTATATAGGCCTTAGTGGTCCCTAATACTGTATCTGAAGTCTCTTTATATAGACCTTAGTGGTCCCTAATACTGTATCTGAAGTCTCTTTATATAGACCTTAGTGGTACCTAATACTGTATCTGAAGTCTTTTATATAGACCTTAGTGGTCCCCTAATACTGTATCTGAAGTCTTTTATATAGACCTTAGTGGTCCCTAATACTGTATCTGAAGTCTCTTTATATAGACCTTAGTGGTCCCCTAATACTGTATCTGAAGTCTTTTATATAGAGCTTAGTGGTCCCCTAATACTGTATCTGAAGTCTTTTATATAGACCTTAGTGGTCCCTAATACTGTATCTGAAGTCTCTTTATATAGGCCTTAGTGGTCCCCTAATACTGTATCTGAAGTCTCTTTATATAGGCCTTAGTGGTCCCCTAATACTGTATCTGAAGTCTCTTTTATATAGACCTTAGTGGTCCCTAATACTGTATCTGAAGTCTCTTTATATAGACCTTAGTGGTCCCTAATACTGTATCTGAAGTCTCTTTATATAGACCTTAGTGGTCCCTAATACTGTATCTGAAGTCTCTTTATATAGACCTTAGTGGTCCCTAATACTGTATCTGAAGTCTTTTATATAGACCTTAGTGGTCCCCTAATACTGTATCTGAAGTCTCTTTATATAGGCCTTAGTGGTCCCTAATACTGTATCTGAAGTCTCTTTATATAGACCTTAGTGGTCCCTAATACTGTATCTGAAGTCTTTTATATAGACCTTAGTGGTCCCCTAATACTGTATCTGAAGTCTTTTATATAGACCTTAGTGGTCCCTAATACTGTATCTGAAGTCTCTTTATATAGACCTTAGTGGTCCCTAATACTGTATCTGAAGTCTTTTATATAGACCTTAGTGGTCCCCTAATACTGTATCTGAAGTCTCTTTATATAGACCTTAGTGGTCCCTAATACTGTATCTGAAGTCTCTTTATATAGACCTTAGTGGTCCCTAATACTGTATCTGAAGTCTCTTTATATAGACCTTAGTGGTCCCCTAATACTGTATCTGAAGTCTCTTTATATAGACCTTAGTGGTCCCCTAATACTGTATCTGAAGTCTCTTTATATAGACCTTAGTGGTCCCTAATACTGTATCTGAAGTCTCTTTATATAGACCTTAGTGGTCCCTAATACTGTATCTGAAGTCTCTTTATATAGACCTTAGTGGTCCCTAATACTGTATCTGAAGTCTCTTTATATAGGCCTTAGTGGTCCCCTAATACTGTATCTGAAGTCTCTTTTATATAGACCTTAGTGGTCCCCTAATACTGTATCTGAAGTATCTTTATATAGACCTTAGTGGTCCCTAATACTGTATCTGAAGTCTCTTTATATAGACCTTAGTGGTCCCTAATACTGTATCTGAAGTCTCTTTATATAGACCTTAGTGGTCCCTAATACTGTATCTGAAGTCTCTTTATATAGGCCTTAGTGGTCCCTAATACTGTATCTGAAGTCTCTTTATATAGACCTTAGTGGTCCCTAATACTGTATCTGAAGTCTCTTTATATAGACCTTAGTGGTCCCTAATACTGTATCTGAAGTCTCTTTATATAGACCTTAGTGGTACCTAATACTGTATCTGAAGTCTTTTATATAGACCTTAGTGGTCCCCTAATACTGTATCTGAAGTCTTTTATATAGACCTTAGTGGTCCCTAATACTGTATCTGAAGTCTCTTTATATAGACCTTAGTGGTCCCCTAATACTGTATCTGAAGTCTTTTATATAGAGCTTAGTGGTCCCCTAATACTGTATCTGAAGTCTTTTATATAGACCTTAGTGGTCCCTAATACTGTATCTGAAGTCTCTTTATATAGGCCTTAGTGGTCCCCTAATACTGTATCTGAAGTCTCTTTATATAGGCCTTAGTGGTCCCCTAATACTGTATCTGAAGTCTCTTTTATATAGACCTTAGTGGTCCCTAATACTGTATCTGAAGTCTCTTTATATAGACCTTAGTGGTCCCTAATACTGTATCTGAAGTCTCTTTATATAGACCTTAGTGGTCCCTAATACTGTATCTGAAGTCTCTTTATATAGACCTTAGTGGTCCCTAATACTGTATCTGAAGTCTTTTATATAGACCTTAGTGGTCCCCTAATACTGTATCTGAAGTCTCTTTATATAGGCCTTAGTGGTCCCTAATACTGTATCTGAAGTCTCTTTATATAGACCTTAGTGGTCCCTAATACTGTATCTGAAGTCTTTTATATAGACCTTAGTGGTCCCCTAATACTGTATCTGAAGTCTTTTATATAGACCTTAGTGGTCCCTAATACTGTATCTGAAGTCTCTTTATATAGACCTTAGTGGTCCCCTAATACTGTATCTGAAGTCTTTTATATAGAGCTTAGTGGTCCCCTAATACTGTATCTGAAGTCTTTTATATAGACCTTAGTGGTCCCTAATACTGTATCTGAAGTCTCTTTATATAGGCCTTAGTGGTCCCCTAATACTGTATCTGAAGTCTCTTTATATAGGCCTTAGTGGTCCCCTAATACTGTATCTGAAGTCTCTTTATATAGGCCTTAGTGGTCCCTAATACTGTATCTGAAGTCTCTTTATATAGGCCTTAGTGGTCCCCTAATACTGTATCTGAAGCCTCTTTATATAGGCCTTAGTGGTCCCTAATACTGTATCTGAAGTCTCTTTATATAGACCTTAGTGGTCCCCTAATACTGTATCTGAAGTCTTTTATATAGACCTTAGTGGTCCCCTAATACTGTATTTGAAGTCTCTTTATATAGACCTTAGTGGTCCCCTAATACTGTATCTGAAGTCTCTTTATATAGGCCTTAGTGGTCCCCTAATACTGTATCTGAAGTCTCTTTATATAGGCCTTAGTGGTCCCCTAATACTGTATCTGAAGTCTCTTTATATAGGCCTTAGTGGTCCCTAATACTGTATCTGAAGTCTCTTTATATAGACCTTAGTGGTCCCTAATACTGTATCTGAAGTCTCTTTATATAGACCTTAGTGGTCCCTAATACTGTATCTGAAGTCTCTTTATATAGACCTTAGTGGTCCCCTAATACTGTATCTGAAGTCTCTTTATATAGACCTTAGTGGTCCCCTAATACTGTATCTGAAGTCTCTTTATATAGACCTTAGTGGTCCCCTAATACTGTATCTGAAGTGTCTTTATATAGACCTTAGTGGTCCCTAATACTGTATCTGAAGTCTCTTTATATAGACCTTAGTGGTCCCCTAATACTGTATCTGAAGTGTCTTTATATAGACCTTAGTGGTCCCTAATACTTTATCTGAAGTCTCTTTATATAGGCCTTAGGTGGCCTTGACCAGCTGCCACTTTGCTTGTTTGAAAGCCATGATGTCTCTCTCTCTCTCTCATGGGGGGCCGAATTCTCTGGGCGGGCAAATCAGAGAAAGGGGAGGTAACCTTTCCCCTTATGACGTCATAAAGGGAAGATTCCAGATCGGCCCATCTGAGCTTTCATTTTCTCAAAGGCAGAGCAGGATACCCAGGGCTCGGTTTACACCTATCACCATTTCTAGCCACTGGGGGGCCAGAGGCAGGCTGGGGGGACGCATATTAATGTTAAAAAAAACCTCATAAAGTGACATTTTCATGCCATGGGACCTTTAAATCTAAAGTATGTTTTGATTATAACAGAGGATGGCGTGTTGAGAGGACAAGCAGAACTTAAGTGGGGTCAGTGTGTGAGATATAAACAGAGGAATTAACTAATAAAAGCTGTAAACATGTTTGAACAAATGTAACAGAGTTTGTTTTTAAATCTAAAGTCACAAAAAGATCTGAGTGTAATCTGTGGCGTAGGCGTGGCGTGAGAGTGGCGTCTGCGTGGCGTGAGCGTGGCGTCTGCGTGGCGTGAGCGTGGCGTCTGCGTGGCGTGAGCGTGGCGTGAGCGTGGCGTCTGCGTGGCGTGAGCGTGGCGTCTGCGTGGCGTGAGCGTGGCGTGAGCGTGGCGTGAGCGTGGCGTCTGCGTGGCGTCTGCGTGGCGTGAGCGTGGCGTGAGCGTGGCGTGAGCGTGGCGTCTGCGTGGCGTCTGCGTGGCGTGAGCGTGGCGTGAGCGTGGCGTGAGCGTGGCGTGAGCGTGGCGTCTGCGTGGCGTGAGCGTGGCGTGAGCGTGGCGTGAGCGTGGCGTCTGCGTGGCGTGAGCGTGGCGTGAGCGTGGCGTGAGCGTGGCGTGAGCGTGGCGTCTGCGTGGCGTGAGCGTGGCGTCTGCGTGGCGTGAGCGTGGCGTCTGCGTGGCGTGAGCGTGGCGTGAGCGTGGCGTGAGCGTGGCGTCTGCGTGGCGTCTGCGTGGCGTGAGCGTGGCGTGAGCGTGGCGTGAGCGTGGCGTCTGCGTGGCGTGAGCGTGGCGTGAGCGTGGCGTGAGCGTGGCGTGAGCGTGGCGTCTGCGTGGCGTGAGCGTGGCGTGAGCGTGGCGTGAGCGTGGCGTCTGCGTGGCGTGAGCGTGGCGTGAGCGTGGCGTGAGCGTGGCGTGAGCGTGGCGTCTGCGTGGCGTGAGCGTGGCGTGAGCGTGGCGTCTGCGTGGCGTTTTCTACGTCTTTCCACACCAGAAAGGTGTCTGACGCGGCCCTGCTGCTGCTAGCCTCGTCTGGACACATGAATGTTCCCATGAACATAAATATATTCTGATCTGATTATAATAATAATAATAATAATAATAATAATAATAATAATAATAATAATAATAATAATAATAAGCTGTAGTTGTATAGCACCTTTCATACACAGAGTGCAGCTCAAAGTGCTTTTCATTTGGAACATTTAACACAATAATAGAGAATAAAATAGTAATATAAATAATACAGCTCGAGGCTAGCGCATCCTGTTGTTGGAGCAAAGTCAATCAATACATGTGCCAAAAATAAACCCAGCTCATAATATTCTTCAACCAAACACATGAACACATCTAGAAATACATTTAAATATAAATAACAGTCATACGTCCATTAACAGTTCCATCTATTGATGCATATAGTTAGTAACATTCAGTTACACAACACAAGAGAATTATATTCCCTGAGCTCTGTCTGATGGACAGGGGCAGGGCGGTCCAGAGCTTTGGTGCGTGGTGGATTAAAGCAGCTTCTCCACTCAGCTTGTGGAGCACTTTGGGTATAATTAAAAGATTTGCACTGGAAGATCTAAGTCTCCTTTGTGGTTGATAATATATGAATGAGATATATGAAGGTGCTGTGCCATTCAGAGCTTTATAAGTGATTAACATCAACTCTAGAAGAAACAGGGAGCCAGTGCAGTTCAGCTAACACAGGGGTGATGTGCTCTCTCTTCTGGGTCTCAGTTAAAAGTCTCGCAGCAGTATATATATGTATAAGTTCCAATTTCTTTATGTTTTTTTGGGAGACC
>CM042335.1:132782-135282 GCA_023566125.1 Zingel zingel
AGGGGGTGTGGGTCAGGTAGGGGGGTGTGGGTCAGGTAGGGGGTGTGGAGCAGGTAGGGGGGTGTGGGTCAGGTAGGGGGTGTGGGTCAGGTAGGGGGTGTGGAGCAGGTAGGAGGTGTGGGGCAGGTAGGGGGTGTGGAACAGGTAGGAGGTGTGGGGAAGGTAGGGGGGGGTGTGGGGCAGGTAGGGGGTGTGGAACAGGTAGGGGGTGTGGAGCAGGTAGGGGGTGTGTGGGGCAGGTAGGGGGTGTGGAACAGGTAGGGGGTATGGGGCAGGTAGGGGGTGTGGAACAGGTAGGAGGTGTGGGGAAGGTAGGGGGGTGTGGGGCAGGTAGGGGTGTGAGACAGGTAGGAGGTGTGGGGCAGGTAGGGGGTGTGGAACAGGTAGGGGGTGTGGGGCAGGTAGGGGGTGTGGAACAGGTAGGGGGGGTGTGGGGCAGGTAGGGGGTGTGGAACAGGTAGGGGGTATGGGGCAGGTAGGGGGGGTTTTCAGCGTTGATGTGTAATGTTGCCCCTCCTCTCACCTGAAGGTAGCCAGGCTGCCGTCCGTCCAGCGGTAACGCTGAGAACAGAACACGAAGCTGCTGCCGGCCTCCGTCTGATCGAGCCCGCCCCCCCGAGTCAGACCGATCCAGAAATCTCCGTCAGCTATCCCGCCCCCTCCCCCACTGGCCCCGCCCACTGCTCCCCAACGCAGCTCCTGGAGAGGAGGGGGGGGGGGGGGGGGGGTGGGGGGGGGAGGAGAGGGGGAGGAGAGAGGGGGAGGAGAGGGAGGAGAGAGGGAGGAGAGAGTGGGAGAGGAGAGAGGGGGAGGAGAGGGAGGAGAGAGGGAGGAGAGAGGGGGAGGAGAGAGGGAGGAGAGAGGGGGAGGAGAGTGAGGAGAGGGGGAGGAGAGGGAGGAGAGGGGGAGGAGAGGGAGGAGAGGGAGGAGAGGGGGAGGAGAGGGAGGAGAGGGAGGAGAGGGGGAGGAGAGGGAGGAGGGAGTGGAAGGAGAGAGGGAGGAGAGGGAGGAGAGGGAGGAGATAGGGGGAGAGAGGGGGAGGAGAGAGGGAGGAGAAAGTGGGAGGAGAGAGGGAGGAGAGAGGGAGGAGAGAGGGGGAGGAGAGGGAGGAGTGAGGGAGGAGAGGGAGGAGAGAGGGAGGAGAGAGGGAGGAGAGGGGGAGGAGAGGGGGAGGAGAGAGGGGGAGGAGAGGGGGAGGAGAGGGAGGAGAGAGGGGGAGGAGAGGGGGGAGGAGAGGGGGAGGAGAGGGAGGAGAGGGGGAGGAGAGGGGGAGGAGAGGGAGGAGAGGAGAGGGGGGAGGAGAGGGGGAGGAGAGGGAGGGAGTGAGGGAGGTGAGGGAGGAGAGAGGGGAGGAGAGAGGGAGGGAGAGGGGGAGGAGAGGGAGGAGAGAGTGGGAGGAGAGGGGAGGAGAGGGAGGAGAGAGGGGGAGGAGAGGGGGAGGAGAGGGAGGAGTTGAGGGAGGAGTGAGGGAGGAGAGGGAGGAGTGAGGGAGGAGAGGGGAGGAGAGAGGGGGAGGAGAGAGGGAGGAGAGGGGGAGGAGAGGGAGGAGAGAGGGGGAGGAGAGAGGGAGGAGAGGGGGAGGAGAGGGAGGAGAGAGGGGGAGGAGGGGGGGGAGAAGAGGGGGAGGAGAGAGGGAGGAGAGGGGGAGGAGAGGGAGGAGAGAGTGGGAGGAGAGGGGGGAGGGAGGAGGAGAGGGAGGGGAAGATTATATTTGGGATTATACGTTTGTAGATTCTTTCTCTATTTTTGAATATTTGTGTGTGTGTTGAGTGTGTGTGAGGATGCAGGTTAAGCTCCTGAGGCGTACCTGAGGTGTGTGTCTCACCTGTAGCAGGTTTTCGATGACCTTCTGCTCTGCGTGGCTCTCGATGCTCAGCAGTGAGCCTCCGTCCATCTTGCAGGCCTGAAGCGCCTCGCTGAAAGCTACGCGGCTCGTCACGTCGTGGAAATATGCGATCTTATAGCAGGGACTCTCGGGACCTCCCAAACACACCGTCTGACCTGGACCGGAGGGAAAGAGTATAATAATCATGGGAGCTCTTTCCTCAAGCCTTAACTAAGACATGTTTTCGTGTTCGATCCTATCCACTGGTCTTTTTCCCCCCAAGACGGATTAATAAAGTATATCTATCTTCCTCCTTTGGCTTCAACTCTAACAGGGAGGTTTCTTCTTACCTGACCCTTAACTAGGAAGCTTCTACGTGGCTTAATCCCAGACAGGAAGGTGTATTTCGGGCCTGTTCCCCAACTAAAAAGCTTCCTTCTTGCTTGAGCCCAAAGTTAAACTACCTTCATCCTTGAGCACTACCTAGGAAGCTTCTGGGTGGCTTAATCCGCAACACGTTCTCACACCATCTCGTAAAATAAGGACGTTTGGTCAGGTGCCTTTGTCGTTCTTATTGACGCTAAAAGGCTCCTTTAGCGCTATAAGTAAACGCGCTTGGTCGGGACTATCGCCGTCCCTTTAGCGCTATAAGTAAACGCGCTTGGTCGGGACTAT
>CM042335.1:142782-145282 GCA_023566125.1 Zingel zingel
TCCCCGCTCTCCGGGGTGAAAGTCCTGCAACACGCGGGACGCCGTCCCCGCTCTCCGGGGTGAAAGTCCTGCAACACGTGGGACGCCGTCCCCGCTCTCCGGGGTGAAAGTCCCGCAACACGCAGGACGCCGTCCCCGCTCTCTGGGGTGAAAGTCCCGCAACACGCGGGACGCCGTCCCCGCTCTCCGGGGTGAAAGTCCTGCAACACGCGGGACGCCGTCCCCGCTCTCCGGGGTGAAAGTCCCGCAACACGCGGGACGCCGTCCCCGCTCTCCGGGGTGAAAGTCCCGCAACACGCGGGACGCCGTCCCCGCTCTCCGGGGTGAAAGTCCTGCAACACGCGGGACGCCGTCCCCGCTCTCCGGGGTTAAAGTCCTGCAACACGCGGGACGCCGTCCCCGCTCTCCGGGGTGAAAGTCCCGCAACACGCGGGACGCCGTCCCCGCTCTCCGGGGTGAAAGTCCCGCAACACGCGGGACGCCGTCCCCGCTCTCCGGGGTGAAAGTCCTGCAACACGCGGGACGCCGTCCCCGCTCTCCGGGGTGAAAGTCCTGCAACACGCGGGACGCCGTCCCCGCTCTCCGGGGTTAAAGTCCTGCAACACGCGGGACGCCGTCCCCGCTCTCCGGGGTGAAAGTCCCGTGTTGTTTGACCCGTCCACCCCCCCGACCAACCTCCCTACGCGGATCTTTGGCTTCTAATACTACTCCCTACCGTTGGCGTGCTGTGATCACGAAATATGCTTCCCATTTAAATACATTACATTAAAATTCATAATCACTACACGAAAAAACCGACATATTCGTGTCCTGTTCACGAATCAACAGATTCAATAACGGGACCATTTCACGACCTGCCGTGGGACCGGGCTGGACATTACAATAGTTGAGGTGTGGTTCAAAGAGAGCTCAATACAACGCGAGGAGGGCAGCCGGAGGAGGAAACGTCTGATCTCACAGAACACGCCGACCTACTCGGACCGTCCGTCCAATCACGCAGCGATCACTGATTTTATATTAAATGAAATGAAATTGGTTTTGCTGACGTTTAGTGATTGTGAGATTTGAAGCAGGAGTCCCCGTTGGTTAACCCCGAGGTCGCTAGATCCTGCAGAATAAGTGGTTCCTGTGTGATGTAAACAAAGCTGTGTCGTCTGCAAAAATAATTTTATGAAATATTTTAGAGGAATTTATAAAATCATTTATATATAGAATGAATAAGAGTGGCTTTAAAATGGGACCCTGGGGGACTCTGTCTGTCTCTCTGTCTGTCTGTCTGCCTCTCTGTCTGTCTGTCTGCCTGCCTGTCTGTCTGCCTGTCTCTCTGTCTCTGTCTGTCTCTCTGTCTGTCTGTCTGCCTGCCTGTCTCTCTGTCTGTCTGTCTGCCTGTCTGCCTGCCTGCCTGTCTCTCTGCCTCTCTGTCTGTCTGTCTGCCTGTCTGTCTGCCTGTCTCTCTGTCTCTCTGCCTGTATGTCTGTCTGCCTGCCTGTCTCTCTGTCTGTCTGTCTGCCTGTCTCTCTGTCTGTCTGTCTGCCTGTCTCTCTGTCTGTCTGTCTGCCTGTCTCTCTACCTGCCTGTCTGTCTGTCTGCCTGCCTGTCTGTCTGTCTCTCTGCCTGCCTGTCTGTCTGTCTGCCTGTCTCTCTGCCTGCCTGTCTGTCTGTCTGTCTGTCTGTCTGTCTGTCTCTCTCTGTTTATTTTGTTTTTGTAACTTCATGATTTCCAACTGCAGAGTAACGTGTGTGTGTATGTGTGTGTGGGCTTGTTTAACTATATTCGTAGGGTCCAAAAACCGGGAGTCCAGTATACTTGTGAGGTCCGACCAGCTTTGTGGGGCCAAAATGCTGGAGCCCACAAGGTTAAAGGTCTGTTTGAGGGTTAAGACTTGGTTTTAGGATTAGGGTTAGAATTAGGTTATGGTTAGGGTGAGGGTAAGGGTTAAGGTTAGGCATCTAGTGGTGATGGTTAAGGTTAGGGTAAGGGGCTAGGGAATGCATTATGTCAATGACGGGGCCCCACAAAGATAGTGAGACAAACCTGTGTGTGTGTGCGTGTTCTGTGAGTCTGATTATGTTATTTAAACTAAATCATGACATCCTGACATCATAAACGATCCACGTGATCAATCACTTCACCGTGACACGCGCAGATGTTGGAGAATCGTTTCTGACCGGGAGGAAATCGTGTGCAGCGATGTGACAGAAGCTCTTTATTCTTCCTCTGATGGAGAGCAGGAATCAATAGAAGCCTGAGCTGCTTTCAGAGCTGCTCACTAGGCTGGATCGACTGGCTTTAAATGTGTGAGGATGGCTTTTATTGAGTTTAAGTTCATGGAAAATTTCACACCTTTAATATCCGTCCACTAAAAGTTCTGTTGTTGCAGCTGACAGACTCAGATTATTATTCTAATGAGTCTGACAACATTACGGGATGGATCCCTACAGAGATAGACCTTTTAGTTAAAGAGGAAGATCCTTTTAGTTTAACATGGAACAGCCCCGA
>CM042335.1:157782-162782 GCA_023566125.1 Zingel zingel
TCCCCAGGTCCTATGTTCCCCGGGTCCTATGTTCCCCGGGTCCTATGTTCCCCGGGTCCTATGTTCCCCGGCTCCCCGGGTCCTATGTTCCCGGGTCCTATGTTCCCCGGGTCCTATGTTCCCCGGCTCCCCGGGTCCTATGTTCCCCGGGTCCTATGTTCCCCGCTCGGGGGTCAGGGGTGGGTTAGGTAACCCTGACCTAATCTTTCCTCGTCTAGGCCTATTTGCATATGCGCGCCTACTTGTCATGTTTGGCAGCAATGGTTGAAAAAGTAACAGTAAAAGTAAAATGAATATTCAGACTTTGGCCGATTACGCGATCGCATAATAACCCTAACCCTAACCCTAACCCTAACCAGGTTTCTCTGGAGGAACTGCCTAAATACCGACTGTTGAAATTGTGACTAACGGAAGACTAGTATTGTGAATACGTAAAGCAGGTGGTCCTCCATAACTCCTCCGTTCTCCGAGGCATCGACACGTGAGTCCGTGGAGTCATGTTGGACATTTATTGATGATGAAATGACACAGACACAAACTTTAAAACACGTGTAATACTGTCAGCACACGCACCTCTACAGGTAACCACCTGACGGCAGACAGGTGATTACATCACCAACAGGTGACCTCACGATGAGTCATCGGCCGTCTGACAGGATCGGGACAGAAGGCTCCTTGATTCCTCATCTCACTTTCCTTAAATCTGTTTGAATGCTGATCTCACACACACACACACACACACACACACAGACACACGCACGCTCACATGCTCACACGCACGCACGCACGCACGCACACACACACACACACACACACACACACACACACACACACACACACACACACACACACACACACACACACACACACACACACACACACACACACACACACACACACACACACACACACACACCTGAACACACACACACACACACCTGAACACACACACACACACACACACACACACACACACCTGAACACACACACACACACGCACACACACACACACACGCGCACACACGCACGCACACACGCGCACACACACGCGCGCACACACACACACACACACACACACGCACGCACGCACGCACACACGCGCACGCACGCACACGCGCACGCACACACACACACACACACACACACACACGTGCGCACACACACACACACACACACACACACACGTGCGCACACACACACACACACACACGCACTGAGCCTGCCACAGTTTTATAACAATGATCATTCCAGATCTTCCAGCTCGTTACGGGATGTCCTAGACCTGAAACTCGTCCGCCCCCCCCCCCCCCCCCCCCCCGTCCTCCCCTGCCGCCCCCCCCCCCCCCCCCCCTTGTCTCTAAAACTAGAACTGATCCAGGGTCTCCAGCCTCGTCAGCGTCCTGTCAGTCTGTCCTGGGACTGGAACCGTTTAAAATCAGCTGATATGACCCTTACAGCACGTCATCCTGAGAACCAGCTGATGTGATGAAGGTGATGAAGACCGACGCTGAGAAGTTAAAACCAGACTGTCTTTAAAATGGCCGCCGTGGTCGTCCTCAGCCCTCCAGCTGCCACTGCTGCGCCTGCGACGCGTCGCATATCGCCATGGAGACGTAACCTTTGGGTCCGACGGGCTGGGCCACGGAGAGACACTGACCAACCGAGACCTGGTAGAGACGGTTAGACGTCTGCAGGAGAGACACAGACAGCCAATCAGAAAGCAGGAGAGACACAGACAGCCAATCAGAGAGCAGGAGAGACACAGACAGCCAATCAGAAAGCAGGAGAGACACAGACAGCCAATCAGAGAGCAGGAGAGACACAGACAGCCAATCAGAGAACAGGATGGGACTTCAAACTACACATCAAATAAATGTTTCTGTCACTTTAGGAAGTTGCTGAAGCAATAAACTCTGTGTGTGAGTGTGTGTGTGTTCTTGTTTAACTATATTCATGGGGTCCAAAAACCGAGGAGTCCAGTATACTTGTGGGGTCCGACCAGCCTTGTGGGGCCAAAATGCTGGAGCCCACAAGGTTAAAGGTGTGTTTGAGGGTTAAGACTTGGTTTTAGGATTATGGTTATAATTAGGTTATGGTTAGGGTGAGGGTAAGGGTTAAGGTTAGGCATCTAGTGGTGATGGTTAAGGTTAAGGTAAGGGGCTAGGGAATGCATTATGTCAATGACGGGTCCCCACAAAGATAGTGAGATGCACGATATGTGTGTGTGTGTGTGTGTGCGCGCGTGCGTGCGTGTGTATATAGTGTGCGTGTGTGTATATAGTGTGTGTGTGTGTGTATTGTGTGTGTATATAGTGTGTGTGTGTGTGTCTCACCCCCAGGCTCCACTGCTGCGACCCCCCCGAGCCGTGACACTTCATCAGTCTGGGGGGGTCGAAGGTCCTGACCTCTGACACGTCCAGACACAGCAGCCCTGCTAGGACCAGCTGACCCTCCTCATCATAGGCCCAGTCCTACACACACACACACACACACACACACACACACACACACACACACACACACACACACACACACACACACACACACACACACACACACACACACACACACACACACACCATGAGATGTCTCTCCTGCAGCTCCCCCTGCTGTCAGACTACAGGAACACCACTGGATCCCAAAAAGCCTCCAAGGGTTACCTGTTCCGGGTCTCGGGGGTCACATGGTCGCAGGACAACGACTCCTCCCTTCTGACTGGCTCGGCCCTGCGCCACCAGACAGCGCCCGGTTGCTAGGTTACGAAGCTGAAAGACGGTGGGACACGCGTCTGTTAGTCGGTTTAGTTCAGTGTGTGCTGTGAACGTCACCTTTCACACAATCAAACTAACTACGATAACCTAATAGAAGATTATTAACAACAACAACAACAACAACATGTAGGAAGGGTTGTAATGTAACGAAGTACAAATACTTCGCTACTTAAGTAGAATTTTCACGTATCTGTACTTTACTTTGCTATTTATATTTCCGGAAACTTTTACTTTTACTCCACTCCATCCCCCTCTATAAGCATCTTAGTTACTCGTTACTACAAAATAATATCAGAAGATATTAGTTACGCTGTAAAAAAGGAAGTTTGGAGAATCATTCTCCTAAAGTGCCGAGATAACGCTCCCTCCATCCAGTCGGTGACCTGATGCCCGTTTGTGGCCAAGCGGCAAAAAATCAAATGAGACGAGGAGGCGTAATGACTGATACCGTCATGGAAGCACCTGGTACAGGCTCTGCTGCCATGGTAACAGACGATGATCACCCCGACGACAGTGGTGATGAAGAGACCGTTACACACCATCAAAAGCATTTTTACTTTTACTTCTAATATTTAAGTACATTTAATATCAGAAATGTACTTTTGTTACTTAAGTACTGTTAATATTTGATACTTTAAGACTTTTACTGCAGTAATATTCTAAAAAGGAGACTTTAACTTCTACCAAAGTCATGTTCTGGTACTGGTAGATACTTGTACTTTTACTCAAGTATTGCTTTCAAGTACTTTATACAAGACTGCATGTCGGAAGGGTTGAGCGAGACACGGGTCGTTGCAGCCGGGGAATGACTGGAACGGCCCCTTCTACCCACATACACTGAACTGCATTAGAAACACTTTGGTTTTGCCCCCATTCTTCATGACTTTTTCTATGTACACAAAAGGCTCATTTCTCTCAAATATTGTTATATGTACATAATATATATATATATATATGTACATAATATATATATATATATATATATATATATATATATATATATATATATAATATAATATATATTGTATATATATATATAATATACAAATATTGTTCACAAATGTGGCCGGGTTGGATCAGTGGTGGAGCAGGCGCACATGTACTGAGAGGTTTAAGCCTCGATGCAGAGGTCCAGGGTTCGAGTCCGACCTGTGACGATTTCCTGCATATCTCCCCCCCCCTCCCCTTTCTCACCTAGCTGTCCTGTCAATTAGGTGGAAAAGCCCAAAAATAATCTTTAAAAATATATATATATGATGCTGATTAGACAGCATGATTACTGCACAGGTGTGACTTAGGCTGGACACAGTAAAAGGCCACTCTAAAATGTGCAGTTTTACTGTATTGGGGGGGGTGCAGGGGGGGGGGTCTAAGGCCCACCTGTGCAATAATCATGCTGTCTAATCAGCGTATTGATATGCCACACCTGTGAGGTGCTCACTAACAGATATATTTCTACATTTTAATTAAGTAATTTTTCATCTCTTTATTTCTGATTCAAAGGATTACAACAAGGTACAAACACAAACTGAAATTATTTTACATTTTAACCAAATTATTCCCACTTCCCCACCCTGCCCCATACGTAGGTCCTAAAACAAGTAAGAAATGAATAAACATTAAAATTACTAATTCGTCAAGAGTTAAGAGGTCCACACACAATGTTCACAATATCACGAGCACAGATTTAGACAGATTTGTGAACAATATTTGAGAGAATTAAGCCTTTACAAGCCTGTACATAGAAAAAGTCTTAGAGGTTTGAGTTCAGCTCATGAAAAATGGGGGCATATATATATATATATATATATATATATATATACACACACACACACACACACACACACACACACACACACACACACACACACACACACACACACACACACACACACACACACACACACACACACACACACACACACACACACACACACACACACAGTGGGGCAAAAAAGTATTTAGTCAGCCACCAATTGTGCAAGTTCTCCCACTTAAAAAGATGAGAGAGGCCTGTAATGTTCCAAAGAGCTGTCGAAGGACTCCAGAAACAGACTGTAGACCTGCACCAGGCTGGGAAGACTGAATCTGCAATAGGTCAGCAGCTTGGTGTGAAGAAATCAACTGTGGGAGCAATTATAAGAAAATGGAAGACATACAAGACCACTGATAATCTCCCTCGATCCGGGGCTCCACGCAAGATCTCACCCCGTGGGGTCAAAATGATCA
>CM042335.1:172782-187782 GCA_023566125.1 Zingel zingel
TGCTCTGGTGTTCCCCCCTCTCATTCCCCCTGCTCTCTGGTGTTTCCCCTCTCATTCCCCCTGCTCTCTGGTGTTTCCCCTATCATTCCCCCTGCTCTGGTGTTTCCCCCTCTCATTCCCCCTGCTCTCTGGTGTTTCCCCTATCATTCCCCCTGCTCTGGTGTTTCCCCCTCGAATTCCTCCTGCTCTGGTGTTTCCCCCTCGAATTCCTCCTGCTCTGGTGTTCCCCCCTCGAATTCCTCCTGCTCTGGTGTTTCCCCTCTCATTCCCCCTGCTCTGGCGTTTCCCCCTCTCATTCCCCCTGCTCTGGTGTTCCCCCCTCGAATTCCTCCTGCTCTGGTGTTTCCCCTCTCATTCCCCCTGCTCTGGCGTTTCCTCCTCGCATTCCCCCTGCTCTGGTGTTCCCCCCTCTCATTCCCCCTGCTCTGGTGTTCCACCCTCTCATTCCCCCTGCTCTGGCGTTTCCTCCTCTCATTCCCCCTGCTCTGGCTTTTCCTCCTCTCATTCCCCCTGCTCTGGTGTTCCCCCCTCTCATTCCCCCTGCTCTGGCTTTTCCTCCTCTCATTCCCCCTGCTCTGGTGTTCCCCCCTCTCATTCCCCCTGCTCTGGCTTTTCCTCCTCTCATTCCCCCTGCTCTGGTGTTCCACCCTCTCATTCCCCCTGCTCTGGCGTTTCCTCCTCTCATTCCCCCTGCTCTGGTGTTTCTCCCTCTCATTCCCCCTGCTCTGGCGTTCCCCCCTCTCATTCCTCCTCCTGATTGGATCTTATCAGTCACAACATCTCGTTCTTTTCATGAAAATAAAAATAAAGCTTGACTGAACTGAAAGAGCACCATGTGACAGCTGTTAGTCAGCAGCTTTACAGAGGATTAGCTTAGACTTAGACTTTTAATGACACACACACACACACACACACACACACACACACACACCTGTCAGGCAGTTCAGTTCTGAGCTTTGGACCGACATAAATCTGAATAAAAGAAATGTTTTTATGAACCGTGTCTGTCTGTCTGTCTGACTGACTGTGTGCGTGTCTGACTGACTGTCTGACTGACTGTCTGTCTGTCTGTCTGTCTGTCTGTCTGTCTGACTGACTGTCTGACTGACTGTGTGCGTGTCTGTCTGACTGTCTAAACCTCCTAATAATCCCAGCCTTACTGGGAGTCCCGTGTGTCGGGCAGCTCTCGGTGGTATCCCAGTCTGGTGGAGATGAGCACGTTGAAGGCGTGTCGATGGTAGCCGGTGTCCCTCACCTCCTGGTCGGCCTCGTTAAAGATCATCCCTGCAGACACACACAGAGTCACATGGGTGCTCCACACACACACACACACACACACACACACACACACACACACACACACGGAGCTAGGATACGCAAGGACGCCATGAGTTCTACCGTGAATTCGTCTCCCTTCAGTTGAGAAAAGGCACAAAGCCAACCAGAGCAACACACCACAGATCGTCTTCATTTCACATGAAATGTACAGAGTTCATACGCATTTTAACCATGACTTTATGGCAAATTTCCATGACTATGATTTCCTGAAAATGTCAGTCGACATTATACAATAAGAATAAAAATCAGTGTTAAAGTTAAACAATAACATGAATGATAATGCATGTGGTTCAAAGTGGGAGTCGTGATATCGCGCCCGGATATAACGGTGAGGTTAGGACGAGGTTAGTTTCCAAAACATTTCCAGGTCTGGAATTTACATTTTTCAAATTCCATAACTTTTACAGGTTCTATCAAAACGTATGAAGCCTGAATGTAAAGTCCCGTCAGTCACGTATAATCCTCAAGACGCCAAACGGACGCAGGTGAAAGTCGGGGTCAGCTGCAGAGCCACTCACCCATCTCTGGCGACAGCTCCACGGCCTTATTGGCCGGCAGGGGCCGATGCCCCGCCCTCCGGTTGGCCAGGCCCTTGGTGATTGGCTGGCTGCGGTGCTGCAGGGGGGTCCTGCCACGGCCGGGCTCCGCCCCCAAAGAGAAGTAGAGGAAGAGGAGGACGGACCAGGTCGCCGAGGTGACGAGGCAGCCATAACAGAAGTACCTCAGAGTGACACTGGCCATGGTGGCCGAGAGAGCATCGCCTTACATCACACTGCTGCAGAGAGAGAGGGAGAGAGAGAGAGAGAGAGAGAGAGAGAGACAGACAGACAGACAGACAGACAGACAGACAGACAGAGAGAGAGAGAGAGAGACACAGAGAGAGAGAGAGAGACAGAGAGAGAGAGAGAGAGAGACACAGAGAGAGATAAATAAATGACAGTATCTTCTCTTTCTGTCCCTATGAGCAGGACGTTGAGACAGTTTGAACCAGTAGAATATAAAGTGGTTTCAGAGGACAGGTGTGTCAGGTGTCCTGTTAATAACAAGTCAACCATTTACTTTAAGACTGTTACTCATCTGCCTGGAGTGTCAGAGTCACAAGGGAAGCTGTTTATTAATGTCCAGTGATGGTAAACAAGCATCGGACGCCAAACCCCATTGAAAAATCTGCCGATTTAAGGTTCCCCGAGGTTACATCAAGCTCCACCTTTAATGTCGTAAAGGCGAAGAAAGTCTGTGATTCAGCTGGATCTTCTCTTCGGTTCCGCTTACATTCACGTCAGAGAGCAGCCAATTGTCTCTATATTCAACTTAAATCTTATATAAATAAACTCACCTGTTACTCGCAACAATATACACTCTGAATAGCAACGCCAGCAGTGTGAACCCATCATAAAAAGTGACATGACTTTAAACTTGAATAGATGTTGCGGCCGTATTAAGGAGAGGATCGTGGGGAATTAAAAATATGCACAAATCTATTATATTAAGCATCGGATCGCTGTGTATTTGTAATTTAGCCTTAAATCGCCCGCTTTTTAAACGCAGATTCGGTTAGCGTTCTGTAGATAAGCGACATTCAGAGTAAAGGCGACCTGTATACTTGTAGGATTAAAAGTCAATGATGTGAACAGTTCTGACGTTTGGTTTTAGGCCGGGCAACACATTTACACCTGGACAGAAACATGAAATAATCTGACAAAATCAAACAAGCGAAATATAATAATAATAAAGGGGCTTGTCCGGTAATGGAACCAGTTAGCTTAGCAAACGTTAGCTAAACTAACTGGAATGTGCGCATTCCTTTAGCTCTACGGGGTCTTATTTTACATCAGAAATGACAGTTTTTACATTATATCCGACACCCCAGCATCATGACTGAACGCTAGGCCTACTCACGGGTCTGTAGTTCGTGGCAGTTTGCTCAGCGGCACTCCGGCAGCTGGTGGGACCTCCAGGTCCGTTAGCAGCTGAGGTTTAGATCTGCAGGATTTCTGCTGGACCTGTGACTGGAGCTGCAGGAAGACGATCACAGAAACATCAAGTCACACTACACAGACCAGGAGACTTCCGCTCGCAACTTCCACAATAAAACAAACCAGACGGTTAGTCTATATCAGAGAGAAATATGTCCTCGACGTTTCATTTCCAGGATTGTGTGTCTGTCTGTGTGTGTGTGTGTGTGTGTGTGTGTGTGTCTGTGTGTGTGTGTGTGTGTGTGTTTGGTGTGTCTGTGTGTCTGTTTGTGTGTGTGTGTGTGTGTTTGAGAGAGACTGTGTGTGTGTGTGTGTGTGTGTTTGAGAGAGACTGTCTGTCTGTGTGTGTGTGTATGTATGTATGTGCGTGTGTGTGTATGTGTCTGTATATGTGTGTGTGTGTGTGTGTGTGTGTGGCTGTGTCTGTTTGTGGGTGTCAGTCTCTTTGTGTGAGACTGCGTGTGTGTGTGGCTGTATATGTGTGTGTGTGTGTGGCTGTGTGTCTCTTTGTGTGAGACTGTGTGTGAGACTGTGTGTGTGTGTGTGTGTACCCCTAACCCTCTGCAGGGTCAATCCAGACAGCTAGCCTGTCTATCTGTCTAAAACTACTTCTGAACGTCCACGTTCTCCCAGAACCAGTTCCTTCCTGAGACCATCTAGCAGAGGCACCGTAGCTCCGTCCGGAGCTTAGCCCCGCCCACCATGATTCTGATTGGCAGTGTTGGGCAAGTTACTTCCAAAATGAATTTCTGTATTTTTATAGCTTTAGTAACTTTGAATATTAATTTTACAAAATATTATAATCAATGATGTAATAAAGTGGATAAAGAAGAGACTTCATTGAAATTCACCAGCTACCTGCCAAGTTAAACTTCCGCTGTTATTTTGGTAAAAGTAACTCAAAAGTAGTGAAAAGCATTACAACTCAGAGACAGTAACACTGTAATATAACTACTTACTCTCAAATGACAGTAACTAGTAATCTATAACTTATTACATTTTGAAGTAACTTTCCCAACACTGATGGTGAATTCTTAAAAAACAAACCCACTTCATGTTGCGTTCAAATGCGTTCTAACTCGCGTTAAACGGGTATAATATTACCGACATTGTATTAGTAATGCGTTCTATTACACCAAAAAGGATTACATTACTGTAATTGCGTTACTTTGGTAACGCGTTACTCCCTACGCTGGTGATTGGTTTAAAGAAATGGCGATAAACCAGAGCATTTGACATCAGAGGCTGTAGAAGAGTCTCTCCAGTCTCTCTTTAACCAGCAGATGCTGGGTGCCCGGGTGGGCCAGCAGTAGAGTGAGCGCCCATATATGGAGGCTCTGTCCTGGACGTAGAGGTTGCGTGTTTGAATCTGGCATACGGTGGCTTCCTGCATGTCATTCCTCTCTCTCCTCTCTCCTCTCTAGTCTCTCCTCTCTCGTCTCTCCTCTTGTCTCTCCTCTCTCTCTCCTCTTGTCTCTCTCTCGTCTCGTCTCTCCTCTCTCTCGTCTCTCCTCTCTCTCGTCTCTCCTCTCTCTAGTCTCTCCTCTCTCTAGTCTCACCTCTCCTCTCGTCTCTCGTCTCTCTCGTCTCTCCTCTCTCTCGTCTCTCCTCTCTCTCGTCTCTCCTCTCTCTCGTCTCTCCTCTCTCTCGTCTCTCCTCTCTCTCGTCTCTCCTCTCTCTCGTCTCTCGTCTCTCCTCTCTCTCGTCTCTCCTCTCTCTCGTCTCTCGTCTCTCCTCTCTCGTCTCTCCTCTCTCGTCTCTCCTCTCTCTCGTCTCTCCTCTCTCTCGTCTCTCCTCTCTCGTCTCTCCTCTCTCTCGTCTCTCCTCTCTCGTCTCTCCTCTCTCGTCTCTCCTCTCTCTCGTCTCTCCTCTCTCGTCTCTCCTCTCTCGTCTCTCCTCTCTCTCGTCTCTCCCCTCTCTCGTCTCTCCTCTCTCGTCTCTCCTCTCTCGTCTCTCCTCTCTCGTCTCTCCTCTCTCTCGTCTCTCCTCTCTCTCGTCTCTCCTCTCTCGTCTCTCCTCTCTCGTCTCTCCTCTCTCGTCTCTCCTCTCTCTCGTCTCTCCTCTCTCTCGTCTCTCCTCTCTCTCGTCTCTCCTCTCTCGTCTCTCCTCTCTCGTCTCTCCTCTCTCGTCTCTCCTCTCTCTCGTCTCTCCTCTCTCGTCTCTCCTCTCTCTCGTCTCTCCTCTCTCGTCTCTCCTCTCTCGTCTCTCCTCTCTCGTCTCTCCTCTCTCTCGTCTCTCCTCTCTCGTCTCTCCTCTCTCGTCTCTCCTCTCTCGTCTCTCCTCTCTCTCGTCTCTCCTCTCTCTCGTCTCTCCTCTCTCTCGTCTCTCCTCTCTCGTCTCTCCTCTCTCGTCTCTCCTCTCTCTCGTCTCTCCTCTCTCGTCTCTCCTCTCTCGTCTCTCGTCTCTCGTCTCTCCTCTCTCGTCTCTCCTCTCTCGTCTCTCCTCTCTCTCGTCTCTCCTCTCTCTCGTCTCTCCTGTCTCTCCTCTCTCCTGTCTCTCCTCTCTCCTGTCTCTCCTCTCTCGTCTCTCCTCTCTCGTCTCTCCTCTCTCGTCTCTCCTCTCTCTCGTCTCTCCTCTCTCTCGTCTCTCCTCTCTCTCGTCTCTCCTCTCTCGTCTCTCCTCTCTCTCGTCTCTCCTCTCTCTCGTCTCTCCTCTCTCGTCTCTCCTCTCTCGTCTCTCCTCTCTCGTCTCTCCTCTCTCGTCTCTCCTCTCTCGTCTCTCCTCTCTCTCGTCTCTCCTCTCTCTCGTCTCTCCTCTCTCGTCTCTCCTCTCTCGTCTCTCCTCTCTCCTCTCTCGTCTCTCCTCTCTCGTCTCTCCTCTCTCGTCTCTCCTCTCTCTCGTCTCTCCTCTCTCGTCTCTCCTCTCTCGTCTCTCCTCTCTCGTCTCTCCTCTCTCGTCTCTCCTCTCTCGTCTCTCCTCTCTCGTCTCTCCTCTCTCGTCTCTCCTCTCTCGTCTCTCCTCTCTCTCGTCTCTCCTCTCTCTCGTCTCTCCTCTCTCGTCTCTCTCGTCTCTCTCGTCTCTCCTCTCTCTCGTCTCTCCTCTCTCTCGTCTCTCCTCTCTCGTCTCTCCTCTCTCGTCTCTCCTCTCTCTCGTCTCTCCTCTCTCTCGTCTCTCCTCTCTCGTCTCTCCTCTCTCTCGTCTCTCCTCTCTCTCGTCTCTCCTCTCTCGTCTCTCCTCTCTCTCGTCTCTCCTCTCTCTCGTCTCTCCTCTCTCGTCTCTCCTCTCTCGTCTCTCCTCTCTCTCGTCTCTCCTCTCTCGTCTCTCCTCTCTCGTCTCTCCTCTCTCTCGTCTCTCCTCTCTCTCGTCTCTCCTCTCCTCTCTCGTCTCTCCTCTCTCGTCTCTCCTCTCTCTCGTCTCTCCTCTCTCTCGTCTCTCCTCTCTCTCGTCTCTCCTCTCTCTCGTCTCTCCTCTCTCGTCTCTCCTCTCTCGTCTCTCCTCTCTCTCGTCTCTCCTCTCTCTCGTCTCTCCTCTCTCGTCTCTCCTCTCTCGTCTGAGCTGACTGAAAGCCAAAAGAAAGACTTCTTTCTTGGTTGTTTGTTGACACACAGAGACTCAGACACAAAAATAAAGAGCAGCAGAGTTGCTTCTTCAAGATGTAAAATATTTTATTTTCTGTAAATGATTCTAAATCAGATTCCACATTTCCCCCCAAAAAACCCACAAACATCATCATCGTCGTCGTCATGGTCACGCTGTGTTTACATTAATAATAAAAAACAGAAACAAGGCTTCATGTCGTCTAACTGTACACGTGTCCTGATTAATCCTCATATGTACAGGCAGCAGGACTCCACAACACCAGAACACTAACTGAAAGACGCAGCCAGGACGCCACGCAGACGCCAGGCAGCCAGGACGCCACGCAGACGCCACGCAGCCAGGACGCCACGCAGACGCCACGCAGCCAGGACGCCACGCAGACGCCAGGCAGCCAGGACGCCACGCAGACGCCAGGCAGCCAGGACGCCACGCAGACGCCACGCAGCCAGGACGCCACGCAGACGCCAGGCAGCCAGGACGCCACGCAGACGCCACGCAGCCAGGACGCCACGCAGACGCCAGGCAGCCAGGACGCCACGCAGACGCTACGCAGCCAGGACGCCACGCAGACGCCAGGCAGCCAGGACGCCACGCAGACGCCACGCAGACGCCACGCAGCCAGGACGCCACGCAGACGCCAGGCAGCCAGGACGCCACGCAGCCAGGACGCCACGCAGACGCCAGGCAGCCAGGACGCCACGCAGACGCCACGCAGACGCCAGGCAGCCACGCAGACGCCAGGACGCCACGCAGACGCCACGCAGCCACGCAGACGCCAGGCAGCCAGGCAGCCAGGACGCCACGCAGACGCCAGGCAGCCAGGACGCCACGCAGACGCCACGCAGCCAGGACGCCACGCAGACGCCACGCAGCCAGGACGCCACGCAGCCAGGACGCCACGCAGACGCCACGCAGCCAGGACGCCACACCACGCAGACGCCAGGCAGCCAGGACGCCACGCAGACGCCCTGGACAGACAGGTAAACACAAAAGGTGAAACTTTATTCAAAACTGGGACAGAAGGCCGCTCCGACGGGCAGGCAGGTGATGAAGGTGATGAAGGTGATGAAGGTGAGGGTGTGAAAGGTAGCGCTCGGTGGAGTTATCTCTAAACTTCTGTCTGTTTTTCTTTTAGCTTTTTATGATACAGATATTTACACGCTGCGACTCCGGGCCTTGAACTCACCGTGGATTTAGAAAATAGCTTTTCATTCAGTAATAAATACAAAAAGAACAAAAAATCTCTTATTTTACAGGAAATTAACAAAACGCAGGGAGGAGGAAGAGGAGGAAGAGAGAGAGGAGGAATCAAGTAGGTTTGTGTGGGTATAGCTGTGTTTTTGTCGTTTTATATTTTTGATAGTGCAACTTTGCGTCCCTCTCTGTGAGGACGTTGTGTTATTTCAGTGGCGTTTACACATTTACATCATATACACACAGAGGACCAGCCTCGTCGTAAGCCCCGCCCCCTCACATGTCAATCACCCACCCTGATCAGATTTAACCCCGCCCACCCGCCCCGCCCCTGATCTGTCAATCACACCCCTCCGATCATTATTCTGTGATCACATCTGATCGTTACATCATTATTATTATTATTATATTCTTCTGATAGGAAGTGTAGCTCCGCCCACAGAGCGATGGGCGATCACCATCCAGCCTCAGCACCGAGAGAGAGAGAGAGAGAGAGAGAGAGAGAGAGAGAGAGAGAGAGATGTTCAGTTCATCCATTTGCGACAGTTGACGGCTCCACAGTGACACGAGATCTTATGTTGATCGTCCTCCAGATCAAACTTATAGTCATAGGACAGCTGAGAGAGAGGGGGGGGGGGGGGGGGGGAGAGAGACGGGGAGGGAGACAAAATATGACATTTTGGTCAATATTGAAATCAGGATAGTTAACACTTTTACTTAAAGGGGTTAAAGAACAGAACGTCACACAGATGTACCGTTTCTCTGTGTGTGTGTGTGTGTGTAGACCTGTAGGTAATACATGTTACCTACAGGCCTGTAGGTAATACATGTTACCTACAGGCCTGTAGGTAACATGTATTACCTACAGGCCTGTAGGTAATACATGTTACCTACAGGCCTGTAGGTAACATGTATTACCTACAGGCCTGTAGGTAATACATGTTACCTACAGGCCTGTAGGTAATACATGTTACCTACAGGCCTGTAGGTAATACATGTTACCTACAGGCCTGTAGGTAATACATGTTACCTACAGACCTGTAGGTAACATGTATTACCTACAGGCCTGTAGGTAATACATGTTACCTACAGGCCTGTAGGTAACATGTATTACCTACAGGCCTGTAGGTAATACATGTTACCTACAGGCCTGTAGGTAACATGTATTACCTACAGGCCTGTAGGTAATACATGTTACCTACAGGCCTGTAGGTAATACATGTTACCTACAGGCCTGTAGGTAACATGTATTACCTACAGGCCTGTAGGTAATACATGTTACCTACAGGCCTAGGTAACATGTATTACCTACAGGCCTGTAGGCAATACATGTTACCTACAGGCCTGTAGGTAATACATGTTACCTACAGGCCTGTAGGTAATACATGTTACCTAGGCCTGCAGGTACGCGCCCACTGAAGCTTTGAATATATTGGCTGTGGGAGCATCTGTTGACGTGTTTAAAGGGTCAACAGTGTGACCTTATGTGACCAGGATGCAACAGGTACCTCTTCTCCTCTCTGGATGTTTAAAGGGTTAACACTAGCTAAGTTTCCATCCAATTACCTGAAGTTCGGTAAATAACTCGTGTGAATAAAGCTGGTGAAATTGTGTTTCCATCCAACGGCTTTAAGCCAATAAAAACCTGTTGTGTAATGATGTCACGTGCTGTGTTGCGGTCAGACTGGTATATGGAATAGATTTGAGACATTGCTAGGTGATTCCGTTCATTTTTGCACTGAATCAACAACATTCAAGCTGACATTTGGGAACAGAGTTCAGCTAGACCAAATGGATCGCTCCATCTACCAACACATGATCTATACTGCACCAGCTGTAACAGAGCTGATGTACCAGCTGATAGCCACATATCAAGCTATAAGCTGTAACAGAGCTGATGTACCAGCTGATAGCCACATATCAAGCTATAAGCTGTAACAGAGCTGATGTACCAGCTGATAGCCACATATCAAGCTATAAGCTGTAACAGAGCTGATGTACCAGCTGATAGCAACATATCAAGCTATAAGTTGTAACAGCTGATGTACCAGCTGATAGCGACATATCAAGCTATAAGTTGTAACAGAGCTGATGTACCAGCTGATAGCCACATATCAAGCTATAAGTTGTAACAGCTGATGTACCAGCTGATAGCGACATATCAAGCTATAAGTTGTAACAGAGCTGATGTACCAGCTGATAGCGACATATCAAGCTATAAGTTGTAACAGAGCTGATGTACCAGCTGATAGCGACATATCAAGCTATAAGTTGTAACAGAGCTGATGTACCAGCTGATAGCGGCGTATCAAGCTATAAGTTGTAACAGCTGATAGCGGCGTATCAAGCTATAAGTTGTAACAGCTGATGTACCAGCTGATAGCGATGTATCAAGCTATAAGTTGTAACAGCTGATGTACCAGCTGATAGCGATGTATCAAGCTATAAGTTGTAACAGCTGATGTACCAGCTGATAGCGGCGTATCAAGCTATAAGCTGTAACAGCTGATGTACCAGCTGATAGCGATGTATCAAGCTATAAGTTGTAACAGCTGATGTACCAGCTGATAGCGATGTATCAAGCTATAAGCTGTAACAGCTGATGTACCAGCTGATAGCGATGTATCAAGCTATAAGTTGTAACAGCTGATGTACCAGCTGATAGCGGCGTATCAAGCTATAAGTTGTAATAGAGCTGATGTACCAGCTGATAGCGGCGTATCAAGCTATAATATGAAATATGCACGTAAATACCCGACGACCACGGCGGCGGCCTGTGGTGTGGGAACGACAGCGTTATATTTTGCTCGTAAATTAAATTCTAAAAGTCTCTCGTTTCCTCGTTGGTCCACTTCCATCTGTCTTTGTTGACAGCCGCCATGTGTGCAAACAGAGTGCAAGTACTGGGCGCAAATGAACTACAACTTCTTCTTCTTCGTTTTGTGGCGGGTTGCAACCATAAAATGACCTAAAACTTAATCACAATTCATTATTTATTTGGCAAATAACGTTTCCATCAGCGTTTATCACATAAGCCGTATATCGATCAAGAGAAAATCCGATGAGACCGAACGTATTTCTTTTGAGTCGATATTCATGAAATTCAATTGAATTTGACTGTTTCCACAAGGCATTTTTCATTCAATATCACTTAATTCGGATAACAACGTGTGGATGGAAACATCTGTGACCTTATGTGACCAGGATGTAACAGGTACCTCTTCTCCTCTCTGGATGCGTCGGCAGGAGCTGATGATGATCTTGTTCTCCTTCTCCACAGTGACCACCTCCGTGATGCAGTTAGGAGAGCACGAGTGGTTGATGTACCTGTCAATCACAGACGGACGCAGGCTTCATTTACATGTGAAATAAAACACTAACTGTATAAAAAAAAAAAAAAAGTGTCTTAAAGCGTAACCTCCCATGTGTCTAAGTGACTGGTGTGAACATCAATCTGTGAAACTGGTCCAGCATTAAACCAGAACCAAGCTGTAATGTAACCCTACAGGACTGATGTTCAGCAGCAGTTAGAGTCACGAAAAGTTCTGTTGCTGCTGACAGACTCAGATTATTATTCTAAGAGTCTGACAACATTATGGGATGGATCCCTACAGAGATAGACCTTTTAGTTAAAGAGGAAGATCCTTTTAGTTTAACATGGAACAGCCCCGAAATCACCATCACCAAACTCCACCAGACTCCACGTAAATAATCAGGACTTTTAGTGTGTATAGAGCCAGCATATTTCCACCAGACTCCATGTAAATAATCAGGACTTTTAGCGTGTATAGAGCCAGCATATTTCCACCAGACTCCATGTAAATAATCAGGACTTTTAGCGTGTATAGAGCCAGCATATCTCCACCAGACTCCATGTAAATAATCAGGACTTTTAGTGTGTATAGAGCCAGCATATCTCCACCAGACTCCATGTAAATAATCAGGACTTTTATCATCGTAAAACACACTTCATTCAAAGTGGACAGAAACTAAATAAAAATACCAAAAGCCACCTTGGTTCATCTTTCCACTGTTCCAACAATCACTACTCTGGTTTGGATGAAATAATCCCTGAATTCACCCATTTACATGTGGAGATATGGTGGCTCTATACACGCTAAAAGTCCTGATTATTTACATGAAGTCTGGTGGGTTTGGTGATGGAGATTTGCTGTCTGAACTGCTCTCACCTGGCCGGTCCTCCAGTGATGGTGGCGTCGATCACAAAGTCGTTGTCGATCCGGAACATGTACACACCGCGGTTCTACACACACACACACACACACACACACACACACACACACACACACACACACACACACACACACACACACACACACACACACACACACACACACAGTTAAAAGTCAGTACAACATGTGACTGTGTTGTTATGTGCTGGGAGCTAAAGGGTTACAACATTTTTTTGTTTTTACTGGACAGAGATTTGATCACCATAATCCATAACATCGTTTTTAAATCAATATTTGTGCTCAAATCGCTGCTCAGTGGATCACAGAGGGAGAGACAGCACTAACGGCTACAGAGCAAACATTAAGCTCACTCAGCGGGGCCATCTGGCGTCAGCCGAGGAGCCGTGCTCGTCAGCTGTGAAGTTACCCGTCCAGCCCGAGACGCAGGCCGGTTAGGGATAGAGTCCAGCCTGACCTGGTCATACCCAGAGTCTAGTCAGAATAGGAGTCAGAATCTGCTCCATAGGGAGGGGATTATGGGGCGTGTTTCAACCCAACCAGGACAGAAAATACCTCTGCACTCATTGGATAGACCTCCAACCAATCAGAGCAACGGATAGACCAACAACCAAACAGAGCAACGGATAGACCTCCAACCAATCAGAGCAACGGATAGACCTCCAACCAATCAGAGCAACGGATAGACCAACAACCAATCAGAGCAACGGATAGACCTCCAACCAATCAGAGCAACGGATAGACCTCCAACCAATCAGAGCAACGGATAGACCTACAACCAATCAGAGTAACGGATAGACCTACAATAGACCTCCAACCAATCAGAGCAACGGATAGACCTCCAACCAATCAGAGCAACGGATAGACCTACAACCAATCAGAGCAACGGATAGACCTACAATAGACCTCCAACCAATCAGAGCAACGGATAGACCTCCAACCAATCAGAGCAACGGATAGACCTCCAACCAATCAGAGCAACGGATAGACCTACAACCAATCAGAGCAACGGATAGACCTACCTCCAACCAATCAGAGCAACGGATAGACCTCCAACCAATCAGAGCAACGGATAGACCTCCAACCAATCAGAGCAACGGATAGACCTCCAACCAATCAGAGCAACGGATAGACCTCCAACCAGTCAGAGCAACGGATAGACCTACAACCAGTCAGAGCAACGGATAGACCTCCAACCAGTCAGAGCAACAGAGTATGTGACGTATGTAGAGCACACTATTGAACTTACATGTATCAATTCACAGCTGTATGCAACTGATTAAACTTTTGCCAAATCCCGTGGGAAGGACGGTAAAAATGGCCGATCGACAAATGCCTTGATCTTGTTCTCTGTTGAATGCATGAATGAATGAATGAATGAATGAATGCATGAATGAATGAATGAATGAATGAATGAATGAATGAATGAATGCATGAATGAATGAATGAATGAATGAATGAATGAATGCGCTGTCGATATCTTCTATAACAGATGCGATGGCAGCCACCTTTGTTGTAAACGCATTCAACCCAAGCGCTCTTTGGTGACGTGTTTGATTCAGTTACAGTTGATCATTGGTCCATCATCGTATAAAGCCCGCCCCCTGACAATTTGATTGGTCCGAACAGCTCTGGTTGGAGCATAGTTGCTCCACAACGGATCGAGTCCAGACTGAACTTCCCGACCTCAAATGTTGTGGGCGGGGCTAAGATCGGCTGGCGTCCAGGCTAGATAGAGCCGAGTGAGCCGGTCAGCACTGCGAGGTAGAGCCTAGTTTTATCCCCTAACTGAACAGCCAGAGTTAGTTGTTAGTACTAGTAATACTAGTTGTTAGTACTAGTAATACTAGTTGTTAGTACTAGTAATACTAGTTGTTAGTACTAGTAATACTAGTTGTTAGTACTAGTAATACTAGTTGTTAGAGCTGGGAATCATCGGAGGCCTCTGTGATATTTTTCAACCTATAACCTTTTTTCCAACTTCTAATTATGTCCCCAAAGAAAGAAACTTGGCGTCTTTGTAACGGTACAGTAGTGTGTGTGAGTGTGTGAGTGTGTGTTATTGTGTGTGTGCGTGTGTGTGTGCGTGTGTGTTATTGTGTGTGTGTGTGTGTGAGTGTGTTATTGTGTGTGTGTGTGTTATTGTGTGTGTGCGTGTGTGTGTGCGTGTGTGTGTTATTGTGTGTGTGTGTGTGTGAGTGTGTAAGTGTGTTATTGTGTGTGTGAGTGTGTGTATGTGTGTTAGTGTGTGTGTGTGAGAGTGTGTGTGTGAGTGTGTTATTGTGTGTGTGTGTGTGTGAGTGTGTGTGTGAGTGTGTAAGTGTGTTATTGTGTGTGTGAGTGTGTGTATGTGTGTTATTGTGTGTGTGTGTGTGTGTGTGTGTATGAGAGTGTGTGTGTGAGTGTGTTATTGTGTGTGTGTGTGTGTGTGTGTGTGTGTGTACCTGTGACTCGTAGAGCCTCTCTTTGCGATTGGCTACTTCACTCCTGATGATGGTGCCGATATACTCGATGACCATGGTGCATTTCTCGATGTCTCTGGCAGCGTACAGACCCAGACCCTGCACACACACACACACACACACACACACACACACAGAACGACAAACACACACACACACACACACAGAACGACAAACACACACACACACAGAACGACACACACACACACACACACACACACACACACACACACACACACACACACAGAACGACAAACACACACACACACACACACACAC
>CM042335.1:197782-200282 GCA_023566125.1 Zingel zingel
AGAGATAGAGGGAGAGAGAGAGGAGGGAGAGAGAGAGAGATAGAGGGAGAGAGAGAGATGAGGGAGAGAGAGAGAGATAGATGGAGAGAGAAATGAGGGAGAGAGAGAGAGGGAGAGAGAGAGATGAGGGAGAGAGAGAGAGAGAGAGCAACAACAAACAACAAAAAGAAATGCAAACAACCCAGAGAGTGTTGAACTCCTATCCCAGAATGCATCTGGTGTGTAGCCCGAAATGCTCTGCTAACAGGCTAACAGGCTAACAGGCTAACAGGCTAACAGGCTAACCTGCTGAGTGTGATGCTGAAGCTCCAGCGTCTCCAGCGGCAGTTCTTCATCCTCTTCCCGGGGCGAGACGACATCACGTCCTCCCCCCCTGGGAGCGCCCGGGGGCGGGGCTTCAGCTTCACCTTAACCTGCCAACCAATCATAGGTCAACAATCAGTCAGTCATCTGATCAGCTGTCTCTGTCCCGAGAGACGGAGCAGCTGACAAAAACCGAGGCTTCTGATTGGGCTGAATATTGGGCTGAATATTGGGCTGAATATTGGGCTGAATATTGGGCTGAATATTGGGCTGAATATTGGGCTTTTTGACGGGTTGGGTTTCTGCAGAACCCTACTCTTACACTACGCTGGTCGCCAGACACACAGACAAAGACAGACAGACAGAGACAGACAGAAAGAGAGACAGACAGAAAGAGAGACAGACAGAAAGAGAGACAGACAGAGACAGACAGAGATAGAGAGAGAGACACAGACAAAGACAGACAGACAGAGACAGACAGAGAGAGAGAGAGACACACAGACAAAGACAGACAGACAGAGAGAGAGAGAGAGACACAGACAAAGAGAGACAGGCACACAGACAGAGAGACAGGCAGACAGAAAGAGAGACAGACACACAGAAAGAGAGAGACAGAAAGAGAGACAGACACACAGACAGAAAGAGAGAGACACAAAGAGAGACAGGCACACAGACAGAGAGACAGGCAGACAGAAAGAGAGACAGACACACAGAAAGAGAGAGACATAAAGAGAGACAGACACAGACAGAAAGAGAGAGACACATAAAGAGAGACAGGCACACAGAGAGAAAGAGACAGACACACAGACAGAGAGACAGACACACAGACAGAGAGACAGGCACACAGACAGAGAGACAGACACACAGAGAGAGAGACAGGCACACAGAGAGACTAGAGCTGACTTAAAAACCAGCGCAGCGACAAAAGTGCTGACAAAAACCGAGGGATGAACTGAACCAGGACTGGCTTCTGATTGGGCTGAATATTGGGCTTGTTGACGGGGTTGGGTTTCTGCTGAACCCTACGCTGTCACTCCACGCGCTACGCTGGTCGCCGTGATGACGGCGCCGTTGATTACAGGAAGGTGTTAACGTAGGTGGAGCGTTCAATGCAGCCGGCTGTGAGGAAGTGGAAATGGAACTGGTGAGCAGAAAAAGTGATGTTTGGCAGCACTTTCAGTCAAAAGAAGGCCGTTCAAGTCCAGCTACATGTTCAATCTGCAATGCTGATTAGTCTGGTGGTGGCGAGGACTAGGGCTGGGCAATATTTCAATATTATATCGATATCGTGATATGAGACTAGATATCGTCTTAGATTTGAAGAATTGTAATATCGTTACATGGTAAGTTAAGTCTTTTCCTGGTTTCAAAGACTGTTCCAGCTGTTCTGTTATTTGCCTTTAACCACTCGGTCATTATATCCACATTATGATGGTTATTCATCTAAAATATAAATGTGGAAGGTATTTTGTGAAAGCACCAATTGTCAACCTTGCAATATCGTTGCGGTATCGACATCGAGGTGTTTGGTCAAAAATATCGTGATATTTGATTTTCTCCATATCGCCCAGCTCTAGCGAGGACCCTAAACAATACACGACATCACCGCTGTTACAACATCTGGTATCAAACATCTGGAAGAAGACGAGTTGTGATGAAGGAATCTACAGACAGCAGCCAGAATGGAGCAACTTCAGGTACGGCGAAGGAAGGACAGTCCCTGCTGACTTCATTAACCAGTCCCTCCAGAAAAACCTGATTATGTGATCCCATAATTCAACGGGGGGGGGGGGACGATTCAGTGCATCCCGAACAAAAACCTAGAAAAAACGTTGAAAAAATGGACTAAAATATCCGAGAAGCGCTCGTTTCTTCCAACAGCAGCGCGCCAGATTGGATTAACGAACGCCGT
Organism: Zingel zingel; assembly: GCA_023566125.1. Taxonomy (NCBI): domain Eukaryota; kingdom Metazoa; phylum Chordata; class Actinopteri; order Perciformes; family Percidae; genus Zingel; species Zingel zingel. Next base: position 199,998 of record CM042335.1, read on the forward strand.
CCGTCAGTCGGTGACCCACCTTGAGGCTGTCCACGCGGGGCCTGGGCTCCATGGTGACGGCAGAGGCGGGGGGGAAGGAGAGAGGAGGTGAGGCGGCGGGAGAGTTGTGTGGGGAAGAGGAGGGAGCGTGGAGGAGGGAGTGCACGGCGATGGAGGACATGTTGCTGCTGTAGCGGTGCTGAACTCGGCCGGGAGGCTCGGCGCCGGGCTGCACTGCCTGGACCACCACCTGGGGACACAAACACAGGATGTGACATCACAGGATGTTAAGGCGCTGACACACAG
>CM042335.1:210282-217782 GCA_023566125.1 Zingel zingel
CCCTCCCTCATCCATCCCTCCCTCCCTCTCCATCCCTCCCTCCATCCATCCCTCCCTCCCTCCATCCATTATCCATCCCTCTCTCCATCCATCCATCCATCCCACCCTCATCCATCCATCCATCCATCCCACCCTCCATCCCTCCCTCTCTCCATCCCACCCTCCATCCATCCATCCATCCCTCCCTCCCTCTCTCCATCATCCATCCATCCCTCTCTCTCTATCCATCCCTCCCTCCCTCTCCATCATCCATCCATCCATCCCTCCCTCTCTCTCTATCCATCCATCCCTCCCTCCCTCTCCATCATCCATCCATCCATCCATCCATCCCTCCCTCTCTCTCTATCCATCCCTCCCTCCCTCTCCATCATCCATCCATCCATCCCTCCCTCCACCATCCATCCCTCCCTCCATTATCCATCCCTCTCTCCCTCCATCCCTCCCTCTCTCCCTCCATCCATCATCCCTCCCTCCCTCTCTCCCTCCCTCTCTCCCTTCATCCCTCCATCATCCCTCCCTCCCTCCACCATCCATCCCTCCCTCCACCATCCATCATCGCTCCCTCCCTCCACCATCCATCCCTCCCTCCATTATCCATCCAACCCTCCATCCATCCCTCCCTCTCTCCCTCCCTCCCTCCATCATCCATCCCTCCCTCCCTCCATCCTTCCCTCTCTCGCTCCCTCCCTCTATCCATCCCTCCCTCGCTCCATCCATCCCTCCCTCCCTCCCTCCATCCCTCCCTCCATTCATTCATCCGTCCCTCCATCCCTCCCTCTCTCCCTCCCTCCATCCATCATCCCTCCCTCCCTCCCTCTCTCCCTTCATCCCTCCATCATCCCTCCCTCCCTCCACCATCCATCCCTCCCTCCATCATCCATCATCGCTCCCTCCCTCCACCATCCATCCCTCCCTCCCTCCCTCCACCATCCATCCCTCCCTCCATTATCCATCCAACCCTCCATCCATCCCTCTCTCCCTCCCTCCCTCCATCATCCATCCCTCCCTCCCTCCCTCCATCCTTCCCTCTCTCGCTCCCTCCCTCTATCCATCCCTCCCTCGCTCCATCCATCCCTCCCTCCCTCCCTCCATCCATCCCTCCCTCCATTCATTCATCCGTCCCTCCATCCCTCCCTCTCTCCCTCCCTCCATCCATCATCCCTCCCTCCCTCTCTCCCTTCATCCCTCCATCATCCCTCCCTCCCTCCACCATCCATCCCTCCCTCCATCATCCATCATCGCTCCCTCCCTCCACCATCCATCCCTCCCTCCCTCCCTCCACCATCCATCCCTCCCTCCATTATCCATCCAACCCTCCATCCATCCCTCTCTCCCTCCCTCCCTCCATCATCCATCCCTCCCTCCCTCCCTCCCTCCATCCATCCTTCCCTCTCTCGCTCCCTCCCTCTATCCATCCCTCCCTCTCTCCATCCATCCCTCCCTCCCTCCCTCCATCCATCCCTCCCTCCATTCATTCATCCGTCCCTCCATCCCTCCCTCTCTCCCTCCCTCCATCCATCATCCCTCCCTCCCTCCCTCCCTCCATCCCACAGGTCTTAAATATCCGTCATCGGTCGGGCTCTACTCTTTAAACAGGCGGGGGGGGGGGGGGGGGGGGGGGGGGTCAGGGGGGCGTGATTGAAAACCGTTTGAGAGCCAAACTGTTCCAAACTGTTCCCCATCACGCATCCAAATGTCTTAGCCTCAACAGTTTCCAAACTTCAGACAAAAAGAAAGACGGAAATAAAGAGCAGGCAGTGGGCGGGGCTTACCTGAGCTCTTCCTGGTTGTTGTGGGGCGGCGTCGGCAGCGAGGCCGGCACGTCGACCGTTTTGGAGGCGTGGTTTAGAGCCAGAAGCTCCTCCCCCTTCTGCTTCACGCCGTTCACTAAAGACACATGATCACACAAACACGTCTGGTTACAGTTCCAATGCTTACGTCGTTTCTTCAGACAAAATAAAAGTCAATAATAACATGTTCTGTTTCTACCACTAGGGGATGCACTGAGTCCAGATTTTTGGGGTAAAGCCTGGTTCCCACGGCGGGATAATTAGGCCGATTTTAGCCCCGATTCCCTTCTGACGATCTTCAGGATGCTCCGATGATCGTAGAATAATCTGATCAGATATTCCTGCCGTGTGTGGTGTGTTAAGACTGCTCTCGTCTGCTCGGAAGGACGTCGGGACCGCTCCCATCTCAAATCGGGGATATCCAACATGTTGGATTGTTTGGGCCGATGTCTCCTCGTGTGTGGCGTCCCCCGGGGACCAACGAGCACGCAGCCTGTGGACTGTGGCGTGTAGCCAATCAGAAAGCCAGGTGACGAGGCGGCGAGGAAAGCACCGGGAAACAAAATCAAAACAGCCGGCGGCACGGAGCACCAGAAAGTCCGGTGGACGTCGGAGACGGAGGACCAACTCGTCGACATGATCGGTTACTCTGAAGTCACATTTGATCTCGAGGGATTCTGCGAGATTTCCCGTCTGACCTGGGAACGCTCGGGAGTCACATCGGTTGGTGTGTGACGTGTTGATGTTGCCGTCACGCTGTACGACCAGAACTGTTAGACCCGTGATCTTTACCGCCGTGTGGGGGGTCTCTCAGGGTTGGACAATCGGCCGACCATTTTAAAATCGTCCCGTGTGAACCGGGCTTTAGGCTGAATCCTGAATCCACTGGTTGAGATTCTGCTGAGTCCTCCTCCCATCCTCAGTCCATGAACTCAGTCAACACATTAATGAAGTCAGCAGGGACTGTCCTTCCTTTGCCGTACCTGAAGTTGCTCCATTCTGGCTGCTGTCTGTAGATTCCTTCATCACAACTCGTATTCTTCCAGATGTTTGATACCAGATGTTGTAACAGCGGTGATGTTGTGTATTGTTTAGGGTCCTCGCCACCACCAGACTAATCAGCATTGCAGATTGAACATGTAGCTGGACTTGAACGGCCTTCTTTTGACTGAAAGTGCTGCCAAACATCACTTTTTCTGCTCACCAGTTCCATTTCCACTTCCTCACAGCCTGCTGCATTGAACGCTCCACCTACGTTAACACCTTCCCGTAATCAACGGCGCCGTCATCACGGCGACCAGCGTAGCGTGCGTAGTGCAAGAGTAGGGTTCAGCAGAAACCCAACCCCGTCAAAAAGCCCAATATTCAGCCCAATCAGAAGCCAGTCCTGGAGTCGGTGCATCCCTGGTTTCTACTGTATTTTATTTACTCATATCTACGTTTTATTATTATTTTTAAGAACAGAGCGTGAGAAGCAGAAAGTTCCCGCTGCGTCTCTGCGTCTTTAAACTCACCGTCCTGCTCGCTGATGTCTTTCCTCGCCAGCTCGTCCGTGGTGGCGAAGCCGTTGACCAGTTTCTGCCTGGCGACGGGCGGGGGGGTGGGGGGCAGCGAGGCCGGGGGGGTGGGGGGGTTACTCAGGTTATTCTGCCGAGGAAAAACAAAAGTTTAAAACAAAGTTAAACATCACGGTAGCGGAGGCCGTTGTCACAGCTGCAGGAGTTCTATGAGGGCTGCCTGTGGCTCTCTAGAGACTGGCATGGCTTTATGTCAGTTAGCCTAATAGCTGGTTTGATTTGCATTGAGAGATGATCTTATGGAAAGTACCCCCAAGCCGATCTCTAGGTATGGTGAAGGGGATGTGATGATGTGGGGGGGTATGGTGAAGGGGATGTGATGATGTGGGGGTATGGTGAAGGGGATGTGATGATGGGGGGGTATGGTGAAGGGGATGTGATGATGGGGGGGTATGGTGAAGGGGATGTGATGATGTGGGGGTATGGTGAAGGGGATGTGATGATGTGGGGGTATGGTGAAGGGGATGTGATGATGGGGGGGTATGGTGAAGGGGATGTGATGATGGGGGGGTATGGTGAAGGGGATGTGATGATGTGGGGGTATGGTGAAGGGGATGTGATGATGGGGGGGTATGGTGAAGGGGATGTGATGATGTGGGGGTATGGTGAAGGGGATGTGATGATGGGGGGGTATGGTGAAGGGGATGTGATGATGGGGGGGTATGGTGAAGGGGATGTGATGATGGGGGGGTATGGTGAAGGGGATGTGATGATGAGCTGGGAGTAGTAGAGAGAGAGTATACCTTGTATATGAGCTGAGAGTAGTAGGGAGAGAGTATACCTTGTATATGAGCTGAGAGTAGTAGGGAGAGAGTATACCTTGTATATGAGCTGAGAGTAGTAGGGAGAGAGTATACCTTGTATATGAGCTGGGAGTAGTAGGGAGAGAGTATACCTTGTATATGAGCTGGGAGTAGTAGTCCGTGACTCCGTCCAAGCAGCCGTTACCGAAGGAGCCGCTCAGCAGGGAGTCTCTGCCCAGAGACGAGCTGCCGTACGGGGGGAACAGACTCAGATCCACCCCCAAAACCGGCTCCATCAGGGGCAGCACGGACAGCTGGGGGACGGGTTCAGATAGTTAGGGGAGGGAGAGAGGGGAGGGAGAGAAAGTCGGTTCACGTATGTATCGTAATTATATTTGTGCCGATGTTTCAAGTTGATTCTTTTAGGAGAAAGAGGAAGTTGCAGAAGAATTTGGTTGCCCAAAGAGATTTTGAATTGTCACATGCCTCCTGAAGTTTATGTTTCCCTTCACATGAAGATGTTAGTGTATACAAATGTATTGGAATCTTTTTCTAAATCATGTTTTCTTTCTTTACTGTTGTTTCAACAAAGACATCAGAAACAGTGACAAAAACTGGGTGCCTGGGGGGCCTAGTGGTGGAGTGAGCGCTAGGGGCGGAACGGTACGCTGAAGTCACGGTTCGGCTCACAAACATGACACACTGCAAGGGAACTAGACAGAAAAAAGAGTAAACAAGGGGCCTAATGTCTGGCTTGATTATGCGTTTGTTAGAGAGAGAGAGACAGAGAGAGAGACAGAGAGACCCGAGAGAGAGACAGAGAGAGAGACAGAGAGAGAGAGAGAGAGAGAGAGAGAGACCAAGAGAGAGAGAGAGAGAGAGAGAGAGAGAGAGAGAGAGAGAGAGAGAGAGACAGAGAGAGACAGAAACAGAGAGACAGAGAGAGAGAGAGAGTGAGAGAGAGAGAGACAGAGAGAGAGAGAGACAGACAGAGAGAGAGACAGAGAGAGAGAGAGAGACAGAGAGAGAGAGAGAGACAGAGAGAGAGACAGAAACAGAGAGACAGAGAGAGAGACAGAAACAGAGAGACAGAGAGAGAGAGAGTGAGAGAGAGAGAGAGACAGAGAGAGAGAGAGACAGACAGAGAGAGAGCGAGAGTTCAGGTCAGCGTACCTGTCTGAGGTGAGTCATCAGCGGGTCAGAGGACGATGTGGAGGACGACTGGAGCGTCTTCTCCTCCTCCTCTTTCTTCCTCCTCTTGTTTTTGGGAGGAGCTTTGTCTTTCTCCGGCCGAGAGAGTCTCTTACAGCGCGGAGGTTTCTTCCTGCCGGATGCGTCCAGCAGATCTGCACCTGGACTGCCCATCGTCACCTGGAGCACACAGGTTGCACTTTCATTCACAATAAGCTCTTTGTCGCTTCATTAACTGGCGTTGGAGACAAGTTTGAAGGGTCAGATTTCAACCCTATTTCCCCATGTTTGTGTGTCTAACGGCGTTTTTCCATCACATGGTACCTGCTCGACTCGCCTCGACTCTATTCGCCACATTGTGCGTCCGTTCTCCGTTGCAGATTGTAGTCCCGCCTCAGCGTGGCTGGTCGTCTTATACGCCGGCTCCACACACACACCAGCGCACAAGTATAACCATCAGGCCCCTTGAGCTTGTTCTCCAGTTCTGTGGAGGCTCCAGCAGAGCTTTCTCCGTAGCCGATGGAAGTGGCCTGATGGTTATACTTGTGCGCTGGTGTGTGCGTGGAGCCGGCCGTGTGTGTGTGTACGTAGGCTACGGAGAAAGCTCTGCCTGGAGCCTCCGCAGGACTGGAAACAAGCGGCGCCGCAGTAACCTGGCGTGACCTAACGCGACACACACACAGAACGTGGAAGGTGTGTTGATGCCAGAAGACACATTTAGTTTCTAATGAAGCTGGAGGCAGCAAACACACAGCTGGCTGAACTAGTTAAAGATAGGGTTAGTTCAGGACCCCCGTCTGTCGCTTTCACCTCACCTTTTGGTATCGCCTCAGCTCGCTGGGACCTCCACGGAGGTGGTACTACATAAAGTTCCTGTTAGCAGGTACTACATAAAGTTCCTGTTAGCAGGTACTACATAAAGTACCCGTTAGCAGGTACCAGGGACTTTTTATCGTAATGGAAAACCAAAAAAGGCGAGTAGAGTCGAGGTGACTCCAGCAGGTACCGTGTGATGGAAAAGCGCCGTTAGTGACTGATGGGAAAAATAAACTTTAAAGTGGTCCTGTATTGAGCGAGAACGCTGTCACAGGCGGCCGTGAACCAAGCTGTGATGTAACCCTACAGGACTGATGTTCAGCAGCAGTTAGAGTCACTAAAAGTTCTGTTGTTGCTGCGGACAGACTCAGATTATTATTCTAAGTGTCTGACAACATTATGGGATGGATCCCTACAGAGATAGACCTTTTAGTTAAAGAGGAAGATCCTTTTAGTTTAACATGAAACAGCCCCGAAATCACCATCACCAACTCCACCAGACTCCATGTAAATAATCAGGACTTTTAGTGTGTATAGAGCCAGCATATCTCCACCAGACTCCATGTAAATAATCAGGACTTTTAGCGTGTATAGAGCCAGCATATCTCCACCAGACTCCATGTAAATAATCAGGACTTTTAGCGTGTATAGAGCCAGCATATCTCCACCAGACTCCATGTAAATAATCAGGACTTTTAGCGTGTATAGAGCCAGCATATTTCCACCAGACTCCATGTAAACAATCAGGACTTTTAGCGTGTATAGAGCCAGCATATCTCCACCAGACTCCATGTAAATAATCAGGACTTTTAGCGTGTATAGAGCCAGCATATCTCCACCAGACTCCATGTAAATAATCAGGACTTTTAGCGTGTATAGAGCCAGCATATCTCCACCAGACTCCATGTAAATAATCAGGACTTTTAGCGTGTATAGAGCCAGCATATCTCCACCAGACTCCATGTAAATAATCAGGACTTTTAGCGTGTATAGAGCCAGCATATCTCCACCAGACTCCATGTAAATAATCAGGACTTTTAGCGTGTATAGAGCCAGCATATTTCCACCAGACTCCATGTAAACAATCAGGACTTTTAGTGTGTATAGAGCCAGCATATCTCCACCAGACTCCATGTAAATAATCAGGACTTTTAGCGTGTATAGAGCCAGCATATCTCCACCAGACTCCATATAAATAATCAGGACTTTTAGCGTGTATAGAGCCAGCTTATCTCCACATGTAAATGGGTGAATTAAGGGTTTATTTCAACCAAACCAGAGTGGTGATTGTTGGAACAGTGGAAAGATGAACCAAGACGGCTTTTGATAATTTTAGTTTCTGTCCACTTTGAATGAAGTGTGTTTTATGATGATAAAAGTCCT
>CM042335.1:222782-235282 GCA_023566125.1 Zingel zingel
TTATCGATTTTTAAATATGTCTCCTGTCAATCAGAAGGAAATATTCTGGAGCCTATTTAGCCGTCAATCCTGCCGACGTCGTCGTTGCTGTAACCAGATCAGTGTGCGCCGTAGCACTCATACGTTTATGAAGCCGCGCTAACGTTGACTAGAAAGAGGAATTTAAAAAAAATCATCTTTTGGAAATTGATCTTAACGCCTTAATTAAAAAATATGAGGAAAAAGCCAATATATTTATATTTATGTTGATGGAAACATTCATGTGTCCAGACGAGGCTAGCAGCAGCAGGGCCGCGTCAGACACCTTTCTGGTGTGGAAAGACGTAGAAAACGCCACGCAGACGCCACGCTCATGCCACGCAGCCGACACGCCACGCTCACGCCACGCTCACGCCACGCTCACGCAGCTGCCACGCCACACTCACGCCACGCTCACGCAGCCGACACACAACAAAAACGCCATGCAGCTGACACACCACACTCACGGCACACAGCCGCCACGCTCACGCCACACGCAACACTCACACCACGCCACGCTCACGCCACACAGCCCGTGTGCAGGAGGCCTCATGTTTAGGCACCAAAACGACTCGTTAAGTTTAGAAAATCGGTTTGGTTTTAAACACTCGTTTCCTGGGTGATGAATCAGAATCAGAAATACTTTAATAATCCCATTATATTATTGTAGATGATGTAGTGTAATTTTGCGTAGGCTCAGGCCGTGGCTGCACATGTGTTTGTTTACCTGCTCCAGCTGTTTCTGCACCGTCCCCTGCTGCTCCGTGACGTTGCGGAGCTGGGTGGCGTCCTCCTCGGTGAGCGCTCGGCCCGCCTTCTTGGCCGTTCTCTGTTTGGCCGACAGAGACTTCTTGGTTTTACGGTGAGCTGCGATCTGCTCCTCCAGGAGGCGCTGCTGCATCTGCAGGAGCTGCTGAGTCTCGCCAAGCCACTCCTCGTACTGCCGTCGCTGGGACTCGTCTGGAGGACACATCACGGGGAGGACACTTAGACACGCAACCACCACGGGGAGGACACTTAGACACGCAACCACCACGGGGAGGACACTTAGACACGCAACCACCACGGGGAGGACACTTAGACACGCAACCACCACGGGGAGGACACTTAGACACGCAAACACTACGGGGAGGACACTTAGACACGCAACCACCACGGGGAGGACACTTAGACACGCAACCACCACGGGGAGGACACTTAGACACGCAACCACCACGGGGAGGACACTTAGACACGCAAACACTACGGGGAGGACACTTAGACACGCAACCACTACGGGGAGGACACTTAGACACGCAACCACCACGGGGAGGACACTTAGACACGCAACCACCACGGGGAGGACACTTAGACACGCAAACACCACGGGGAGGACACTTAGACACGCAAACACCACGGGGAGGACACTTAGACACGCAAACACTACGGGGAGGACACTTAGACACGCAAACACTACGGGGAGGACACTTAGACACGCAACCACCACGGGGAGGACACTTAGACACGCAACCACTACGGGGAGGACACTTAGACACGCAAACACTACGGGGAGGACACTTAGACACGCAAACACTACGGGGAGGACACTTAGACACGCAAACACTACGGGGAAGACACGCAAACACTACGGGGAGGACACGTAGACACGCAAACACTACGGGGAAGACACGCAAACACTACGGGGAAGACACGCAAACACTACGGGGAAGACACGCAAACACTACGGGGAAGACACGCAAACACTACGGGGAAGACACGCAAACACTACGGGGAAGACACGCAAACACTACGGGGAGGACACTTAGACACGCAAACACCACGGGGAGGACACTTAGACACGCAACCACCACGGGGAGGACACTTAGACACGCAAACACTACGGGGAGGACACGCAAACACTACGGGGAGGACACTTAGACACACAAACACTACGGGGAAGACACACAAACACTACGGGGAGGACACGCAAACACTACGGGGAGGACACGTAGACACGCAAACACTACGGGGAGGACACGCAAACACTACGGGGAAGACACGCAAACACTACGGGGAGGACACTTAGACACGCAACCACCACGGGGAGGACACTTAGACACGCAACCACCACGGGGAGGACACTTAGACACGCAACCACCACGGAGAGGACACTTAGACACGCAAACACTACGGGGAGGACACTTAGACACGCAAACACTACGGGGAGGACACTTAGACACGCAAACACTACGGGGAGGACACTTAGACACTACGGGGAAGACACGCAAACACTACGGGGAGGACACTTAGACACGCAAACACTACGGGGAGGACACGTAGACACGCAAACACTACGGGGAGGACACGTAGACACGCAAACACTACGGGGAGGACACGCAAACACTACGGGGAAGACACGCAAACACTACGGGGAGGACACGTAGACACGCAAACACTACGGGGAGGACACTTAGACACGCAAACACTACGGGGAGGACACGTAGACACGCAAACACTACGGGGAGGACACGTAGACACGCAAACACTACGGGGAGGACACGCAAACACTACGGGGAAGACACGCAAACACTACGGGGAGGACACTTAGACACGCAAACACTACGGGGAGGACACGCAAACACTACGGGGAAGACACACAAACACTACGGGGAAGACACGCAAACACTACGGGGAGGACACGTAGACACGCAAACACTACGGGGAGGACACGTAGACACGCAACCACCACGGGGAGGACACTTAGACACGCAAACACCACGGGGAGGACACTTAGACACGCAACCACCACGGGGAGGACACTTAGACACGCAAACACTACGGGGAGGACACTTAGACACGCAAACACTACGGGGAGGACACTTAGACACGCAAACACTACGGGGAGGACACTTAGACACTACGGGGAAGACACGCAAACACTACGGGGAGGACACTTAGACACGCAAACACTACGGGGAGGACACGTAGACACGCAAACACTACGGGGAGGACACGTAGACACGCAAACACTACGGGGAAGACACGCAAACACTACGGGGAGGACACGTAGACACGCAAACACTACGGGGAGGACACTTAGACACGCAAACACTACGGGGAGGACACGTAGACACGCAAACACTACGGGGAGGACACGTAGACACGCAAACACTACGGGGAGGACACGCAAACACTACGGGGAAGACACGCAAACACTACGGGGAGGACACTTAGACACGCAAACACTACGGGGAAGACACGCAAACACTACGGGGAAGACACGCAAACACTACGGGGAAGACACGCAAACACTACGGGGAAGACACGCAAACACTACGGGGAAGACACGCAAACACTACGGGGAAGACACGCAAACACTACGGGGAGGACACGTAGACACGCAAACACTACGGGGAGGACACGCAAACACTACGGGGAGGACACGTAGACACGCAAACACTACGGGGAAGACACGCAAACACTACGGGGAAGACACGCAAACACTACGGGGAGGACACGTAGACACGCAAACACTACGGGGAGGACACTTAGACACGCAAACACTACGGGGAGGACACTTAGACACGCAAACACTACGGGGAAGACACGCAAACACTACGGGGAAGACACGCAAACACTACGGGGAAGACACGCAAACACTACGGGGAGGACACTTAGACACGCAAACACTACGGGGAGGACACTTAGACACGCAAACACTACGGGGAAGACACGCAAACACTACGGGGAGGACACGTAGACACGCAAACACCACGGGGAGGACACTTAGACACTACGGGGAGGACACTTAGACACTACGGGGAGGACACTTAGACACTACGGGGAGGACACTTAGACACGCAAACACTACGGGGAGGACACGTAGACACGCAAACACTACGGGGAGGACACTTAGACACGCAAACACTACGGGGAGGACACGCAAACACTACGGGGAGGACACTTAGACACTACGGGGAGGACACTTAGACACTACGGGGAGGACACTTAGACACGCAAACACTACGGGGAGGCACTCACACCTGGGCCTGGCGCTGAAACAGGCCAGCGTGTGTGTGTGTGTGTGTGTCTGTGTGTGTGCAAGCCCTCGAGTTTACAGACACGTCTCTGTCCAGTCCCTCCAGAAAAACGCGATTATGCGATAGCATAATTCAATCAGCCAAAGTCCGCATATTTTTTTTTTTTCAAATGTGGCGTACTTTCGCTGCATAAATTGCCGATTAATGCTTTTTTAAATATTGTTTTCCCTTGGGGAGTAAATCACAAGTGTTCTAACGATATATCGTTCTTATTTAGTGATATCTGGAAGCCTGTCCTGTGTGACCGATACCAGACATAAGATCATTAAACACAATCACTCACATTTATCTGTATTTACAACTAAAATATGATTTCATTGCTGCGCTGTTCCACACATTTAAATCAGAGACAAACTTCTCTTTGATGATGAAAAGTAATGAATATAAAGCACTGAGGTTGGACTATATCGGACTATCTATTTCTGCACATTATGTCCATATCAACCCCTTTAATGTTTACATGCATTTTAACTGCTGAGCATGCTGGGATTATTTTCTGATACTCACTGCCGAAGCCCGGGCCGAAGCTGGGAGGGCTGGGTCGCACCAACGGGGGGTTCAACTTCCCGTCCTGACAGGAAGAGAAGAAGACACTTCCTGTTTAAACCCAAACTCAGCAAGTACAAGAGACATGAGGACACCGTGATTCAGTTCAGGTTATACACACCTGTCCCACCGGCTGTGGAGGCTGAGGAGCTCCCTCTGGAGCTGGGACCACTGGGGCCGGCTGGAACCTGGAACACACACACACACACACACACACACACACACACACACACACACACACACAGACACAGAGACAGAGACAGAGAGAGACAGACACACACATAGAAACAGACACACACACACACACACACACACACACACACACAGAGACAGACACACAGACAGACACATACACAGACACAGAGAGAGACAGACACACATAGAAACACACACACACACACACACACACACACACAGACACACACACAGACAGACAGACAGACAGACAGACAGACACACACACACACACACACACACAGAGAGACAAAAAGAGTAAAAACATTTTTAAAAAACATCAAAGTGTAAAAATAGGTTGAATAATTGTGACCAACGGCCACTCTAATCAAATCATCAACGAGCGTTCTCCGAAGACATACGATGACGATCCAACGGGCAGCTGGCTTGTTTTCTCAGCCAGAGAATATGGCATCGTACCTGTTGATGGCCATCGGGTTGAGTCCCAGGCTGCCCTGCGACATCACCTTGTTGATGCCTTTCAGAGCCACCATCTTCGCCTTCATGATGGGGTCAGTGATGGAGTCAAAGTCTGCTGAACACACACACACACACACACACACACACACACACACACACACACACACACACACACACACACTTTATCAAAATAAAAGAATCAAAACAACACCCGTAAAGCACTCGAGGTGTGTGTCATCGTACAGTACGCTCTCGATTAAAGCCCAAATACAGACCCAGACCCTGCACACAGACAGACAGACAGGCAGACAGGCAGACAGGCAGACAGACAGACAGACAGACAGACAGACAGACAGACACCCCTTATGAAAATAAAAGAATGAAAACAGTACCCGTGAAGTACTCCAGGTGTGTGTCATCGTACTCTCGGTTAAAGCCCAGATAATGAACTATCAAACACTCAACACGTGACTTTTGTGGAGACAGCTGATCTGCAGCTCTGTTTACGTTCTCCAAAGATGACTCAGAGTCAACTTTACATCAAAATCAACCCACGTCCGACCCACCACGGGATCAGACTTGTGGGGGTGTTTGGAGGCGGTGTGAGAGTCCCGTACAGGAAACAGGAAACACCACTGCCTCCATCTCTGCCACGAGAACGTTTTAAAACACCAAACACGAGCTCTGAACTGTCTCCTCAGTCCCTCCGTCTCTTTTCTTTCTCTCTTTCTCTGGAAATGAAGCTGCCTTCAAGACAGATCTAGAAACCATCACCAGAAACGTTACTTGGGGGTTAAAGAACAGGATGTCACACAGATGGACCGTTTCAGTAAAGGCCTTATTATGCTTCTGCGTAGAATCGACATCATACCCCAGCAGACAGCCTCAGCGTCTACGCCGTAGCCTGACGTGCACCTCTCGAAAAATGTAACTACACGTCACAGTGAGACACGTGGCTCGGCCGTGGCTTGGTAGGGTGAAATCAAGGAGAGGGTTAACTTCTCCTGCTCCAGATCTCCCACCGTGGTCAGAAAGAACAGAGGAGACTCTTTGTTACTCTCACTAGGACTCTAGAGTCACTACTCACTCTGAAGCTAATCACACACACACACGTTTGTCTCACTATCTTTGTGGGGACCAGTCATTGACATAATGCATTCCCTAGCCCCTTACCCTAACCTTAACCATCACCACTAGATGCCTAACCTTAACCCTTACCCTCACCCTAACCATAACCTAATTCTAACCCTAATCCTAAAACCAAGTCTGAACCCTCAAACAGACCTTTAACCTTGTGGGCTCCAGCATTTTGGGCCCCACAAAGCTGTCAGGACCCCACAAGTATACTGGACTCCCCGGTTTTTGGACCCCACGAATATAGTAAAACAAGCACACACACACACACACACACACACACACACACACACACACACACACACACACACACACACACACACACACACACACACACACACACACACACACACACACACACACACACAGGCTCGAGGCACACACCAACGCACAAGTAAACAAAGAGTTGACCCTCCAGAAACCACACCCCCCCCTAGCGTTCTGGCGGTGAAATGCACCGCGATGCAAAGAAACACGTTCAACCCCGACGCAGAACTCTGAAAGGGTCACGACGGCGTGGAGTTTGCGCACAACCGTAAAACGGCCTTAACTCTCCCCCTGCAGAGAATCACCAGACTGCCGCTTCCCGGCCTGAACGCCTAAAAGTCTTCCCCAAACCGAGGGGAAACAGGGGAAAGGCGTGTTGGGGTTCAGGTCTTACCTATGTTGGGTAACACGGCGTCTGAGGGGGGCCTCTGTCTGATCAGCGCCTGCATCTGTTTCTGCTGCTGCTGTTCTTGGCGCTCCTGGTCCAGGAGGTCCTGCAGCAGGAGTGGCTGCTCCTCCAGGAGCAGAGGCCTGTGTGGGTCCTGGTCCAGGTCCGGGTCCTGGCTCTGGTTCTGGTCCTGGAGGAAGACGGTCTGGGTCTGGGTCTGGGTCTGCGTGGAGCCCCCCGGCTGTGAAAGCTGGGTCTGGGGGTTGAGGAGGAGGCGGGGCTGGGGGGGTTGGAGGGACAGAGGGAGACCCTGAGGGTGGGGGGTGAAGAGAGACGAGGGTCCAAACGGTCTCTGCTGGAAGACAGACTGCGGACCTGCAGACGACAGAAACAACGCACACGTTTATCATCAATAAATACTGAAGTTGTTCCGTACAGATGCCAGTATCTGAAGAGCTGCTGTATCGGTGAGGAGGGGGGGGGGGGGGGGGGTGTGTGGCCTTGACCAACTGCCACTTTGCTCGTTTGAAAGCCATGATGTCTCGCTCTCTCTCATGGGGGGGCCAAATGCTCTGGGCGGGCAAAGCAGAGAAAGGGGAGGTAACCTTTCCCCTTATGACGTCATAAAGGGAAGATTCCAGATCGGCCCATCTGAGCTTTCATTTTCTCAAAGGCAGAGCAGGATACCCAGGGCTCGGTTTACACCTGTCACCATTTCTAGCCACTGGGGGGCCATAGGCAGGCTGGGGGGACGCATATTAATGTTAAAAAAAAACTCATAAAGTGACATTTTCATGCCATGGGACCTTTAAAATGCTGGTAAGGTGGTACTGGAGTTTATGCACCGATCCGATATGATTTGCAGTATTTGTTTACCTCCAGCCATAGGGGGGTGAACCCTGGGAGTCATGCCCGACGACGGAGCCTGTTCCTGGGTCTGGAGAGCGGGCAAGGCCCCTGAACCAGAACCAGAGTCCTCCCCTTTCTGGAGCGAGCCGGCTGCCTCGGCCACTAGGGGCCCGGGGGGTCTGATGGCGGTGAAGACCCCGGGCTGTGGAGCTGATAAATCAGAGGGTCAGTGAACGCAGCAGAGCACAGCGAGCGTGTGTGTGTGTGTGTATCTCTGTGTTTGTGTGCGTACATGCGTGTCTGTCTGTGTGTATGCGTGCGTCTGTGTGTGTCTGCGCACGTATGTCTGTGCGTGTGTTGTTGACAGTGTATATTACCTGTGTGTGTGTGTGTGTGTGTGTGTTGTTGACAGTGTATATTACCTGTGTGTGTGTGTGTGTGTGTGTATGTGTGTGTGTGTGTGTGTGTTGTTGACAGTGTATATTACCTGTGTGTGTGTGTGTGTGTGTGTGTGTGTGTGTGTTGTTGACAGTGTATATTACCTGTGTGTGTGTGTGTGTGTGTGTATGTGTGTGTGTGTGTGTGTGTTGTTGACAGTGTATATTACCTGTGTGTGTGTGTGTGTGTGTGTGTGTGTGTGTGTTGTTGACAGTGTATATTACCTGTGTGTGTGTGTGTGTGTGTGTGTGTGTGTGTGTTGTTGACAGTGTATATTACCTGTGTGTGTGTGTGTGTGTGTGTGTGTGTGTTGTTGACAGTGTATATTACCTGTGTGTGTGTGTGTGTGTGTGTTGTTGACAGTGTATATTACCTGTGTGTGTGTGTGTGTGTGTGTGTGTGTGTGTGTGTGTGTGTTGTTGACAGTGTCTATTACCTGTGTGTGTGTGTGTGTGTGTGTGTGTGTGTGTGTGTGTGTGTGTTGTTGACAGTGTCTATTACCTGTGTGTGTGTGTGTGTGTGTGTGTGTTGTTGACAGTGTCTATTACCTGTGTGTGTGTGTGTGTGTGTGTGTGTGTGTGTTGTTGACAGTGTCTATTACCTGTGTGTGTGTGTGTGTGTGTGTGTGTGTGTGTGTGTGTGTGTGTGTGTGTGTGTGTGTGTTGTTGACAGTGTCTATTACCTGTGTGTGTGTGTGTGTGTGTGTGTGTGTGTGTGTGTGTGTGTGTGTGTGTGTGTGTGTGTGTGTGTGTGTTGTTGACAGTGTCTATTACCTGTGTGCCTGGCTTCGGTCTTGACCCCATCCTGTACTTCCTGTTTGAAGTGGCTGTCCGTCTTCCTGTCCTCGGCCGTCTCGCCCAGCTCCAGCTCCTCGTTGAACATGTCCTTCTTGTCCTCCAGATTGAGCTCGGGGTCGGCGTACGCGATCAGGTCGAACTTCCCCGACAGCAGGAAGTCGTCGAGATGGAGGTCGTTGGGACCCAGATCCAGATCCTCTTTACCTGAAACCGCCAGCAGGAAGTCATCAATGATCAACTTCCTGGTCTTTCTTATAAAACTATTTTGCGTTTGTAAACAGCGAGGACGGGTTTTGTGGGCGGAGCCATAGTAATCGTAACTGTGTTGTTTTTGGATGAAACCACGGCAACTGAAGCCTAGAGAGCTATATTTGTTCAACAATTTGTGGTCAAGGGGGTCAGCTTCTCCTCGGACCACGTAGCTCCCATGGCGCCATGTTGATGCTACCAAGCCATCAGCTCCCGTTAGCATCCCATTGACTGCCATTCATTCTGATGCTACCAAGCCATCAGCTCCCGTTAGCATCCCATTGACTGCCATTCATTCTGATGCTACCAAGCCATCAGCTCCCGTTAGCATCCCATTGACTGCCATTCATTCTGATGCTACCAAGCCATCAGCTCCCGTTAGCATCCCATTGACTGCCATTCATTCTGACGTCACTTTGACAGAGAATAACTTTACATCTGAAGCGTTTAAAGACTCTATTTGTCCGTTGTTTATTTCTAAAGAAACACGACAATGTATAAAAGGCTCCATTACCTTGTAGCTCACGTTATGGCTCCGTAGCAGACGTTGTTATAACAAGAGGCTAACGATTGGGTCATAACCACGAGACTTACTGTCTCATAGTAGAGGAATTACCGTATAGTCCAGGAGAAGCTCTCAGGCAGTTTGGACTTCCATTAGCTGTTTAAGTGTAATTCCTAATGTTAACTATCATGTTAGTGATCAGTAATTAGCCTGTGCCTATGTTATCTCCTTACATATACCTACGCTCTCCGTCTCTGCTAGATTGGGAATGATTGAGATTTCTCTTGGCACAGCTACCAGAAGACTTCCAACTTTCAGACAGGTTGCTCACGTCACATCTACGTCTTCAAGCTCAGTTGGAGGCTGCTCAGTAACGCTCAGCCATCACCGGAAAAGAGACTTCACTGGTCTCCGTCCAGAGACACGGGACCTGCTGGTCCATTATTTATATATATATAGATATATATATATATATATATATATATATATATATATATATATATATATATATATATATATATATATATATATATATATATATATCTATGTTTGTGGTTCATCAGACAAAAATGTAAGCAGGAAGCGTAGGGTTGGCTGATTGGAAGTGATTTTCACCGTTTTGACTCCACCCCTCAAAGAACCGGAATCCGAAGGAAGAATATTAAATGTAATCAGAGTTGTTCAAATCAAAACGAAGGCCAACCGTAGGGTTTCCCCCCCTCCAGGGTACTGCAAGCTTGGCGGTCCACCGGGGCTAAGCCACTGGGAATTCTTTTTTAAATCTATTTTTAAGACCACAGTTTCAGCGGGGCGGCTCGGTTGGTAAATGAGTTGTAATGTAAGTCATAATGTAAACTCTCCAGTCAGCTTTAAGCACTGGCTTAATGTAGGGCCCTGTGGTGTCTGTGGTTTAGCTTTTTTAAATTCTCTATTTAGCGATTCCATCCATGATTACGTAGGCTATTGGGTTTGGGCAATATGTTAGTTGTGCAATATCTCATTGTGCAAGGGCGGTGCTACACTTATTAAGGAGAACGCAGCCGACAGGGTTGTTCAATAAAAAAATACCACTGAAAGGAGATAAATGAAAGTTAATGTACTTACTATATAGGTATCTGGCTAATGTATATGAAAGCATGATCTGTGTTGAGAGATGCTTATTTTCTGCTGCGGAACGGACAGAGTCCAAAACTAATTTCCCTTCGGGGACAATAAAGTATGTCTTATCTTATTCCGTGATCACAGAAGCTATTGGGCTCTACATTAACGTTTCCATCAGTCGGGAACTGGCCCACGCCGGCTTCTTGGAGAAAGAGAGACACTTGCCAACCGGGCTTTAAGGGTAACTCTCTCCAAAATGCAACCTAGGATCTTTTTGTGAATGTACCCGAGTCAAACTTTTGTTTAAAAGCAGATTTAGGACGGAAACGCCACTTTTAAGATTCAGTGTTTTTGGGTCAAACGGCCTTCTGAATGGGAGTGCTAGCGGCACTTTGATGCTAGCCCCAAAATAGCTATTTTTAAACACTAAGAAGGCTCGACACAACATGAGACTTTGCTCTCTGAATGTGAATGAACGGACTCCATAGGAGGAAATGTCATTCTTAAACGAGGCTCCTTTTTCAATTACAAGGTCAATATTGTGTCTCACTAATGACAAGCTACTAATTATTTGTGCATTTATATGGAACTAAGCTTTAGGAGCTTTCCATCTTTACTCTCCTCCCTGTTACGTTGCATTCAGAGATGGTAGCGCCTGGAAACGACAACAGCTACAGCGAGTTGTTAAAACATTTTTTTATTAAACTTTCCGTGCACAACCAATGTTGTCAATGCTTTGGTTAAGGCGTAGAGCCCCTGGTTATAGTATATATCTTGGTCACCGGTGGAGTTAAGGTGTAGAGCCCCTGGTTATAGTATATATCTTGGTCACCGGTGGAGTTAAGGCGTAGAGCCCCTGGTTATAGTATATATCTTGGTCACCGGTGGAGTTAAGGTGTAGAGCCCCTGGTTATAGTATATATCTTGGTCACCGGTGGAGTTAAGGCGTAGAGCCCCTGGTTATAGTATATATCTTGGTCACCGGTGGAGTTAAGGCGGCAGAGCCCCTGGTTATAGTATATATCTTGGTCACCGGTGGAGTTAAGGCGTAGAGCCCCTGGTTATAGTATATATCTTGGTCACCGGTGGAGTTAAGGCGTAGAGCCCCTGGTTATAGTATATATCTTGGTCACCGGTGGAGTTAAGGTGTAGAGCCCCTGGTTATAGTATATATCTTGGTCACCGGTGGAGTTAAGGCGGCAAAGCCCCTGGTTATAGTATATATCTTGGTCACCGGTGGAGTTAAGGCGTAGAGCCCCTGGTTATAGTATATATCTTGGTCACCGGTGGAGTTAAGGTGTAGAGCCCCTGGTTATAGTATATATCTTGGTCACCGGTGGAGTTAAGGCGTAGAGCCCCTGGTTATAGTATATATATCTTGGTCACCGGTGGAGTTAAGGTGTAGAGCCCCTGGTTATAGTATATATCTTGGTCACCGGTGGAGTTAAGGCGTAGAGCCCCTGGTTATAGTATAT
>CM042335.1:239348-246848 GCA_023566125.1 Zingel zingel
TGAAAAGTGACAACGTAGAATAAAAACGAATTAAGTTAAACGCTGCAAAAGGGCGCCATAAACACGGAAAAACGTGAAAAACGTGTTTCCAGATCTCGTGAGAGTTCGGTCCTGAGCAAGAAATAAAAATTTTAAAAAACCTTAATAAAAAATTACAAAAACGTTGAAAAAAAAAAAAAATAAAAAAATAAAATCGACAAAACCATAAAAACAGTAAAATAAATAAAAATGTCAAAAAAGTCGGGAAAAAAAAGACAAACATCGTAGAATACAAATAATAAAAAAGTCGCACAAACGCCTAAAAAAAATGAAAGAATTTGAAAATAAATAAATAAATAAATAAGTTTAAAAAAAAAAACAATAAAAAAAATTACAAAAACGTTGAAAAAAAAATCTCCAAAACCAAAAAACAGTAAAAAAAATAAAAAAATAATTAAAAAGTCACAAAAGTGAAGAGAAAAACATTTTTAAAAAGGGACAAAAACTCAGAAATACGTAAAAAAAAAGCAAAAAAATAAATAAATAAATAAATAAATATGTCAGGGGAAAAAACTTTGAAAAAGTGTAAAAATCTCCAAAATAAAAGTCCAAAAAGTCGAGGAAATTTATTTTGAAATTTTTTTTCTAAAAGATCAAAAAAAAAAAACTCGACAAGACCTAAACGTATACGCAGTTCAAAGCCGTTTGTTACTGATTCAGGGAACGTTAGCTTTCAGGGCGATGGAGAAGGATGTGTCAGAACGTTGTGGAGATACGTGGCTTATTTTGGATTTAGTTTCAGGTTCCTATAGCAACCCAGACAGCTGTGCTGCAGACAGAAGTGTTTCAGTCTCCTGTGGTTCTGGTTCTGGTGGGATGGCTGAAGGGGTTTTAGAGTCACTTCCTGTTTCCTCGCTGCCTGTTTCCTGTCTGTCTCACACCTGGCTCATCACACCTGCTCACGGTGAACGTGGAGCTGCTGCCGTCCGTCAAACACTCGACCGTAACGGAGCTACGACGCAGCCACGACCTCTCTGTTCACCGGGGAACAGAGCAGCTGTCACGCCTCTACCATCGTTAGAAATTCCTTTAATATCTGAATAATAGATTAATCTTTGCAGCTCTAGTTGTTATGCACGTTTACAACCAAGTATGTAAGGAGGGAAGGAAAGAAGGAAGGAAGGAAGGAAGGGAGGAAGGGAGGGAGGGAGGAAGGGAAGGAGGGAGAAAGGAAGGGAGGAAGGGAGGGGAGGAAGGAAAGAAGGGAGGGAGGAAGGAAAGAAGGGAGGGAGGAAGGAAAGAAGGGAGGGAGGGAGGAAGGGAGGGAGGGAAGGAGGGAGGAAAGGGAGGGAGGGAAGGAGGGAAGGAGGGAGGAAGGGAGGGAGGGAAGGAGGGAGGGAAGGGGGGAGGGAGAAAGGAAGGGAGGAAGGGAGGGAAGGAGGGAGGAAGGAAGGGAGGAAGGAAAGAAGGGAGGGAGGAAGGAAAGAAGGGAGGGAGAAAGGAAGGAAGGGAGGGAGGAAGGAAAGAAGGGAGGGAGGAAAGAAGGGAGGAAGGGAGGGAGGGAAGGAGGGAGGGAAGGGGGGAGGGAGAAAGGAAGGGAGGAAGGGAGGGAGGGAGGGAGGAAAGGAGGGAGGAAGGAAGGGAGGAAGGGAGGGAGGAAGGAAAGAAGGGAGGGAGGAAGGAAAGAAGGAGGGAGAAAGGAAGGAAGGGAGGGAGGAAGGAAAGAAGGGAGGGAGGAAAGAAGGGAGGAAGGGAGGGAGGGAAGGAGGGAGGGAAGGGGGGAGGGAGAAAGGAAGGGAGGAAGGGAGGGAGGGAGGGAAGGAGGAAGGAAGAAAGGAAGGGAGGAAGGAAAGAAGGGAGGGAGGAAGGAAAGAAGGGAGGGAGGAAGGAAAGAAGGGAGGGAGGAAAGAAGGGAGGGAGGGAGGAAAGAAGGGAGGAAAGAAGGGAGGAAGGGAGGGAGGGAAGGAGGGAGGGAGAAAGGAAGGGAGGAAGGGAGGGAGGGAGGGAAAGGGGGAGGGAAGGAGGGAGGGAGAAAGGAAGGGAGGAAGGGAGGGAGGGAGGGAAGGAAGAAAGAAAGGGAGGAAGGAAGAAAGGAAGGGAGGAAGGAAAGAAGGGAGGGAGGAAGGAAAAAAGGAAAGAAGGGAGGGAGGAAGGAAGGAAAGAAGGGAGGGAGGGAGGAAGGAAGGAAGGGAGGGAGGGAAGGAGGGAGGGAGAAAGGAAGGAAAGAAGGAAGGAAGGAAGGAAGGAAGGAAGGAAGGAAGGAAGGGAAGGAGGGAGGGAGGAAGGAAAGAAGGGAGGGAGGGAGGAAGGGAGGGAGGAAAGAAGGGAGGGAGGGAGGAAGGGAGGGAGGGAAGGAGGGAGGAAGGGAGGGAGGGAAGGAGGGAGGGAAGGGGGGAGGGAGAAAGGAAGGGAGGAAGGGAGGGAAGGAGGAGGAAGGAAGGGAGGAAGGAAAGAAGGGGAGGGAGGAAGGAAAGAAGGGAGGGAGAAAGGAAGGAAGGGAGGGAGGAAGGAAAGAAGGGAGGGAGGAAAGAAGGGAGGAAGGGAGGGAGGGAAGGAGGGAGGGAAGGGGGGAGGGAGAAAGGAAGGGAGGAAGGGAGGGAGGGAGGGAAGGAGGAAGGAAGAAAGGAAGGGAGGAAGGAAAGAAGGGAGGGAGGAAGGAAAGAAGGGAGGGAGGAAGGAAGGAAGGGAGGGAGGAAGGAAAGAAGGGAGGGAGGAAAGAAGGGAGGAAGGGAGGGAGGAAGGGAGGGAGGGAAGGAGGGAGGGAGGAAAGGAAGGGAGAGGGAGGGAAGGGGGGGAAGGTGGGTGGTGTAGGTTGGTGGTTGGTGGGTGGGAGGGAAGAATGTTTGGTTGGGCGGAAGAAGAAAGGAAGGGAGGAAGGTTTGAAGGGTGGGTGGTTGGAAAAAAGGAAAGAAGGGAGGAGGAAGGAAGGAAAGAAGGGAGGGAGGGAGGAAGGAAGGAAGGGAGGGAGGGAAGGAGGGAGGGAGAAAGGAAGGAAAGAAGGAAGGAAGGAAGGAAGGAAGGAAGGAAGGGAAGGAGGGAGGGAGAAAGGAAGGGAGGAAGGAAAGAAAGAAGGAAGGAAGGAAGGAAGGAAAGAAGGAAGGAAGGGAGGGAGGGAAGGAGGGAAGGAGGGAGGGAGAAAGGAAGGGAGGAAGGAAAGAAGGAAGGAAGGAAGGAAGGAAGGAAGGAAAGAAGGGAGGAAGGAAGGAAGGATTCAGTTTCCGGTCCCAGAGGAGAGAAGAAACTAGAAAATATTCACATTTAACAGCTGACATCACACAGTTCACCTGTTTAATCATAAAGAAATGGCTCCAACTGATGGTTCGGTTATGAGATAGTTGGAGATTAATGAATTGGTTATAATATAATATAATATAATATATATATATATATATATATATATATATATATATATATATATATATATATATATATATACGATTAAGGCCGTATCCAGCGGACACGGAGAGCAGAATAACAGCGGGAGCGGACGTTGAAGGACGGCAGCAGACGAACATTCAGAGTGACGCAGCATCCCTTCAGAATAAAAGAGCATCCCTTCAGAATAAAAGAGCATCCCTTCAGAATAAAAGAGCATCCCTTCAGAATAAAAGAGCATCCCTTCAGAATAAAAGAGCATCCCTTCAGAATAAAATCAGTCAGTTCTGAGGCGGACTGAGGCCACGGACGGCGACTCTGGGCCGACTCCACTTCAGACTCAAACCGTTGGTCCCAAACCCCTCGAATGTCAGAATGTTTCTTTGGCCCAGAGAAGGCGGCCGTGACCGATCCTGGATCCACGTGTCTGAAATCCTCTTTGCTTTGGGAGAGTCCGCGTCGGCTCGGCCTCGCCGCCACACTTCTAGTTTCCGGCGTTTCTGCCCCGGAGGCGAGCGGTGAACTGCGTTAAGCCGCCTACACACGACTAGGGTTGGGCATTGTTTGGATTTTTACCATTCCGATTCCTAAACAGATTCTTGAAAAATGACATCAAAGATGTGACATGTTTACTAGCGATCCTGTGCAGTGATTGGTTAATATGCTTTTATGTGCGTTTTGGCGAGCCCAGAGGGAAGATATGGCATTTTAAAAGTAGCCTACATTTACAGTAGCTAGCTAACGGTCGACTACAGAGAGAGGGGGATATTTTTACGTCCGTTTCGGAGCGACAGAGGGAAAATATTTCACATTAGGTGGAACCGAAATGAGGAACCGAAATTTGCGTTCTACTTTGACAACTTTGACCTTGTTGCTGCTGACCTTTCGAACGTGCAACCAATGAGATAACAGCATGTGGTAGAGGTGTTGAAATTAATCAAATAATGGATCGATAATCGGCCGGGCCATAATCGATTATTTCGGTTTATAACTTAATGTAGGCCTGACAACCTTTCTGTTGACATATTATGGTATGTTTTGCGAGAGGGTAGGGCTGCACGATTACGGCCAAAATTATAATCACGATTATTTCAATCAATATATTGATCACGATTAATTATCACAATTATTTGTTGATTTTAACCAAAACTAATTTTATAGTCACATAGGCTAATTATAACGGCTTTCACATCCGTATTGTGCTGTATTCCTCCTGTTGAAGGACACCATGAAGGAAACATTTCAGCTGTTGCGCGACTGCTTTCCAAATATGCGCGTTTGCTGTGAAAAGATATTTTCTATTCACGTTAACGGCGTATTTTAAAATCCGGTATCTACCGGACGAAATAGCAACGCGGATTACGGTGCCACTTAAATGTCTGCGTTGCTCTGATGCTCCAAAACAGACGTTAGAGGCAACAGAAACGTCACTGCATGTCACGCTAGTAAACACTAATAACACGTTACACAGCAGCTAACGTTAGCCTACCGTTAGCTACAGTAAACACTAATAATACATTACACAGCAGCTAACGTTAGCCTACCATTAGCTACAGTAAACACTAATAACACGTTACACAGCAGCTAACGTTAGCCTACCGTTAGCTACAGTAAACACTAATAATACATTACACAGCAGCTAACGTTAGCCCACCATTAGCTACAGTAAACACTAATAACACGTTACACAGCAGCTAACGTTAGCCTACCGTTAGCTAAACGGTGTAGTGTGACTGTATTTCACTGTAGAGGATTCCAGCGCCGGGACGTATAACAGTCTGCTGCTAAAGCTACGAGCTAACAGACTCAAACTAGCACTGGTCACTGCTGTTGTCTGAAAAACGGGACTAAATTATTGATTGTGCAGCCCTAGAAGAGGGCGTCAAAACGAGTCTGTAGCTCGCCTTGTTTAACTTCATTTAATATTGGATGTGGCGTTTTCTTTTGCGGGGTGCAAATGTTCCACCAAAACAAGTTCCTTCCTGAGAAACCAACAATTGTGTTCAATTTGAAACCGATGATCGGATTTGAAACCAAATTCTCCAACGATTCCAATAAAGAAAAGATTCCGATGGAATTGTAATTTTTGGGACGATTCCAAGAAGGAATTGATTCTCGATGCCCAACCCTAATTGGAATTGGTTTAAAGACCCAACTGCTAACCAGCTGCTAACCCAGCTGCTAACCCAGCTGCTGACCAGCTGCTGACCCAGATGCTGACCAGCTGCTGACCCAGATGCTGACCAGCTGCTGACCCAGATGCTGACCAGCTGCTGACCCAGCTGCTGACCCAGCTGCTAACCAGAAGCTTACCCAGCTGCTAACCAGCTGCTAACCCAGCTGCTGACCCAGCTGCTAACCAGAAGCTGACCCAGCTGCTAACCAGCTGCTAACCCAGCTGCTAACCCAGCTGCTAACCCAGCTGCTAACTAGATGCTGACCCAGCTGCTGACCCAGCTGCTGACCAGCTGCTAACTAGATGCTGACCAGCTGCTGACCCAGCTGCTGACCCAGCTGCTAACTAGATGCTGACCAGCTGCTGACCCAGCTGCTAACTAGATGCTGACCAGCTGCTGACCAGCTGCTGACCAGATGCTGACCCAGCTGCTGACCAGCTGCTAACTAGATGCTGACCCAGCTGCTGACCAGCTGCTAACTAGATGCTGACCAGCTGCTAACCCAGCTGCTAACTAGATGCTGACCAGCTGCTGACCCAGCTGCTGACCAGCTGCTAACTAGATGCTGACCAGCTGCTGACCCAGCTGCTGACCCAGCTGCTAACTAGATGCTGACCAGCTGCTGACCCAGCTGCTGACCAGCTGCTGACCCAGCTGCTGACCAGCTGCTAACTAGATGCTGACCAGCTGCTGACCCAGCTGCTAACTAGATGCTGACCAGCTGCTGACCCAGCTGCTAACTAGATGCTGACCAGCTGCTGACCAGCTGCTGACCTCCAGGGGATCAGAGTGAAAACAGAAGCGTGTGTCTGCAGGCCCGGGACAGGAAGAGGATTTCAGAGCATTGTGGATCCAGGAAGTCCGCCTGGAACAGGTTCTCCTTGAGATCTTACCAGAGCCTCTTTGCCACCGCCTGCTACAGATGCCTGGTAGGGACAATCTTTATCAGTTGGTGATTTTAGGGCTTTGCTTTGGGGGAGATTTTCCTGCCTCTTCATACCGGCTCCCCATCTGTCATTTACCTCTCCCTTTGTCAATGACAATTACATCAGAGATATTAGTGGCAGCGGGTGAGGCTCAGCAGCATGCACATCACACTCATCATCATCTTCATCATCATCATCATCAGGGACAACAGTCAGACATGCAGCCTGCTGGTTACCACGGTTGCTACATGGTTGAGAGAGCGGAGAAACCAAAGCCACCCTGACAGCCGATCCCAGAGCAGATCCAAACGTTTAAAGAGGCAACTTTGGGTTTTTAATCAACCTTTTTGTGTCTGAGCGTCTGATGGAACAACAATCTGTGAAACTGGTCCAGTATTAATCAAGATCTAGAAAACGCAATGTAACGTTAATGTACAGATGTTCAGCATCAGTTAGCGTCACTAAAAGTTCTGTTGTTGCTGCCGACAGACTCAGATTATTATTCTAAGTGTCTGACAACATTATGGGATGGATCCCTACAAAGATAGACCTTTTAGTTAAAGAGGAAGATCCTTTTAGTTTAACATGAAACACCACCGAAATCACCATCCCCACCTCCACCAGACTCCATGTAAATAATCAGGACTTTTAGCGTGTATAGAGCCAGCATATTTCCACCAGACTCCATGTAAATAATCAGCACTTTTAGCGTGTATAGAGCCAGCATATCTCCACCAGACTCCATGTAAATAATCAGGACTTTTAGCGTGTATAGAGCCAGCATATCTCCACCAGACTCCATGTAAATAATCAGGACTTTTATCATCGTAAAACACACTTCATTCAAAGTGGACAGAAACTAAAATTATCAAAAGCAGTCTTGGTTCATCTTTCCACTGTTCCAACAATCACCGCTCTGGTTTGGTTGAAATAAACCCTTAATTCACCCATTTACATGTGGATATATGTTAGCTCAATACACGCTAAAAGTACTGATTATTTACATGGAGTCTGGTGGAAATATGCTGGCTCTATACACGCTA
>CM042335.1:256848-284348 GCA_023566125.1 Zingel zingel
ATGTCAGAGGTTCAACCAGAGACTGGAGGTGAGAGAGACCTGACTCCGTCAGACTCACTCCGTCCTGGGTGTACGTCTTTGTGTCTGTATATACACACGCAGACACACACACACGCAAACACACACACGCAGACACACACGCACACACACGCAGACACACACACACACACACACACACACACACAGACACACACACACGCAAACACACACACGCAGACACACACGCACACACACGCAGACACACACACACACACACACACGCAGACACACACACACGCAGACACACACACACGCAGACACACACACGCAGACACACACGCACACACACACGCAGACACACACGCAGACACACACACACACACAGACAGACAGACACACGCAGACACACACACACACGCACAGACAGACAGACAGACAGACACACGCACACACAGACAGAAACACACACACACACAGACAGAAACACACACACACACAGACAGACACACACACGCACGCACAGACAGACAGACACACGCACAGACAGACAGACAGACAGACACACGCACACACACACACAGACAGAAACACACACACACACACAGAGAGTGTTACACATAAAACGTCATAGCATCTAAAGTGGTTTTTTTCGCAGGTGTTTATCCGACAAAACTGATCAAAAAAATATATTTATATAAATGATACAAACAAGATGAAAAAGAGAAATGAACAGGAATATAATAAGTTGTGTTTCTGGATGAAGGTTGTTGTCATGTTTGTGATGTGTGTCACACTGACCGGGTTCTCTGATCCTGGAGATGATCTGAGCCATGTAGGGGGACTCAAAGCTGTCTGACCGGCCTGTTATACACACACACACACACACACACACACACACACACACACACACACACAGAGAGAGAGACAGACACAGACACACACAGAGAGAGACAGACACACAGAGAGAGAGACAGACACAAACACACACACACACAGAGAGAGAGAGAGAGAGAGAGAGAGAGAGAGAGAGAGACAGACACAAACACACACACACAGAGAGAGAGAGAGAGAGAGAGAGAGAGAGAGAGAGAGAGAGAGAGAGACAGACACACAGACACACACACAGACACACACACACACCAGTGTTAGGTTCAGATAAACACACAGGTCCAACTTTCTGAGTGTGTGTGTGTGTGTGTGTATCTCTGTGTGTGTATCTCTGTGTGTGTGTGTGTGTGTGTGTGTGTGTGTGTGTGTGTGTGTGTGTGTGTGTGTTTACCGTAGGAGCCGCGGCTGTGTGTTCGGCACAACGAGCAATCAAAGCCTTCATCAGCAGCAACTTCCACCTCTTCTTCAGAGTTCAGACCCTGACACACAGCATGGAGCCACCTACACACACACAGAGAGAGAGAGAGACACACAGAGACACACACACACATACATACACACAGAGACACACACACACACACACACACACACACACACACACACACACACAGAGAGAGAGAGAGAGAGACACACATACATACACACAGACACACACACACAGAGACACAGTTATTGGTGCTGCTCAGTTATTTACTACTTTAATATCAAATACAAATCTACCTTTGGACATGAATATTAACAGTGTGGAGCTGTTGGCCGTGTGTGTGTGTGTGTGTGTGTGTGTGTGTGTGTGTGTGTGTGTGTTTGTGAGTGAGTGAGTGTGTTACCTGTCGCACTGCTGACACTGCAGGATGAGGTCGTCCTGTGAGTACTGTCTCTGACAGAGAGGACAGTGGCTCAGACTGGCACACGGTCCACAGCGACTGTAGTTATTCTGCCAATCACAGCGCAGCCCAGGGGAGGCGGAGCCACACTGGACACACCACACACACCTGGAGAGAGACACACACACACACACACACACACACACACACACACACACACACACACACACACACACACACACACACACACACACACACACACACACACACACACACACACACACACACACACACACACACACACACACACACACACACACAGTCAGAAAGGAGGACCCACACATACTGTGGCTGTCAAACTGCTGTCTTCTCAGACAACCCACTCCCCAAAAGAGGTCAAAATAACCGGTCAGCGTACGGAAAACGGGGGTTAAAGAATACAGCAGGATTAAGGACAATAGAGATGGGATTTTTTGTGATTTCATGTCTTTTATGTAGATTTAAACTTTGGATATTCTGGCTTTAACAAGGTCTCATTCTTTAACAGATATCGTGTTGAGATGTGCATGATTCCTAGAAAACGTGTGATAAGTTTTTGAACAATACAGGAGAATTATACTTTCCTTTACATAAGTAAAAGACCTTTGCACCTTACATTATTGCATATAGATTCACCAGAGTGCAGGAACCACTGATCTACACAGAAGTCCCAGAGTGAGAGAGTGGGGAGGAGTGGAGCAGGGAATGATTTGGGGAGTCACGTGACTGACAAGTTGACCCACCACTTGCACTTCCAGGCTCCTTTGGGGACGGTGTGAAGGGGCGGGTCCAGGCAGTAGGTGTGGTAGCTGATGTCACAGTCGTCACATAGCAACAGTCGCCCAGGGTCGCTGGCCTCGCCACACGCCTCGCACACCGTACACTCCAGACATCGCCAGCCTTTGGTCAGGACCACCCGCGTGATCTGGAGACGGCAGCAGCACAGAGTAATCCCATTACACTGAGAGTCACATCATGTAGGACGGACATCATAATGTCTGTCTGTCTGTCTGTCTGTCTGTCTCTAATGTGTCTGTCTGTCTGTCTCTAATGTGTCTGTCTGTCTCTAATGTGTCTGTCTGTCTCTAATGTGTCTGTCTGTCTGTCTCTAATGTCTGCCTGTCTATATTGTGTCTGTCTGTCTCTAATGTCTGTCTGTCTATATTGTGTCTGTCTGTCTGTCTGTGTGTCCGTCTATATTGTGTCTGTCTGTGTGTCTGTCTATAGTCTGTCTGTCTGTCTGTGTGTCTGTCTGTCTATATTGTGTCCGTCCGTCTGTCTGTCTGTCTGTCTCTAATGTGTCTGTCCGTCTGTCTGTCTGTCTCTAATGTGTCTGTGTGTCTGTCTCTAATGTGTCTGTCTCTAATGTGTCTGTCTCTAATGTGTCTGTCTCTAATGTGTCTGTCCGTCTGTCTGTCTGTCTCTAATGTGTCTGTGTGTCTGTCTCTAATGTGTCTGTCTGTGTGTGTACTGACCTTAAGGTTGACGCAGTAGGGATGGTAACACTGTCCACACTGAGAACAGGCCAACAGTCGGCCTTCAGCCCCCTGACCAAAACTGCCACACACCACACACATGTCCTGCACACACACACACACACACACACACACACACACACAATTACTTTAGGGATATTGAAGCATTTGAAGACATAAAATAAAGACATGCATGCTAGGTAAGTAGGACTACAGTTGAAAATGAACCGTCTGGCTAACACTAGCGCATTTACAGAAATGGTGATTAATGTGCATTGTCCTAATCAAACAAATAACACGAGCACTGGGGGAACATTCCTTCATTTTCAGAGTTTGAAGGGTTAAAGAAGTGTTCTGTGAGGAAACGTAGGTCCAGGTATGAGAGAGCCAGCAGAATTCAGTGATTTTGAAAGGGACCCTGGTGAGTGAAGGGGACCCTGGTGAGTGAAGGGGACCCTGGTGAGTGAAAGAAACAGAGTGATTTTGGAAGGGACCCGGGTGAGTGAAGGGGACCCTGGTGAGTGAAGGGGACCCTGGTGATGAAGGGGACCCAGGTGAGTGAAAGGGGACAGAGTGATTTTGGAAGGGACCCTGGTGAGTGAAGGGGACCCTGGTGATGAAGGGGACCCTGGTGAGTGAAGGGGACCCTGGTGAGTGAAGGGGACCCTGGTGATGAAGGGGACCCAGGTGAGTGAAAGGGACCCTGGTGAGTGAAGGGGACCCTGGTGAGTGAAAGGGACCCTGGTGAGTGAAGGGGACCCTGGTGAGTGAAAGGGACAGAGTGATTTTGGAAGGGACCCTGGTGAGTGAAGGGGACCCTGGTGATGAAGGGGACCCTGGTGAGTGAAGGGGACAGAGTGATTTTGGAAGGGACCCTGGTGAGTGAAGAGGACCCTGGTGATGAAGGGGACAGAGTGATTTTGGAAGGGACCCTGGAGAGTGAAGGGGACCCTGGTGAGTGAAGGGGACCCTGGTGGGGAAGGGGACCCTGGTGAGTGAAGGGGACAATGTGATTTTGAAGGGGACCCTGGTGAGTGAAGAGGACCTTGGTGAGTGGTGAGTGAAGGGGACCCTGGTGGGGAAGGGGACCCTGGTGATGAAGAGGACCTTGGTGAGTGGTGAGTGAAGGGGACCCTGGTGGGGAAGAGGACCCTGGTGATGAAGAGGACCTTGGTGAGTGGTGAGTGAAGGGGACCCTGGTGAGTGAAGGGGACCCTGGTGGGGAAGGGGACCCTGGTGAGTGAAGGGGACCCTGGTGAGTGAAGGGGACCCTGGTGAGTGAAGGGGACCCTGGTGAGTGAAGGGGACCCTGGTGATGAAGAGGACCTTGGTGAGTGGTGAGTGAAGGGGACCCTGGTGATGAAGGGGACCTTGGTGAGTGAAGGGGACCCTGGTGAGTGAAGGGGACCCTGGTGAGTGAAGGGGACCCTGGTGGGGAAGGGGACCCTGGTGAGTGAAGGGGACCCTGGTGGGGAAGGGGACCCTGGTGAGTGAAGGGGACCCTGGTGAGTGAAGGGGACCCTGGTGAGTGAAGGGGACCCTGGTGAGTGAAGGGGACAGTACCTGTTTGAGGGTGAAGTGGTCCGAGGTGGAGAACATCACCACCGTGTTGTGCATGGAGTTCTCCTCCTCCTCCTTGGGCTGGAACGGCTCCGCGTAAACACTCTGAGGAGAGAAACGCTCAATCACAGCCACGCCCACCGCTGTTACCATGGGGATTCAAGTGTAAGTGTGTGTGTGTGTGTGTGTGTGTGTGTGTGTGTGTGTGTGTGTGTGGCTGTGCGTGTGTGTGTGTTTGTATCTGTGTGTGTGCTTGTGCATGTGGTTGTGTGTGGCTGTGTGTGTGTGTGTGTGTGTGTGTGTGTGTGTGTGTGTGTGTGTTGCTGTGTGTGTGGTTGTGTGTTTGTCTGTGTGTGTGCTTGTGGTTGTGTGTGCTTGTGTGTGTGGCTGTGTGCTTGTGTGTGTGTGCTTGTGTGTGTGGCTGTGTGCTTGTGTGTGTGTGCTTGTGTATGTGCCTACATGTGTGTGTGTGTGTGCGCATGCATACATGCGTATGTACGTGAGTGAGTGTGTGTGTGCGCGCATGTGTGTGTCTGTCTGTCTGTCTGTCTCGGTGTGTGTGTGTGTCTGTCTGTCTGTCTCGGTGTGTGTGTGTGTGTGTGTGTGTGTGTGTGTGTGTGTGTGTGTGTGTGTGTGTGTGTGTGTGTGTGTGTGTGTGTGTGTGTGTGTGTGTGTCTTACTCCGGGGGACACAGGCAGACTGTCCTGAGTCTTCAGCCGGCTCCTTCCTCTGCCTCCTCTTCCTCCTCCCAGACCTCCTCCTCGGGACCTCCTCCTGCCTGGGAACCCTGAACCGCGACTCTGAGAGGGGACACAAAGTCAGGGGTAACATCAAACTATGATGTCACAGCTTTAACGACGACTTACGGAAAGGGTCCCCCCTACTGACAACTTTCAACGACCCAAGGTTTATCTACTTATGTTTTTTCTTCAACCTGGACCCTATTTTGCCATCTCTGAAACTGGTCCAGTATTAAACCAGAACCAAGCTGTAATGTAACCCTACAGGACTAATGTTCAGCAGCAGTTAGAGTCACTAAAAGTTCTGTTGTTGCTGCTGACAGACTCAGAGTATTATTCTGAGTGTCTGACAACATTATGGGATGGATCCCTACAGAGATAGACCTTTTAGTTAAAGAGGAAGATCCTTTTAGTTTAACATGGAACAGCCCCGAAATCACCATCACCAAACTCCACCAGACTCCATGTAAATAATCAGGACTTTTAGTGTGTATAGAGCCAGCATATTTCCACCAGACTCCATGTAAATAATCAGGACTTTTAGCGTGTATAGAGCCAGCATATTTCCACCAGACTCCATGTAAATAATCAGGACTTTTAGCGTGTATAGAGCCAGCATATTTCCACCAGACTCCATGTAAATAATCAGTACTTTTAGCGTGTATAGAGCCAGCATATTTCCACCAGACTCCATGTAAATAATCAGGACTTTTAGCGTGTATAGAGCCAGCATATTTCCACCAGACTCCATGTAAATAATCAGGACTTTTAGCGTGTATAGAGCCAGCATATTTCCACCAGACTCCACTGTCCACTTTGAATGAAGTGTTTTTTAGGATGATAAAAGTACTGATTATTTACATGGAGTCTGGTGGGTGAGAGCCAACCTGATGTCTGAAGGACTCCAAACTTTCCCCACTTCCACAGAGGGACACACAGTGCTAAACAGCCGTTAGCTCCAGCACGCTGACAGTTAGCATGTGCTCGTTTTCTACACTGTCACGTCCCAGACGGGCGGTGTGAGTGAACACAGAGTGAGTTAGTTACAGCCCATAGAGATCAGAGTTAGAGTGTGCTTCTTTACCACTCTCATGCTCCAGAGGGGGGAGTCCGGTGGGCGGGGCTTAGGGCTGTCCCACCCTCCCTCCCCCATGGAATCCTGGGAGGACGAGGGGGGGCTGACCGCCCTGCGATTACTCCACCACGAACCCTGAGTTAGGGGGGGAGGAGG
The DNA here is from genome assembly GCA_023566125.1 of Zingel zingel. Classification (NCBI taxonomy): domain Eukaryota; kingdom Metazoa; phylum Chordata; class Actinopteri; order Perciformes; family Percidae; genus Zingel; species Zingel zingel. The sequence goes on from CM042335.1 coordinate 263,585, forward strand.
AGGAAAAGGAGAGAGAAGAGGAGGAGGACAAAATGCAGTAACATAAATGCAACAGCCACAAAACCAAAAGTCAAACTGAAACAAATCAAAATTAATCTGAAAAAAAAGAAAAAAAACTTAAGTCATAATGAGACAATGTTACCATGGAGACAACATGCAAATATTCATACAGAAAACTAAACAGCTTCATGCGATGATCTGTGTCTGTGTGCGCGCGCGTGTGTGTGTGTCTGTCTGTCTGTGCATGTGTGTCTGCCTGCGTGTGTGTGTCTGCATGTGTGTGTGTGTGTGTGTGTGTGTGTGTGTCTGCATGTGTGTGTGTGTGTGTGTGTGTGTGTGTGTGTGTGTGTGTGCGTGTCTGCGTGCACGTGTTTGTGTCTGTCTGTCTTCAAGTCTGTGTGCGTGTCTGTCTGCATGTGTGTGTGTGTGTGTGTGTCTGTCTGCATGTGTGTGTGTGTCTGTCTGCATGTGTGTGTGTGTCTGTGTGTGCACGTGTTTGTGTCTCTCTGTCTTCAGGTCTGTGTGTGTGTGTGTCTGTGTGTGTCTGTGTCTGTGTGTGTGTCTGTGTGCGTCTCTCTGTCTTCAGGTCTGTGTGTGCGCATGTGTGTGTCTGTGTGTGTGTGTGTGTGTGTGTGTGTCTGTGTGTGTGTGTGTGCGTCTGTGTGTGCGTCTGTGTGTGTAACATGCTGAAGAGTAAGAAGAACGGATGCAGCGTCAGTGAATGATGGTGATAAAGAGTTTGTAGAGGAACACTAGTCTATTCTACAGATGTCCGACGTGGACACACACACACACACACACACACACACACACACACACACACACACACACACACACACACACACACCCCGAGGATGTTAGGGTTAGTGTGTCTGCTGGTTACACCTCTAATCAACACGTAGAAAAACTACAACTAAAGATTTTCCTCAAGGCTGAAATGAAAGGAGTCTTAATTAATCTACCGGGAAAAAGCCATTTTTAGACTTCCTGTGTTCCAGTAAAGTGATGAAATCAACCTGCGGTGACGGTGATCCAACACGTGAAAACATTTGTTAATAATCTGAACTCGGCGGCGCCCGGCGAGCTCACCTGGTAGAGCGTGCGCCCATATACAGAGGCTAAGTCCTCAACGCAGCGGTCGCAGTTTTGATCCGTCCTGCGGCCCTTTGCTGCATGGCGTCCCCCCCCCCCCCCCTCCCCCTCTCCCCTTTCATGTCCTAAGCTGTCCTTTCTAATAAAGGGCTTTTTTGGCCTAAATATGGCAAAAAAATAATCTGAACTCATTTAGAGTTAGCCGACACTCAACCGATCATTAATCGTTTGCCGAAAGGCAGCCAACTGAGTCCCAGTTCACCCTCCCAGAGTGGGGGGGTCTGGGGAAGCTTCATTCATAGCCCATTTCCAAAGGGGCGTCACCAACGGATGGCGCTCAAATGCCTCTGGGCGCAGTTGGATAGTCCTTCAACCAATCAGAGCAATGAACTGGCTGAAGTAGCAGCGGCGATGCTGCGCTATCGCTCAACGGTTGTGATTGGTGTAGAGCCCGCTTCAACGGTTGTGATTGGTGTAGAGCCCGCTTCAACGGTTGTGATTGGTGTAGAGCCCGCTTCAACGGTTGTGATTGGTGTAGAGCCCGCTTCAACGGTTGTGATTGGTGTAGAGCCCGCTTCAACGGTTGTGATTGGTGTAGAGCCCGCCTCAACGGTTGTGATTGGTGTAGAGCCCGCCTCAACGGTTGTGATTGGTGTAGAGCCGCCTCAACGGTTGTGATTGGTGTAGAGCCCGCCTCAACGGTTGTGATTGGTGTAGAGCCCGCCTCAACGGTTGTGATTGGTGTAGAGCCCGCCTCAACGGTTGTGATTGGTGTAGAGCCCGCCTCAACGGTTGTGATTGGTGTAGAGCCCGCCTCAACGGTTGTGATTGGTGTAGAGCCCGCCTCAATGGTTGCGATTGGTGTAAAGCCTGCCTCAACGGCTGTGATTGGTGTAAAGCCCGCTTCAACGGCTGTGATTGGTGTAGAGCCCGCCTCAACGGTTGCGATTGGTGTAGAGCCCGCCTCAACGGTTGCGATTGGTGTAGAGCCCGCCTCAACGGCTGTGATTGGTGTAGAGCCCGCCTCAACGGTTGCGATTGGTGTAGAGCCCTCCTCAACGGTTGTGATTGGTGTAGAGCCCTCCTCAACGGTTGTGATTGGTGTAAAGCCCGCCTCAACGGTTGTGATTGGTGTAGAGCCCGCCTCAACGGTTGTGATTGGTGCCTCGATTTGGAGCTATTGGAAATGGGCTTGAATGGGCTCTTGGCCAGACGGACTTGCAGAACAAATCTCAAATTGGCCGGAAGTTGGTCAGGCTAACTAGTGCTAACTAGTGTTAACTAGTGCTAACTAGTGTAGTTAGAGGAAAGTTAGCACTAGTTACAAATCCAAGACTTTTAAAGAACTTTTTAACACCACCTAGAAAGAAACTGAAGGCCAACTTCACGGCCATATAAAGAAACATCAGTGTGGATTTTCACTGATTAATGAAAATATAATCACCAGTTCAACTGAACTGGGACTGAAACCAGTAGTGGTGGAGGACTTTATAAAGGGGACATACCTGAAACCAGTAGAGGTGGAGGACTTTATAAAGGGGACATACCTGAAACCAGTAGAGGTGGAGGACTTTATAAAGGGGACATACCTGAAACCAGTAGTGGTGGAGGACTTTATAAAGGGGACATACCTGAAACCAGTAGTGGTGGAGGACTTTATAAAGGGGACATACCTGAAACCAGTAGTGGTGGAGGACTTTATAAAGGGGACATACCTGAAACCAGTAGAGGTGGAGGACTTTATAAAGGGGACATACCTGAAACCAGTAGAGGTGGAGGACTTTATAAAGGGGACATACCTGAAACCAGTAGTGGTGGAGGACTTTATAAAGGGGACATACCTGAAACCAGTAGAGGTGGAGGACTTTATAAAGGGGACATACCTGTTTGATTCTGGCTCTCCCGGGGGAGAACTTCCTCTTGGAGATTGCAGGCTTTCCCATCCCGATTTTCGGGGTGAGGGGGAGCACGGTGACGGGGAGAGTCTGTGGCTGGAAAACAATATACAGGAAGAAGTCAGAGAAAACAAGGAGGAGAGAACAAGGAGGAGAGAACAAAGAGGAGAGAACGAGGAGGAGAGAACGAGGAGGAGAGAACGAGGAGGAGAGAACGAGGAGGAGAGAACGAGGAGGAGAGAACGAGGAGGAGAGAACGAGGAGGAGAGAACAAGGAGGAGAGCAGGGATGCACTGAATCCAGGACCGGGCTTCTGATTGGGCTGAATATTGGGCTTTTTGACAGGTTGGGTTTCTGCAGAACCCTACGAGGAAGTGGAAATGGAAAGGAAGGACAGTCCCTGCTGACTTCATTAACCAGTCCCTCCAGAAAAACCTGATTATGTGATCCCATAATTCAACGCATAATCAGCCAAAGTCCGCATATTTATTTCGGGGGGCGCATTTTTTTCAAATACGCCGCACTTAATAAATACACACAAAATAAATTGCCGATTTCCGGACAAAATATGCAGGCTTGCACGATTCCATAATCCCCGCATTTTCGTCGCAAAAAAGTCACACATATCTCAGCAGAAAGTTGAAAAATGTCGCGTTTACTTCACACGAGAGCAGCCATTTCCCCCTGCTGCCATGGAAACGTTATGAAGTGGCGTTATGAAGTGGCGTTATGAAGTGGCGTTATGAAGTGGCGTTATGAAGTGGCGTTATGAAGTGGCGTTATGAAGTGGCGTTATGAAGTGGCGTTATGAAGTGGCGTTATGAAGTGGCGTTATGAAGTGGCGTTATGAAGTGGCGTTATGAAGTGGCGTTATGAAGAGACGTTATGAAGAGACGTTATGAAGGGACGTTATGAAGTGGCGTTATGAAGTGGCGTTATGAAGGGACGTTATGAAGAGACGTTATGAAGGGACGTTATGAAGGGACGTTATGAAGGGACGTTATGAAGGGACGTTATGAAGGGACGTTATGAAGGGACGTTATGAAGGGACGTTATGAAGGGACGTTATGAAGGGACGTTATGAAGAGACGTTATGAAGAGACGTTATGAAGAGACGTTATGAAGTGGCGTTATGAAGAGACGTTATGAAGGGACGTTATGAAGTGGCGTTATGATGTGGCGTTATGAAGTGACGTTATGAAGAGACGTTATGAAGGGACGTTATGAAGTGGCGTTATGATGTGGCGTTATGAAGTGACGTTATGAAGTGGCGTTATGAAGAGACGTTATGAAGTGACGTTATGAAGTGACGTTATGAAGTGACGTTATGAAGTGACGTTATGAAGTGACGTTATGAAGTGACGTTATGAAGTGACGTTATGAAGTGACGTTATGAAGTGACGTTATGAAGTGACGTTATGAAGGGACGTTATGAAGGGATGTTATGAAGTGACGTTATGAAGGGACGTTATGAAGGGACGTTATGAAGGGACGTTATGAAGGGACGTTATGAAGGGACGTTATGAAGGGATGTTATGAAGTGACGTTATGAAGGGACGTTATGAAGGGACGTTATGAAGGGACGTTATGAAGGGACGTTATGAAGGGACGTTATGAAGGGACGTTATGAAGGGACGTTATGAAGTGACGTTATGAAGGGACGTTATGAAGGGACGTTATGAAGGGACGTTATGAAGGGACGTTATGAAGGGACGTTATGAAGGGACGTTATGAAGGGACGTTATGAAGGGACGTTATGAAGGGACGTTATGAAGCGACGTTATGAAGCGACGTTATGAAGGGACGTTATGAAGGGACGTTATGAAGGGACGTTATGAAGGGACGTTATGAAGTGACGTTATGAAGGGACGTTATGAAGTGACGTTATGAAGGGACGTTATGAAGGGACGTTATGAAGGGACGTTATGAAGGGACGTTATGAAGGGACGTTATGAAGGGACGTTATGAAGGGACGTTATGAAGGGACGTTATGAAGGGATGTTATGAAGGGATGTTATGAAGTGACGTTATGAAGGGACGTTATGAAGGGACGTTATGAAGGGACGTTATGAAGGGACGTTATGAAGGGACGTTATGAAGGGACGTTATGAAGTGACGTTATGAAGGGACGTTATGAAGGGATGTTATGAAGGGACGTTATGAAGAGACGTTATGAAGGGATGTTATGAAGTGACGTTATGAAGTGACGTTATGAAGTGACGTTATGAAGTGACGTTATGAAGTGACGTTATGAAGTGACGTTATGAAGGGACGTTATGAAGGGACGTTATGAAGGGACGTTATGAAGGGACGTTATGAAGGGACGTTATGAAGGGATGTTATGAAGTGACGTTATGAAGGGACGTTATGAAGGGACGTTATGAAGGGACGTTATGAAGTGACGTTATGAAGGGACGTTATGAAGGGATGTTATGAAGTGACGTTATGAAGGGACGTTATGAAGGGACGTTATGAAGGGACGTTATGAAGGGACGTTATGAAGGGACGTTATGAAGGGACGTTATGAAGGGACGTTATGAAGGGACGTTATGAAGTGACGTTATGAAGTGACGTTATGAAGTGACGTTATGAAGTGACGTTATGAAGTGACGTTATGAAGTGACGTTATGAAGGGACGTTATGAAGTGACGTTATGAAGTGACGTTATGAAGTGACGTTATGAAGGGACGTTATGAAGGGATGTTATGAAGGGACGTTATGAAGGGACGTTATGAAGGGACGTTATGAAGTGACGTTATGAAGTGACGTTATGAAGGGACGTTATGAAGGGATGTTATGAAGTGACGTTATGAAGGGACGTTATGAAGGGACGTTATGAAGGGACGTTATGAAGGGACGTTATGAAGGGACGTTATGAAGGGACGTTATGAAGGGACGTTATGAAGTGACGTTATGAAGGGACGTTATGAAGGGACGTTATGAAGGGACGTTATGAAGGGACGTTATGAAGGGACGTTATGAAGGGACGTTATGAAGGGACGTTATGAAGGGACGTTATGAAGGGACGTTATGAAGCGACGTTATGAAGCGACGTTATGAAGGGACGTTATGAAGGGACGTTATGAAGGGACGTTATGAAGGGACGTTATGAAGTGACGTTATGAAGTGACGTTATGAAGTGACGTTATGAAGAGACGTTATGAAGGGACGTTATGAAGGGACGTTATGAAGGGACGTTATGAAGGGACGTTATGAAGAGACGTTATGAAGGGACGTTATGAAGGGACGTTATGAAGGGACGTTATGAAGGGATGTTATGAAGGGATGTTATGAAGTGACGTTATGAAGGGACGTTATGAAGGGACGTTATGAAGGGACGTTATGAAGGGACGTTATGAAGGGACGTTATGAAGTGACGTTATGAAGGGACGTTATGAAGGGATGTTATGAAGGGACGTTATGAAGAGACGTTATGAAGGGATGTTATGAAGTGACGTTATGAAGTGACGTTATGAAGTGACGTTATGAAGTGACGTTATGAAGGGACGTTATGAAGGGACGTTATGAAGGGACGTTATGAAGTGACGTTATGAAGGGACGTTATGAAGGGACGTTATGAAGGGATGTTATGAAGTGACGTTATGAAGGGACGTTATGAAGGGACGTTATGAAGGGACGTTATGAAGTGACGTTATGAAGGGACGTTATGAAGTGACGTTATGAAGTGACGTTATGAAGGGACGTTATGAAGGGACGTTATGAAGGGACGTTATGAAGGGACGTTATGAAGGGACGTTATGAAGGGACGTTATGAAGGGACGTTATGAAGGGACGTTATGAAGGGACGTTATGAAGGGACGTTATGAAGTGACGTTATGAAGGGACGTTATGAAGGGACGTTATGAAGGGACGTTATGAAGGGACGTTATGAAGGGACGTTATGAAGGGACGTTATGAAGCGACGTTATGAAGCGACGTTATGAAGGGACGTTATGAAGGGACGTTATGAAGGGACGTTATGAAGGGACGTTATGAAGGGACGTTATGAAGTGACGTTATGAAGTGACGTTATGAAGGGACGTTATGAAGTGACGTTATGAAGGGACGTTATGAAGGGACGTTATGAAGGGACGTTATGAAGAGACGTTATGAAGGGACGTTATGAAGGGACGTTATGAAGGGACGTTATGAAGGGATGTTATGAAGGGATGTTATGAAGTGACGTTATGAAGGGACGTTATGAAGGGACGTTATGAAGGGACGTTATGAAGTGACGTTATGAAGGGACGTTATGAAGAGACGTTATGAAGAGACGTTATGAAGGGATGTTATGAAGGGATGTTATGAAGTGACGTTATGAAGGGACGTTATGAAGTGACGTTATGAAGGGACGTTATGAAGGGACGTTATGAAGTGACGTTATGAAGGGACGTTATGAAGGGATGTTATGAAGGGACGTTATGAAGAGACGTTATGAAGGGATGTTATGAAGGGATGTTATGAAGTGACGTTATGAAGTGACGTTATGAAGGGGCGTTATGAAGGGGCGTTATGAAGGGGCGTTATGAAGTGGCGTTATGAAGTGACGTTATGAAGTGACGTTATGAAGTGACGTTATTACGCGACGTGAACGTCATCGAAAAGCTGCAGACCCCGCGATGAAGCCACGATTAAACCGTAATTTTTGCAAGTTCCCACAATTTCATCACATAAAATTGCATAAATATCCCGCATATTCCATCGCATATTTTAAGACAACCTGCCGAATAATTAAGGATTTTAGCAACAATCACAAACAAACTCCAGATTTTTCTGGAAGGACGGATAACGTGTTGACTGAGTTCATGGACTGGGACGGGACTGCATTGCTAGAAGAGAGAACAATCATTTTTTTATCCGGACATCAATTGTTTCAAAATGTTATCGTTCTCTTGCCCCGAGGAGACCGCTTGAATGATTTGATTTGAATGTGAGGTTGGCCAATCAAGAAGTGAGTTAGTGCTAGTGACTGGCGGCTGTCTCATTAAGTCTTTATTGTTATTTGATAACTAGTCTCGCATGTCCAGCTCTACCTCCACAGCCCTGCAGAGGAAGGTCTGGCTAGTCCACACAGTACTCCTGTATGCTCTGGTTAATTAGGGTGTGTAGGAGCCACATACTGTATGTTGTTTATGGTTTCATTTATAGGGACCCCTTAAGTGAGAGAGAGACAGAGCAGGGACCCCCTACTACATATATTGTATCAAATGAAGTTGCATATTAATCTGGGCCTACAATAAAAGGTGTAGGGCGGCCTAAAGCCTTTATACCTTTTTTGCATAGAATACTAAGCTATTGAAATAGGCTAACACTTGTTGGCATGATTTTGTAAATCATGTTTGAATGTTAAACGCACATGTAGCACAGAGAATCCTCAGGATGAGCTGGATCTGGGGGTGGCCTTATTACATGGTACCTGCTCGCCTCGCCTCTACTCGCCTCGACACACTGTGCGTCCGTTTTCCGTTGCAGATTGTAGTCCCGCCTCAGCGTGGCTGGTCGTTATACGCCGGCTCCACGCACACACACCAGCGCACAAGTATAACCATCAGGCCCCTTGAGCTTGTTCTCCAGCTCTGTGGAGGCTCCAGCAGAGCTTTCTCCGTAGCCGATGGAAGTGGCCTGATGGTTATACTTGTGCGCTGGTGTGTGCGTGGAGCCGGCCGTGTGTGTGTGTACGTAGGCTACGGAGAAAGCTCTGCCTGGAGCCTCCGCAGGACTGGAAACAAGCGGCGCCGCAGTAACCTGGCGTGACCTAACGTCACACACACAGAACGTGGAAGGTGTGTTGATGCCAGAAGACACATTTAGTTTCTAATGAAGCTGGAGGCAGCAAACACACAGCTGGCTGAACTAGTTAAAGATAGGGTTAGTTCAGGACCCCCGTCTGTCGCTTTCACCTCACCTTTTGGTATCGCCTCAGCTCGCTGGGACCTCCACGGAGGTGGTACTACATAAAGTTCCTGTTAGCAGGTACTACATAAAGTTCCTGTTAGCAGGTACTACATAAAGTTCCTGTTAGCAGGTACTACATAAAGTTCCTGTTAGCAGGTACTACATAAAGTTCCTGTTAGCAGGTACTACATAAAGTTCCTGTTAGCAGGTACTACATAAAGTTCCTGTTAGCAGGTACTACATGAAGTTCCTGTTAGCAGGTACTACATAAAGTTCCTGTTAGCAGGTACTACATAAAGTTCCTGTTAGCAGGTACCACATAAAGTTCCTGTTAGCAGGTACTACATGAAGTACCTGTTAGCAGGTACTACATAAAGTTCCTGTTAGCAGGTACTACATAAAGTTCCTGTTAGCAGGTACTACATAAAGTTCCTGTTAGCAGGTACCACATAAAGTTCCTGTTAGCAGGTACTACATAAAGTTCCTGTTAGCAGGTACTACATGAAGTTCCTGTTAGCAGGTACTACATAAAGTTCCTGTTAGCAGGTACCACATAAAGTTCCTGTTAGCAGGTACTACATAAAGTTCCTGTTAGCAGGTACTACATAAAGTTCCTGTTAGCAGGTACCACATAAAGTTCCTGTTAGCAGGTACTACATAAAGTTCCCGTTAGCAGGAACCAGGGACTTTTTATCGTAACGGAAAACCAAAAAAGGCGAGTAGAGTCGAGGCGAGTCCAGCAGGTACCACGTGATGGAAAAGCGCCGTTAGTGCCTACCTTACCTATGGGCCAGTAAGCAGTGGGGATTGATATTTGCTAATAATAGGTTGGATTCATGTTAAGACTAGGGCTGTCAGCGTTAACGCGTTAATCGCGATGCGATTAAGGGCCGCCGCGATGAGATTCTTTTTTTTTTTTTTTTTTTTTTTTTTTTTTATAAAATCGCAATAAACGCAGAAATTCAGAGAAATTAAAAGAAATTAATCGTTTGAAAGCCCTATTTGGGAGTTACTAAACGCTATATTGACCCTGGTGAGGAGAGGGAGTTTTGGTTTGGTTCTTGGAGGAATTGTGCAGTAATGAGATTCAGACATTTTTCTTTTGTTTACAGTAAATAAATAATTACAAATCTTAAAATCAAGTTCATAAAGTCACTTTCTTTGCATTCATTTGATTCCCGATCCAGATCCTCTGGTAGGAACGGCTTCCATTGTTAATATGGACTTAAACGCTGTTCTGAAATGCTAAATAATAGAACTTTATTCTTGCGATAAAACATGCGATTAATCGTGATTAACTAGAGAAATTTGGCAATTAAAAAAATTAATCGTTTGACAGCCCTAGTTAAGACTTCAATAATTTGGAGGCCCCTCCCTGCACTGACTCCAAGGACCCCCTAGGGGCCCCGGACCCCCTGTTGAAGATCCCTGTCGTATGATGTACCTTAGAAAGAGGCGGAGACTCTCTGTACGGCGGCGAGGGCGGAGAGAGCGGTGGCGGAGTGACGGGCGCTCTGGCGGGCGAGGTCTCGGGAGAGGCCTCGGTGGAGAAGGGAGACTGCCTCAGACGGATGGAGAGGTCGTCCGAAGGCCGGGAGGAGCAGGGGGGGGTAGGCCTTAGAGTCCGACCCACCCCCCGCCGGGAAAGGGGGGGCGGGCTGGGGGAGGAGAGCTGCAGCAGTGCCATCACCTCCATGTCTAAAGACGGGTCCAGTTCCAGCACGGGGCTCACCGGATCCTCCTGCTCCACATCTGATTGGTCCTCCTGCTCGCCGCCCTCCCTCGCCTCCTCTGCCTCCTCTTCCTCCTCTTCCTCTGCGTCCTGCTTCTCCCTCATTGGCTGTTGCTTAGCAACCAGTTCAGGAGTGGCTGTTGCTCTTGGTTCTGGCTCCTCCTCCCTTTCTGAAGGCTCAGCGTGTGATTGGTGCTCATCTTTGGTGGGTTCTTTTGCTTCAGCAACAAGTTCTTCTCCATCTTCCACTGATGTCACATGACAGGAAAGAGATTTGTCCTCTAGCTCCGCCTCCCCCATGGCGGCTTCACTTTGACAGGTAGCTTCCTGTTCCAGGGGGCGGTCCTCCAGAGAGGAAGACGAAGGATCCTGCTCCTCTACATCCTGCTTCTCCCTCATTGGCTCCGGCTCCTCCTGCCTCTCTGAAGGCTCAGCGTGTGATTGGTGCTCATGCTGGGTGGGTTCAAACTGCTCTTTTGCTGCAGCAACAGGTTCAGACTTTTCAGCTTGAAACTGTTTTACTTCTGCGACCGGTTCGAATTGGCTTTGTGATTGGCTGTCATCTTCTGCTGATGTCACGTGACAGGCAAGGGGTGTGTCCTCTAGCCCCGCCTCCTTCGTGGCAGCTTCACTTTGACAGCTAGCTTCCTGTTCCAGGGGAGGAGAGGGAGGAGAGGAGGGGAGTAAGGCAGTCCTGAGAGGGGAGGCCTCCAGAGAGCCGGCTCTAGGAGGAGAGGGGAGGGGGGAGGAGGGCTGTAGGGGGGGTAAGGCAGAGTGTGGTGTGGTGGGCTGGGGGGAGGGAGGAGCTGACTGTGGGAGGTAGAGGGAGGCAGCAGAGGAGTGAGGAGGAGACCGAGGGTCTTCATTCAGGACAGATCCTACAAGAGAGAGTATTATTATTATTTCCACGTTAATTATTAAGAGACATGTACAGTATTTGTTTGTCTTTATAGGTGGGAAAAACGTGCCTGCATGCAGTGTGTGTGTGTGTGTGTGTGTGTGTGTGTGTGTGTGTGTGTGTGTGTGTGTGTGTGTGTGTGTACTAGAGCGAGTGAGAGAGTGATGGTGATTATCTTCAGAGTGGCCCAATCCAATCAAGTGAGCCCTGAGGACTGAGGACTTAACTGATCTCAGGTGCTGAGTGAGGGAGTGTGTGAGGCCACATGGGCTCACATAGGCAGAAATTGGATTGGGACAGCACTTCACCAGATCTCATGTTACCATGGCGACGTTTAATAACAAAAGATGTTGCTGACGCTTGCCGGTTTGGGAATTTTCATTTTAAGTTTGTATCTTTCCACACGGCCGAGGCCCAGGAGACGGCTGTCTGATTCCACGTTTTCAGCCTCTAGTTGTACGAGCTGGACAGCAGGCTGGTCTGCTCCGTGGTCGTGGTCGTGGTCGTGCTGTTGTTACCTTTTGTAATTACCAGATTTCCCTACGGTCTCCGCGGTAAACGTCACAACGCTTTGAACTGTGGGTAATTCCCTTTGGTGAAGTCATGCAGACTCACGGAAAGGGCTCGGTAAGTGTGTCCTCAAGGCCTCACGCTCTTTGAAATTCGACACTGGGACGACCCTAAGACCTTACGAATTTCGTGAGAATGCGCACCGGACTTTGGGATTGGGCCACTGAGTAGTGACTCTAGAGTCCGTGAGAGAAACAAATGCTACATTTCCACGTGGCCGGCTATTTTCATAAACAGACATTTCAAACATCGTGCACAGCTGTCAGTTTTCAGAAAAGTGTTCGTTTACATGTACCCGTGTATATATGCCGTTAATGCCGTCAAGAGCACGCCAGACCTGTAGGTGGCGGTGTAACGAGAAGCTCAAGCCCACGTTAGCCAATCAGAATCGCGAAAATAGCAACAACAGCAACCAATCACTTCCTCTCTCTTCCGCTCTTCCTCGGCTGCCTAAACCTCCGTTTGTCTCAGATTACGTGCAAACAAAGTTCTCCAAAATCTTTGACCGGAGTTTTTACAAATAATCGTTGAGCTAAAGCGGGGTTTTCGTGTAAATGAGAGGCCAAACAGCAGGAAAATATCTGCGTCTTCCCTTCGCGTAAACGGGGCAAAAGAGTCTCCTCTGTTCTTTCTGACCACGGTGGGAGATCTGGAGCAGGAGAAGTTAACCCTCTCCTTGATTTCATGTTTACAGCGAAGGAGAACACGGAAATGAGTAAGGTTTCTGCGATGTGTAGTTACATTGTTAGAGAGGTGCACGTCAGGCTACAGCGTAGGGTCGGTCGTAGGGTCCGTATCTACACGTACCTGCGGACTGTACGTACCCACGGCATCAATTTAACACAGAAGCCTAAATCAGCCTTTAGAGTGGACAACTGCTTCCTACCTGAAGGGCAGTTTGAGCTGCCGTTCTGATCCTCCTCTTCCTCCTGGTCTTGTTCTTCTCCTCCCTCTGTCTCGGCAGGATCCTCTTCCTCCTGACTCTCCTCGGCTCTCTGGTGTGAAATCTCCTCCAGGTCTTCCTCCTGGTCTTGTTCTCTAGCAGGCTCCTCTTCCTCCAGACTCTCCTCGGCTCTCTGGTGTGAAATCTCCTCCAGGTCTTCCTCCTGGTCTTGTTCTCTAGCAGGCTCCTCTTCCTCCAGACTCTCCACGGCTCTCTGGTGTGAAATCTCCTCCAGGTCTTCCTCCTGGTCTTGTTCTCTAGCAGGCTCTTCTTCCTCCAGACTCTCCTCGGCTCTCTGGTGTGGCTCATCCACCTCCTCCTCCTCCTGCTGCTGCTGTGAAACTTCTCCCTGCACCTCCTCCACCTCTTCCTGCTTCTCGGCCATGCTGACATCTAGAGGAAGACGATAAAATATAATCAGAATCCCTGCCTCGCAGCCGTTTGCCTCCATCAACCGGTCAGGTTGCGGTTTACATCTCGTCTGTCCAGACTCATATTATATCTGTAGTGAAGACTTTAAAGCCATTTATTAAAAAGGTATCAAGTGTGTTTTTTGGCAAAAACTGCTGCAAAGATTAATGGATTGGTTGACAACTATTAAATTAATCGCCAACTATTTTGAGTCTTTTTTTAATCAAAAAACAGTGAAACTTGTATGACGTTGGCTTGTTAGTTGCTAGTTTCTTCTCTCCTCTGGGACAGTAATCTGAATATCTTCTAGTATCTTCTCTCCTCTGTGACAGTAATCTGAATATCTTCTAGTATCTTCTCTCCTCTGGGACAGTAATCTGAATATCTTCTAGTATCTTCTCTCCTCTGTGACAGTAATCTGAATATCTTCTAGTCTCTTCTCTCCTCTGGGACAGTAATCTGAATATCTTCTAGTCTCTTCTCTCCTCTGGGACAGTAATCTGAATATCTTCTAGTCTCTTCTCTCCTCTGACAGTAATCTGAATATCTTCTAGTATCTTCTCTCCTCTGGGACAGTAATCTGAATATCTTCTAGTCTCTCCTCTGGGACAGTAATCTGAATATCTTCTAGTATCTTCTCTCCTCTGGGACAGTAATCTGAATATCTTCTAGTATCTTCTCTCCTCTGGGACAGTAATCTGAATATCTTCTAGTCTCTTCTCTCCTCTGGGACAGTAATCTGAATATCTTCTAGTATCTTCTCTCCTCTGGGACAGTAATCTGAATATATTCTAGTCTCTTCTCTCCTCTGGGACAGTAATCTGAATATCTTCTAGTCTCTTCTCTCCTCTGGGACAGTAATCTGAATATCTTATAGTCTCTTCTCTCCTCTGGGACAGTAATCTGAATATCTTCTAGTCTCTTCTCTCCTCTGGGACAGTAATCTGAATATCTTCTAGTCTCTTCTCTCCTCTGGGACAGTAATCTGAATATCTTCTAGTCTCTTCTCTCCTCTGGGACAGTAAACTTAAGATCTTTGAGTTGTGGACTAAACAAGACATTTGAGGACGTCATCTTGGGATTTGGCAAACATTGATCCACATTTTTCACAATTTTCTGACATTTTAGAGCCCAATTAACTAATCCATTCATCCAGAAAATAATCATACATAAATAAATGAATAAAATAATTTGTAGTTGTATAAATACAGTCTCGTGATACTCACCCTCAGCAAATGCGGACCCCCTCTCTGTTGTGTGTTGCTGGAGGCTGGAAACAGAGCGGCTAGGACTGGCGTCAGGCTGAACTGGGCTAACAGGACCAGGACTAGGGCTGGTTTCAGAATGCACATGGGTAGCAAGGACAGGGCTAACAGCATCTGCACTGTGGCTGCTAGCCTCACACCTCATAGGGCTCCCAGGTCCAGGACTGGGACTAGTATCTGGCCGCAGAGGGCTGGCAAGACTAGGGTTAACTTGTGTATCACCTGGGTCATGAACAGGACTAGCAACTGGGCTACTGTAAACAGAGCTACCTTTTGAGGGGGCAGAGGGTGTGGGACTAGCGGGCGTTTCGCTGATGTGGTCAGTGCTAGGCATTGCAGTGGTATCCTGAGTGGGACTAGAAGGGACAGGGCTAGCCAGAGTGGAAGAAGCATCAACAGAGGGGGCTGGGGTTCGATGCAAGGGGCTTCCCAAGGCAATACTCTGTTGGCTTTCAGCAGCAGATCTGTCAGGGGTCAAGAGAGGACTAGCTGGGGACTGACTAACCTGGCTTGGACTGGCCTGGTTTGGACTACACGCATGTGAGTCATAAGCAGGTGCTGGGCTCATCTGCTGACTACTGTCTGGGGGTTTAACAAGTCCAGAATCAATGTGAAGCACAGCAGGAAGAACAGAGCTCTGGATTATGTCCACATCAAGATTTGAGCTAGCCAGAGTGGGGCTCAGCTGTGCCGCAGCGTCCGGAGCAGGGCTACCTGTGGGGCTACGATAAGTTTCGATGGACTGAGCTGGACTGTGAGGTGGGCTAACACAAGCGGCAGCAGCATGTGCAGGGCTGCTGTATGTCGTGCTCGCTAATGAGGGAGTCTGTCTTTGGGCTGGGCCTGAGTGGGGACTGCTAGAGGCGCTCTGTATGTGAAAAGGACTAGCTTGACCAGCAGGACTAGACCTAGGTGGACTGTGGCTGACGGTAACATCAGTTATGCTAGCAGAGTGGGAACTTGTCTGGCCGCTATGGCTCAGACTGTGGCTAACAGAGCTACTCTCTGGGCTACTACCACTCAGCATACAGTGTGGAGGACTAAAGCTAGTTTGCAGGGGGCTTGTCTGATCTGGAGAAGTCTGAGGAGGACTGCAGGGAGGTGAGGGATCTGACTGACCAGGATGTGTGGGACTTAGGCTTGCCTGAGTCTGTGCGAGCTCTGGAAAACTACCAACAGAGGGACTGGCTCTCTCTTGAACATGCATGGAGCCCATCTGACTGTACCCGTTAGCTTCTGTGTGAGCAGGGCTACCATGAACTTTACTGTCCGAATTGGAGTTTGGATGTTTGGGACTTGTTTCTGACTGAATAAAATGACTCGGATGGTCGACATGTACCTCCATGTCCTCATCCTGACAGGAGATGGATCCAGCCAGAACTTCTGAAGGGCTAGCTGGTTGTGTTGAGGGGCTAGTTTCTGCAGCTATATGGCTGGTATCCACTGGTATAGAGCTAGCACAGGCCTGAATAGAGCTGCCAGGGCTTGTAGACATTTGACTGGTATGTTTGGAGCTAGTACTAGCTGAGATATTTTGGATATGTGTGGGGCTGGCTTTAGTTTCAGTAGCTTCTGTGCAGCATGATGGGCTGTCACGAGAAGGACTCAGAGAAATGGAGATCGCTGAGGGAGGAATTACCTCCGTTTCATCAGCACGAGGTGAGCAAGTTAGGCTACTGTGTTCCACTGAAGGGCTAATGTGAACAAGGCTTTCTGGTGTCGGCATGGAAGGACTGTTATGGGGGCTAGAAAAGTCTGGGTTACTCTGGATAGGGACACACTGGTTAGCAAGTTTTCCATCTGTGCCATTGCTATCAGGAGGCATTGTGGATAGATCAGATGTCAGGCTACTTTCCAGTGTTTGGTCATCAAGGTTAGGACTCAGCTGCATTGGGCTATGTTCCAAAGACTTCAGCTCTGTGGTACTGGTTTGGGTGCATTCATTTGTGACTCTTGAATGTTTAGCAAGCTGAGAAGAAAGTATGCTAAGCTGTAAAGGCTGTGTAGACCGAGCCTGTGATGGGCTAGCAGGCTGTGACAGACTACACTGTGTGGCTCTGAGTGGGGAAGGTGATGGGCTACATGGAGCTGAGCTGGCGTATTTTCTTGCTGTCTGGGTAGACCTATAGCAGACTGGTGAAAGGCCCTGGTCCAGTGTAGAAATGTGCTGTGCAGGCCCACACTGCAGCTCAGCAGGGCTCTCATTGTCCAGTGTACGTTCAGCATCCTGTGTGTGATTCTGTCGAGGTGATGTGCCAACTTGTGCAGAACTATGTGACATAGGACTGTGTCGTCTTCGTGGAGGACTCTGTTGAGGCGGTGTGATGACGATAATTTTGTTGGTACTACATGGTCTATCTAGCTGTGTCTGTGTAGTTCCGTCCTGCACAGGACTGTGTGGTGGAGGGCTTTGCTCCGGCTCTGCAGGCCCTGGCTGAACCCGGGAAGGACTAGGCCCTGCCTGGGTCGGTGTGTGTGGTGGAGGACTGTGCAGAGAATGCTCATGTCCACAAGACATGGGACTACCCTGCGTTGGACTCTGTGGAGATTCTGTGGACAAAAGGTGATCATCTGTGGAATTCTGGGTAAAGCTAGAAGAGGGGTTACTGACCGGACAAGGGGTATGCTGAGCTTGCAAGGGAGTCACATGGGGAGGGCTTTGTTGAAGCTCCACTGGACTAACTTCAGATGGGGTGTGGGTTCCCTGGAGTTTTGTAGCATCAGGGTTAAATGATGCAGAGCTTTCCCAGAGCTCTGTTGGACCAGAGGAACAGGGTGAAAGACTTTCCTGGAGCTCTGATGGTTCAGGATGGGATGGCGCCGGACTTTGTTGGAGCTCTTTGGGATCAGAATGGGATTGGGCAGGACTTTGTTGGAGCTCTTTTTGATTAGAATGAGATCGCGTAAGAATTTGTTGGCGCTCTGATGGGTCACGGTTAGATGGTACAGGACTTAGTTGGAGCTCTGTGGGATCAGGGTGAGTTTGGGCAGGGCTTTGCTGGAGCTTCTTTCGATTAGAATGAGATAGCGTAGGACTTTGTTGGAGCTCTGTGGGATCAAGATGAGATTGCTCTGAATTTTGTTCACGCTCTGTGGAATCAGGTTGGGATGGTGCAGGACTTTGCTGGAGCTCTGTTGGTTCAGGGTGAGATGGAGCAGGACTTTGTGGGAGCTCTGTTGGTTCAGGGTGAGATGGAGCAGAACTTTGTGGGAGCTCTGTTGGTTCAGGGTGAGATGGAGCAGGACTTTGTGGGAGCTCTGTTGGTTCAGGGTGAGATGGAGCAGGACTTTGCGGGAGCTCTGTTGGTTCAGGGTGAGATGGAGCAGGACTTTGTGGGAGCTCTGTTGGTTCAGGGTGAGATGGAGCAGGACTTTGCTGGAGCTCTGTTGGTTCAGGGTGAGATGGGGCAGGACTTTGTGGGAGCTCTGTGGAATCAGGTTGGGATGGTGCAGGACTTTGTGGGAGCTCTGTTGGTTCAGGGTGAGATGGAGCAGAACTTTGTGGGAGCTCTGTTGGTTCAGGGTGAGATGGAGCAGGACTTTGCTGGAGCTCTGTTGGTTCAGGGTGAGATGGAGCAGGACTTTGCTGGAGCTCTGTTGGTTCAGGGTGAGATGGAGCAGGACTTTGTGGGAGCTCTGTTGGTTCAGGGTGAGTTGGAGCAGGACTTTGCTGGAGCTCTGTTGGTTCAGGGTGAGATGGAGCAGGACTTTTTTGGAGCTCTGTTGGTTCAGGGTAAGATGGAGCAGGACTTTGCTGGAGCTTTGTTGGTTCAGGGTGAGATGGAGCAGGACTTTGTGGGAGCTCTGTTGGTTCAGGGTGAGATGGAGCAGGACTTTGTGGGAGCTCTGTTGGTTCAGGGTGAGATGGAGCAGGACTTTGCTGGAGCTCTGTTGGTTCAGGGTGAGATGGAGCAGGACTTTGTGGGAGCTCTGTTGGTTCAGGGTGAGTTGGAGCAGGACTTTGCTGGAGCTCTGTTGGTTCTGGGTGAGATGGAGCAGGACTTTGTGGGAGCTCTGTTGGTTCAGGTTGAGATGGAGCAGGACTTTTTTGGAGCTCTGTTGGTTCAGGGTAAGATGGAGCAGGACTTTGCTGGAGCTTTGTTGGTTCAGGGTAAGATGGAGCAGGACTTTGCTGGAGCTCTGATGGTTCAGGTTGAGATTGCTCTGAATTTTGTTCACGCTCTGTGGAATCAGGTTGGGATGCTGTGGGACTTTGCGGGAGCTCTATTTGATTATAATAAGATTGCGTGGGAATTGGTTGGAGCTCTGTGGGTTTAGGGTCAGATGGCTCTGGACTTTGTTGGAGCTCTGTGGGTTTAGGGTCAGATGGCTCTGGATTTTGTTCAAGCTCTGTTGGTTCAGGGTGAGATAGCGCAGGACTATGCTGAAGCTCTGATGGATCAGATGTGGTTGGCTCAGGACTTTGTTGGGGCTTTGATGGATTAAGGTGAGATGGTGAAGGACTTTCCCGAAGCTCTGCGGGATCAGGATGGGATGGTGCCGGACTCTGTTGGAACTCTGTGGGATCAGGATGGGATGGTGCCGGACTTTGTTGGAGCTCTGTGGGATCAGGATGGGATGGTGCCGGACTTTGTTGGAGCTCTGTGGGATCAGGATGGGATGGTGCCGGACTTTGTTGGAGCTCTGTGGGATCAGGATGGGATGGTGCCGGACTTTGTTGGAGCTCTGTGGGATCAGGATGGGATGGTGCCGGACTTTGTTGGAGCTCTGTGGGATCAGGATGGGCTGGTGCCGGACTTTGTTGGAGCTCTGTGGGATCAGGATGGGATGGTGCCGGACTTTGTTGGAGCTCTGTGGGATCAGGATGGGATGGTGCCGGACTTTGTTGGAGCTCTGTGGGATCAGGATGGGATGGTGCCGGACTTTGTTGGAGCTCTGTGGGATCAGGATGGGATGGTGCCGGACTCTGTTGGAGCTCTGTGGGATCAGGATGGGATGGTGCCGGACTTTGTTGGAGCTCTGTGGGATCAGGATGGGATGGTGCCGGACTTTGTTGGAGCTCTGTGGGATCAGGATGGGATGGTGCCGGACTTTGTTGGAGCTCTGTGGGATCAGGATGGGATGGGGCCGGACTTTGTTGGAGCTCTGTGGGATCAGGATGGGATGGTGCCGGACTTTGTTGGAGCTCTGTGGGATCAGGATGGGATGGGGCCGGACTTTGTTGGAGCTCTGTGGGATCAGGATGGGATGACGCAAGACTTGTCTGCGATAGTGTACCGTTGGTCTGTGTAGGACTCTGTGGTGGTTCTGAGCAGATGAGCTGGACTGGGCTATGAGTGGTAGGACTGATGGGTGGAGCCTCTGTGTGACTTGGAATTGGCGGCTGTGAAATGCTAATGGGAGGTGCCTGTGTGGGACTGAGCGGCGGGGACAGGGTAGGACTGTGAGCGATCAAGGTGTGTGGGATTGGCTCCTCCTCCTGAGGCCTGCAGGTAGAGCAGACATAATCTTCGGACCCTGCCCTGCCCTCCCCAGCCTGGACAATACACTCTGTATGGACACACCTGGAACACAACATAATGTTTGCTAAATCTTAATCATTCTCAAGAAAGTTTCACATGCAGGTAAACACAGACTGGTCTTTTATGAAAACCACAAGAATGTGGAAGTGTGTTGACACGTGTCAAAGAACCAGTATGTGCAATAATCCTATTTCCCCGGCTAACGCATTTCAAGATGGAGCATGAATATGGAGCGTCTACCCCAGTTCATGCAAACGCAAATGTTAAATTCCA
Organism: Zingel zingel; assembly: GCA_023566125.1. Classification (NCBI taxonomy): domain Eukaryota; kingdom Metazoa; phylum Chordata; class Actinopteri; order Perciformes; family Percidae; genus Zingel; species Zingel zingel. The sequence continues at coordinate 284,042 of CM042335.1, forward strand.
AGCCAATAGGAATATTCTGAATTGATGGAGGTGGTAAATATTCATGAAAAAGGACACGTTTGAGAACGGGCAACACAGATTTAGATGATGAACAACTAAACACGTCACACACTGGGACTTTTTAAAAAAAATTATTATATCAGAAAGTATGGGACGTCGAAATAAGCTCCGGAAAAGTTAAAAAAAAAAAAAAAAAAAAAAAAAAAAAAAACACGCAAAACGTTGGGAAAAGCAACGAAAAAGATGAAAAAAAAAAAGCCTCAAAAAAGTCGGAAAAGGCACCTAAAATATGAAAACTTTTGTCACT
>CM042335.1:294348-299348 GCA_023566125.1 Zingel zingel
CTTTGGGCCCACAAGGCTGTGCAGACCCCACAAGTATACTGTATTCACCGGTTTTTGGACCCCACGAATATAGTTAAACAAAGAACACACACACTCATAGACACACACACACAGAGACACACACACACACAGAAACACACACACAGAGACACACAGAGAGAAACACACACACACACACACACACACACACACACACACACACACACACACACACACACACACACACACACACACACACACACACACACACAGGCAAAATGTTGCACACAAACTTAAGTTCACACTAATATGAGATCGTATTCTGAACGAGTCGCCATTATTACATTAATGGCCGTTTGAAAAATCCAAAATCCGGAAGCAGCAGCCAGACCCACATGACACATCCGTCCAATCAGCTGCTGGTTTTCATTTTTTGGGCGACAATAACAGACAGTATATAAGAATGGACCAGCAGGCCCCGTGTCTCTGGACGGAGACCAGTGAAGTCTCTTTTCCGGTGATGGCTGAGCGTTACTGAGCAGCCTCCAACTGAGCTTGAAGACGTAGATGTGACGTGAGCAACCTGTCTGAAAGTTGGAAGTCTTCTGGTAGCTGTGCCAAGAGAAATCTCAATCATTCCCAATCTAGCAGAGACGGAGAGCGTAGGTATATGTAAGGAGATAACATAGGCACAGGCTAATTACTGATCACTAACATGATAGTTAACATTAGTAATTACACTTAAACAGCTGATGGAAGTCCAAACTGCCTGAGAGCTTCTCCTGGACTATACGGTAATTCCTCTACTGTGAGACAGTAAGTCTCGTGGTTATGACCCAATCGTTAGCCTATTTTTATAACAACGTCTGCTACGGAGCCATAACGTGAGCTACAAGGTAATGGAGCCTTTTATACATTGTCGTGTTTCTTTAGAAATAAACAACGGACAAATAGAGTCTTTAAACGCTTCAGATGTAAAGTTATTCTCCGTCAAAGTGACGTCAGAATGAATGGCAGTCAATGGGATGCTAACGGATGCTAACGGGAGCTGATGGCTTGGTAGCATCAGAATGAATGGCAGTCAATGGGATGCTAACGGGAGCTGATGGCTTGGTAGCATCAGAATGAATGGCAGTCAATGGGATGCTAACGGGAGCTGATGGCTTGGTAGCATCAGAATGAATGGCAGTCAATGGGATGCTAACGGGAGCTGATGGCTTGGTAGCATCAGAATGAATGGCAGTCAATGGGATGCTAACGGGAGGTGATGGCTTGGTAGCATCAAATTGGCGCCATAGGAGCTACGCGGTCCGAGGAGAAGCTGACCCCCTTGATAAATATCTGTGTTAAAGTTGACCCTCAGAGGTTTAACAATAACATGAATGATAATGTATGTGGTTCAAAGTGGGAGTCGTAACATCGCGCCCGAATATAACGGTGAGGTTAGGACGACGTGAAATACATTGATTAATCACATATTATTATGCTCCGTTAAAAACAGAAATTCCACGACTTTTCCAAAACTTTCTGGGTCTTTTTATGTTTCCAAAACCTTTCCAGGTCTGGAATTTGCATTTTTTTTAAATTCCATAACTTTTCCAGTTTTTTTCAAAACGTATGAACCGTGAAATATGTACGTAGTCAAAGATATCGCCATCAACGAAAAAATAAACAGCAAAAATAAACAAAATCAGTGATTTTTGAGTCACTTTTCATGTCAAAACAGGGAAACGTGTGATGTCAGCTTGTTAAATGTGAATATTTTCTGGTTTCTTCTCTTAAAAAAGTATATAACATACAGCCCTTTGTACCGGGGATGCACTGGCTTCTGATTGGGCTGAATATTGGGCTTTTTGACGGGGTTGGGTTTCTGCTGAACCCTACTCTTGCACCCCACGCGCTACGCTGGTCGCCGTAATGACGGCGCCGTTGATTACGGGAAGGTGTTAACGTAGGTGGAGCGTTCAATGCAGCCGGCTGTGAGGAAGTGGAAATGGAACTGGTGAGCAGAAAAAGTGATGTTTGGCAGCACTTTCAGTCAAAAGAAGGCCGTTCAAGTCCAGCTACATGTTCAATCTGCAATGCTGATTAGTCTGGTGGTGGCGAGGACCCTAAACAATACACAACATCACCGCTGTTACAACATCTGGTATCAAACATCTGGAAGAAGACGAGTTGTGATGAAGGAATCTACAGACAGCAGCCAGAATGGAGCAACTTCAGGTACAGCAAAGGAAGGACAGTCCCTGCTGACTTCATTAATGTGTTGACTGAGTTCATGGACTGAGGATGGGAGGAGGACTCAGCAGAATCTCAACCTGTGGAGTCTGTATTCAGCCGGATTTCAGCCCAACCCCAAACATCTGGATTCAGTGCATCCTTACTCTGAACCATATTTTGTCCAAATTAAGCCCTGGGTGCATCCCTACTTCATACAGATTAACCTTCACCATGAAAAAACTAAACCTCACAAACCATCTGAACCCTGAAGTGAGAACTCGCCGTCTCATCGTTTCTGGGGGACGTGTGCAGTATTTGTTTAATTTCTCCGACGATATCATGATTATCCTGTTTACTTTCATTATTATAATCAGATGGATTTACTCTCTTATTGCCTTGTTTGTTTCTTCTATGCTTTTGGCAACACAGATGTATAGATTTTCAGCTTCATCCCAGCCCTAAAAAGTAGAGCTGCACCGATAGAGCGGCCGGTGACCTGAACTGGCCGGTTTCCACGTGCTCGGCCGTGACCGGCGACCGGCAGGTCAGTCTGACATATGCTGATCTCATGCCGGTCAACGCTCCAATTAACTGCCAACATAAGTTCTACCAGTTACAGTTCTCAAGGACGCACGCACACACGGACGCCACAGCACGCTCTCTTCTTCCTTTCTCTCAACTTCTCCGCCGTGTGTGGCGCGTACCCGCTCGCGGTGTGAAGGCGTGTCGGCGCTATTCTCCCACATGTAGGAACCTGGTGAATTAACCTGCAACATGTCAGCTGTTTGGGGTTCTTCAGCGTGTGTGCAGAAGATAACAAGTTTGCAATATGCAACAGCTGCAAGGAAAGAGTAGGGCGTGGAGGGACCACACCAACAACCCAAATCACATTTCTTTAGTTGATATCGGACGTGAAGAGAAGGAAATGGTTCTAACATTGACCTTTAGATGTGTGTGGATGTCCCACACCAGGAGTCATTGATATAGTTCTATTTCATAGTGATCCATCATCTGTTCAACATGTTCTATTAAAGAAAAGATAGAAAATAAATATATGTGTGAGCTGTAAAGTGGTTAGAAAAAATGAAATCTGAATCGGCTAAAATCGGTATCAGCTGGTCTAACTCAAAGAAAATCAGAAATCAGCCTAGAAAGCTGTAATCGGTGCATCTCTACTAAAAAAACCCGCTGCCTCACCGTTTGGTGGTGTGTCCCAGGCTGGGGGTCGGCGAGCAGCCGGAGTCCTCCGACAGAGACAGCTGGAACAGCGGGGACAGTGCGTCCTCGTCCTCCAGGCGAAGGCAGGGGGACACCGGAGGACTGGGGCAAGGGCTCAAAGCCCCGCCCCCTTCTGTCTCCATAGGAACCGCGCTGGGACTGCAGTCCACCTGCATGGGGGCGGGGCTGTGGGCCGGGCTCAGGTCCGGGGACGCAGGACTGGGGGCCGGGGGAGTGGCGGCTTCAGGCCCCGTTCTGTCCGCGTCCTCTGCACTGGGAGCCGGTTCTGGTTCTGAGCCGGACTCTGGGACTGCGGGGGGTTCAGGGGGCGGGGGGTCAGGGTCCTGGCTGGGTTCAGGGTTTGTGTTGGATTTTCTCCTGGAGGAGGATCGACGGCGTCCTGTTGTCTTCTCCGTCACCTCTGTTAAAATATTACATACATATCAGAGAGTAAACTCAAACAGTAAACAGTGACTGAAAAGGCCACACACACACACAAACACACACACACACAGAGCTGTGAGCCAGTGTAGGCTACACACACACACACACACAGAGACACACACAGAGCTGTGAGCCAGTGTAGGCTACACACACACACAGAGACACACAGAGACACACACACACACACAGAGCTGTGAGCCAGTGTAGGCTACACACACAGAGAGAGAGACACACACACACACACACACACACACACACACACACACACACACACACACACACACACACACACACACACACACACACACACACACACACACACACACACACACACACACACAGAGAGAGAGACACACACACACACAGCTGTGAGCCAGTGTAGGCTACACATACAGAGACACACACACACAGCTGTGAGCCAGTGTAAACAAACAGAGCCTCGGGTAGAAACGCACCTGTTTTCTGGGGGGTTTTCTTCTCCGTGGCGTCCGTGCTCTCTTCATCCTCTACCTGGGCTCGGCCTCGACTCCGCCCCCTACACACACACACACACACACACGGTCAGATCAACTGTGACTTCTAAAGCTGCGAGCAGTTTTTTAAAGTGCGACTTTAAATGTCCGTACAGCTGATCGCATTAACACGTTTCAATCTGACGACATCATGATCACAACATCATGATGTCATCATATCCGCAGGGCAGCAGTTTGATGGTGATGTCATGTGTATAAATAGATGTCTCTTATGAACCCGGAGAATTATTATTATTAGCTCCACCCATTTACAACTTTCACCTGAACTTTGTGAGTGTGTGTGTGTGTGTGTGTGTGTGTGTGTGTGTGTGTGTTGGCGGCAGGAGGTAAAACCTGGAGCAGATTCAGTCCGGTACACACCTCCTCCTCCTCACTGATCATTACCCAGCATGCAACTTAACCACTTCCTCTCTCACACATCTCACCCCACACATGCACACGCACACACACACACACACACACACACGCACACGCACACGCACACGCACACGCACACGCACACGCAGACACCTCCTGTAGATCAGTGTGTGTCTTCAGATGACTCTCTCTGAGTGTTAAATATTCCTACAGTCTAATGAACTGATTTATAAACGTTAGCGTGAGATG
>CM042335.1:301848-316848 GCA_023566125.1 Zingel zingel
AGAGAGCTCACCCTAGGAGGGGAGAGAGCTCACCCTAGGAGGGGGAAAGAGAGAGCTCACCCTAGGGGGGGAAAGAGAGAGCTCACCCTAGGGGGGGAAAGAGAGAGCTCACCCTAGGGGGGGAGAGAGAGAGCCCACCCTAGGAGGGGAGAGAGAGAGCTCACCCTAGGGGGGGAGAGAGAGCTCACTCTAGGGGGAGAGAGAGCTCACCCTAGGGGGAGAGAGAGCTCACTCTAGGGGGAGAGAGAGAGCTCACTCTAGGGGGAGAGAGAGAGCTCACTCTAGGGGGAGAGAGAGAGCTCACTCTAGGGGGGGAGAGAGAGCTCACTCTAGGGGGAGAGAGAGCTCACTCTAGGGGGGGAGAGAGCTCACTCTAGGGGGAGAGAGAGCTCACTCTAGGGGGGGAGAGAGAGCTCACTCTAGGGGGGGAAAGAGAGAGCTCACCCTAGGGGGAGAGAGAGCTCACTCTAGGGGGAGAGAGAGCTCACTCTAGGGGGGGAGAGAGCTCACCCTAGGAGGGGGAAAGAGAGAGCTCACCCTAGGGGGGGAAAGAGAGAGCTCACCCTAGGGGGGGAGAGAGAGAGCTCACCCTAGGAGGGGAGAGAGAGCCCACCCTAGGAGGGGAGAGAGAGAGCTCACCCTAGGGGGGGAGAGAGAGCTCACTCTAGGGGGGGAAAGAGAGAGCTCACCCTAGGGGGGGGAAGAGAGAGCTCACCCTAGGGGGGGGAAAGAGAGAGCTCACCCTAGGGGGGGGAGAGAGAGCTCACTCTAGGGGGGGGAAAGAGAGAGCTCACCCTAGGGGGGGGAAAGAGAGAGCTCACCCTAGGGAGAGAGAGCTCACTCTAGGAGGGGAGAGAGCTCACTCTAGGGGGGGAGAGAGCTCACTCTAGGGGGGGAGAGAGCTCACTCTAGGGGGGGAGAGAGAGCTCACCCTAGGAGGGGAGAGAGCTCACTCTAGGAGGGGAGAGAGCTCACTCTAGGAGGGGAGAGAGCTCACTCTAGGGGGGGGAGAGAGCTCACCCTAGGAGGGGAGAGAGAGCTCACCCTAGGGGGGGAGAGAGAGCTCACCCTAGGGGGGGAGAGAGCTCACCTTAGGGGGAGAGAGAGAGCTCACCCTAGGGGGAGAGAGAGAGCTCACCTTAGGGGGAGAGAGAGCTCACCTTAGGGGGAGAGAGAGCTCACCCTAGGGGGAGAGAGAGAGCTCACCCTAGGGGGAGAGAGAGAGCTCACCTTAGGGAGAGAGAGAGCTCACCCTAGGGGGGGAAAGAGAGAGCTCACCCTAGGGGGGGAGAGAGAGCTCACTCTAGGGGGGGAGAGAGAGAGCTCACTCTAGGGGGGGAGAGAGAGCTCACTCTAGGGGGGGAGAGAGCTCACTCTAGGGGGGGAGAGAGCTCACTCTAGGAGGGGAGAGAGCTCACCCTAGGAGGGGGAAAGAGAGAGCTCACCCTAGGGGGGGAAAGAGAGAGCTCACCCTAGGGGGGGAGAGAGAGAGCTCACCCTAGGAGGGGAGAGAGAGAGCTCACCCTAGGAGGGGAGAGAGTGCTCACTCTAGGGGGGGAGAGAGCTCACTCTAGGGGGAGAGAGAGCTCACTCTAGGGGGGGAGAGAGCTCACTCTAGGGGGGGAGAGAGCTCACTCTAGGAGGGGAGAGAGCTCACCCTAGGAGGGGGAAAGAGAGAGCTCACCCTAGGGGGGGAAAGAGAGAGCTCACCCTAGGGGGGGAGAGAGAGAGCTCACCCTAGGAGGGGAGAGAGAGAGCTCACCCTAGGAGGGGAGAGAGAGCTCACTCTAGGGGGAGAGAGAGCTCACCCTAGGGGGGGATAGAGTACTGTATCGGTAATTACGGACGTTACCCGATATATCCAGTCAGTGGCGTCTGACAGGATGTCTATGTCCTGATAACTGTTAAAGGAGCACTATGACTTCCTGCATGGTCCCTTCTGTTGACGTTCCAAGTAAACTCAAAACAAAACAGAGCAAGCTCGCCCCTCCCCCCATGTTTCCATAACTGTCATAACTGTCACTAACCCCCACCCAAGGGGGTTAGCGTCTGTCAACAACCCCTAGCTCCTATGGCGCCATTCTGATGCTACCAAGCCATCAGCTCCCGTTAGCATCCCATTGACTGCCATTCATTCTGATGCTACCAAGCCATCACCTCCCGTTAGCATCCCATTGACTGCCATTCATTCTGATGCTACCAAGCCATCAGCTCCCGTTAGCATCCCATTGACTGCCATTCATTCTGATGCTACCAAGCCATCAGCTCCCGTTAGCATCCCATTGACTGCCATTCATTCTGATGCTACCAAGCCATCAGCTCCCGTTAGCATCCCATTGACTCCCATTCATTCTGACGTCACTTTGACAGAGAATAACTTTACATCTGAAGCGTTTAAAGACTCTATTTGTCCGTTGTTTATTTCTAAAGAAACACGACAATGTATAAAAGGCTCCATTACCTTGTAGCTCACGTTATGGCTCCGTAGCAGACGTTATAAAAATAGGCTAACGATTGGGTCATAACCACGAGACTTACTGTCTCATAGTAGAGGAATTACCGTATAGTCCAGGAGAAGCTCTCAGGCAGTTTGGACTTCCATCAGCTGTTTAAGTGTAATTACTAATGTTAACTATCATGTTAGTGATCAGTAATTAGCCTGTGCCTATGTTATCTCCTTACATATACCTACGCTCTCCGTCTCTGCTAGATTGGGAATGATTGAGATTTCTCTTGGCACAGCTACCAGAAGACTTCCAACTTTCAGACAGGTTGCTCACGTCACATCTACGTCTTCAAGCTCAGTTGGAGGCTGCTCAGTAACGCTCAGCCATCACCGGAAAAGAGACTTCACTGGTCTCCGTCCAGAAACACGGGGTCTGCTGGTCCAGTTTATATACAGTCTATGCCCCCAACCATCTTGTCTGTGATTGGCTGGAGTGGTGCGTTGCATTTTGGTGCCCAGCCTGTGCTTCTAGTGTCTGTTTGATGTTTACGACCCCTGTGTTGTCTCCTGAGGCTTTTTCACGGTGTGTTCAATGACCTTTTCTATGTAAACGGGAATATCAGAGGAATCATTATCATTATTAGCCGTGTAAACGGCTTAGTCGGAATATCATCTTAAAGGGAAACTGACGTTTTTTAGCTTAATTGACCTTAACTGAACAGCTTCAGAGTCATTAGAATGGTTGTAACTTTTTTTTGGGTTGAATGGTGGTCGTCTCGCTCCCCCCTAGCGCCTGTGAGCAGAAATACTACCCTGGCAACTTTAGCCTCAGCGTCAGGAAGTACGGCGTGATATCAGTTCTCGCCATGTAACGAATTGCTTCACGGCACTGCACACATTCAGGAACCGGCTATAGCTATAAGAACAAGGTAGCGATGGAGGTTTTCACACGATCGTCATGGCTGAGCCGGCAAAAAAGAAGGAGAAAGCTAGGAAAGCATGGTCGGAGGAACAGAGAACGGGGAAACGGCCGACTGACCGGGAGAGGAGTCAGACACGAGGAAACGTAGGAGCTGCGTTTTCAGAACGGCGAGAACTGAGACAAACAGAACGATGCTGACCGGGCGTTCTTGCTGTTGCACTTGTAAGTATCTTTGGGATAAACTCGGATTAATGTTTGTATTTCTTGTTATCGTGACCTCAGGGTGTTTGCTACCGTCTGTAAAGATTTTTATTATAATCGCTGTCCGTTAGGGGCTCGCTAGCTAGCTTACTAGCCGTCTACCTCCGTGGACATGGCTACAAGACGGTATTAATTAGAGATGGAGACCGTGGTGAAGGACGGTATTAATTAGGTGATGATACCGTGGTGAAGGACAGTATTAATTAGGTGATGGAGACCGTGGTGAAGGACAGTATTAATTAGGTGATGAGACCGTGGTGAAGGACGGTATTAATTAGGTGATGATACCGTGGTGAAGGACGGTATTAATTAGGTGATGAGACCGTGGTGAAGGACGGTATTAATTAGGTGATGAGACCGTGGTGAAGGACAGTATTAATTAGGTGATGAGACCGTGGTGAAGGACGGTATTAATTAGGTGATGGAGACCGTGGTGAAGGACGGTATTAATTAGGTGATGGAGACCGTGGTGAAGGACGGTATTAATTAGGTGATGGAGACCGTGGTGAAGGACGGTATTAATTAGGTGATGAGACCGTGGTGAAGGACGGTATTAATTAGGTGATGAGACCGTGGTGAAGGACAGTATTAATTAGGTGATGGAGACCGTGGTGAAGGACAGTATTAATTAGGTGATGAGACCGTGGTGAAGGACAGTATTAATTAGGTGATGAGACCGTGGTGAAGGACGGTATTAATTAGGTGATGAGACCGTGGTGAAGGACGGTATTAATTAGGTGATGAGACCGTGGTGAAGGACAGTATTAATTAGGTGATGAGACCGTGGTGAAGGACGGTATTAATTAGGTGATGAGACCGTGGTGAAGGACGGTATTAATTAGGTGATGGAGACCGTGGTGAAGGACAGTATTAATTAGGTGATGAGACCGTGGTGAAGGACGGTATTAATTAGGTGATGAGACCGTGGTGAAGGACAGTATTAATTAGGTGATGAGACCGTGGTGAAGGACAGTATTAATTAGGTGATGATATCGTGGTGAAGGACAGTATTAATTAGGTGATGGAGACCGTGGTGAAGGATGGTATTAATTAGGTGATGGAGACCGTGGTGAAGGACAGTATTAATTAGGTGATGAGACCGTGGTGAAGGACGGTATTAATTAGGTGATGATATCGTGGTGAAGGACAGTATTAATTAGGTGATGGAGACCGTGGTGAAGGACGGTATTAATTAGGTGATGAGACCGTTGTGAAGGACGGCATTAATTAGGTGATGAGACCGTGGTGAAGGACGGTATTAATTAGGTGATGATATCGTGGTGAAGGACGGTATTAATTAGGTGATGAGACCGTTGTGAAGGACGGCATTAATTAGGTGATGAGACCGTGGTGAAGGACGGCATTAATTAGGTGATGAGACCGTTGTGAAGGACGGTATTAATTAGGTGATGATATCGTGGTGAAGGACGGTATTAATTAGGTGATGGAGACCGTGGTGAAGGACGGCATTAATTAGGTGATGAGACCGTGGTGAAGGACGGTATTAATTAGGTGATGATATCGTGGTGAAGGACAGTATTAATTAGGTGATGAGACCGTGGTGAAGGACAGTATTAATTAGGTGATGAGACCGTGGTGAAGGACGGTATTAATTAGGTAATGAGACCGTGGTGAAGGACGGTATTAATTAGGTGATGAGACCGTGGTGAAGGACGGTATTAATTAGGTGATGAGACCGTGGTGAAGGACGGTATTAATTAGGTGATGATATCGTGGTGAAGGACAGTATTAATTAGGTGATGAGACCGTTGTGAAGGACGGCATTAATTAGGTGATGAGACCGTGGTGAAGGACGGTATTAATTAGGTGATGATATCGTGGTGAAGGACGGTATTAATTAGGTGATGAGACCGTTGTGAAGGACGGCATTAATTAGGTGATGAGACCGTTGTGAAGGACGGCATTAATTAGGTGATGAGACCGTGGTGAAGGACGGTATTAATTAGGTGATGATATCGTGGTGAAGGACAGTATTAATTAGGTGATGAGACCGTGGTGAAGGACAGTATTAATTAGGTGATGAGACCGTGGTGAAGGACGGTATTAATTAGGTGATGAGACCGTGGTGAAGGACGGTATTAATTAGGTGATGAGACCGTTGTGAAGGACGGCATTAATTAGGTGATGAGACCGTGGTGAAGGACGGTATTAATTAGGTGATGAGACCGTGGTGAAGGACGGTATTAATTAGGTGATGGAGACCGTGGTGAAGGACGGTATTAATTAGGTGATGATATCGTGGTGAAGGACGGTATTAATTAGGTGATGAGACCGTGGTGAAGGACGGTATTAATTAGGTGATGATATCGTGGTGAAGGACGGTATTAATTAGGTGATGAGACCCGTGGTGAAGGACAGTATTAATTAGGTGATGAGACCGTGGTGAAGGACAGTATTAATTAGGTGATGGAGACCGTGGTGAAGGACAGTATTAATTAGGTGATGAGACCGTGGTGAAGGACGGTATTAATTAGGTGATGGAGACCGTGGTGAAGGACGGTATTAATTAGGTGATGAGACCGTGGTGAAGGACAGTATTAATTAGGTGATGGAGACCAGAAAGTCTCCTATATGGTTCCAGGTCTTTGATTATGTTGATCTGTTCGGCTGAGGGAGCTATGGGTCCAGGTGTTATTTATGTTTCTTCATTCATTCATTCAGATCATTCAGATCAATTTGGATCCGTTCTGAATGAACTACAGCAGATTACAGGCTTCCTCCTTGCTGCATTATTCATTAAGATAATTCTGAACAGATTTCTGGAGTTAAACAGCTCTGAGTTGTAGTTGAGAACGTCAGTTATAACGGCCCACGGATTAAAACATTGTCGGGTTTAAAATCGGGCTCGGGTTCATGATTACAGTTAACGTGTCGCGCCGGGCTCGGACACAACGTGCACGGGCTCGGGTAGGGTCGGGCTGGACTTTTAGTAGGGGTGTGCATTGGCACTGCCCTCACAATTCAATTTGATTACGATTCATCAGGTAACGATTCGATTCTACGATGCATCAAAATTCTACTGCACACAACAAGGCACATTTTTCATCAGTCATGAGGTAATACAAGCAGTCACATATTGAACAGCAGATTGTATTGGCTGCCGTGTGTATCATCACTCTCCTGTATCTTTGACATGAATGTCATTAAATAAAATAATTAAATGCCATATCCAATTAACTTCGTAGAATCTGAAATGTGCCCAGATGTCCGCTTTCCAAGCTCTGGGTGCGTTTTTAATTACCCGTCCATCGCGGTCATCTCCCTCCGCCTCAGCCATCTTGATTGTTGTTGTTATGCCCCCGGAAGTCCACTCAAGGCCAGAAAATAAACAGTGACATAATCGATTATGGCACTTGGCCGCATCGATGCTGAATCGCGCATGCCCCGCATTGCCGAATCGATTATTGTTGACACCACTAATTTTTCGGGCCCGATCTAAGCTCTACAACGTATGTTGTAATGTTTAAGCCCATGCGTTACCAGCAGTACTGACAACAGATAAAGCCACTGTGTAGCTTAATTGTTCACTTTTAACTCCCTCTGCATGATTCATCCGATACGTATCTATTTAATTCACTCAGCAAGGCTTCATGACTTACTTCTTCCTGGATTTGGGAGTTGGAGGAGGTGGTGGTGGAGGAGGAGGAGGAGGAGGGGGGGTGGGAGGCGCGGAGCGGCCGCTGCTCCCATCTTTCCGAGGTCGCCCACGCGACCGCCTCTCGGGGGCGGGGCTTGTAGCAGCGGCTTTGGCCAGCTGAGCGCTGCGTCCAGCCCGAGTGACAGGAGGGGCCGGTCCTCTGTCCCGGGGCTCCTGAGACTGAGCCTCAGATGGCATTCTGGGTAAAAGAATTAAACATATACAAAGTTAGAAGTCTTCCTAACAAACTACCTTGGTTTAAGCAGACGAAACATTCGTTCTTAACCCTTGTGTTGTCCTCCCGTCAACCTTGACGTTTGAAAAACTTTTGAAATTGTTACATTTTTCTTCTACACATTTTCAGCGCTTATTTCTACGTCCCATATTTTCTGATATAAAACAAAAACTGAAAACGGGTCAATGTGACCCCAAGTCAACACAAGGGTTACCTCCTGGATCTGTGCTAAGCTAGGCTAGATGGAGCCAGTTACCTCCTGGATCTGTGCTAAGCTAGGCTAGATGGAGCCAGTTACCTCCAGGATCTGTGCTAAGCTAGGCTAGATGGAGCCAGTTACCTCCAGGATCTGTGCTAAGCTAGGCTAGATGGAGCCAGTTACCTCCAGGATCTGTGCTAAGCTAGGCTAGCGGTGGGTGCGTCAGACAGAGTAACAACACGCTGTGAGATGAGAAGGGTATGTATGGACTTATCTAACTCTGGGGGATACGGGGAATAAGACAAAGTCCCAATAAGTCGGCGTGTTCCTTTTACATGAAACAGCCCCAAAATCACCATCACCAAACCCACCAGACTCCATGTAAATAATCAGGACTTTTAGCGTGTATAGAGCCAGCATATTTCCACCAGACTCCATGTAAATAATCAGGACTTTTAGCGTGTATAGAGCCAGCATATCTCCACCAGACTCCATGTAAATAATCAGGACTTTTAGCGTGTATAGAGCCAGCATATTTCCACCAGACTCCATGTAAATAATCAGGACTTTTAGCGTGTATAGAGCCAGCATATTTCCACCAGACTCCATGTAAATAATCAGGACTTTTAGCGTGTATAGAGCCAGCATATTTCCACCAGACTCCATGTAAATAATCAGGACTTTTAGCGTGTATAGAGCCAGACTATTTCCACCAGACTCCATGTAAATAATCAGGACTTTTAGCGTGTAAAGAGCCAGCATATTTCCACCAGACTCCATGTAAATAATCAGGACTTTTAGCGTGTATAGAGCCAGCATATCTCCACCAGACTCCATGTAAATAATCAGGACTTTTAGCGTGTATAGAGCCAGCATATCTCCACCAGACTCCATGTAAATAATCAGGACTTTTAGCGTGTATAGAGGCAGCATATTTCTACATGTAAATGGGTGAATTAAGGGTTTATTTCAACCAAGACCGTCGCGTTGTGACGAAATGCTGCCGTGGTTTGTTTGCACTTCAGGGCCACTGTAAAAGACCCCTAAACCCCCTCGCCAAATACACACATCAAAAAACAGGAACTGTGAAATATAAAGTCTACTTGTGCTACGTAGGGGGGTTAAAGAACACAAGAAGACGACGACAGATGGACCGACCCCCACGCCGCTGCACCATCCTGTGGAGAATCACCAAAACTTTAATTCATCAATTACTTAATAAAAACTTCAGATCTGAATCATGGACTTCAGTATTTGGATCGAGCAGCCGTTTGCTTGCTGCAGAAGAATCAGGCCGGCCTCTGTATCAGGACATAATCAATATTAACGGACTCTGATCAGGGACAAATCAACTTTTTAAAGGATTTGTTGAATTAAAGGGTAAATTCAGTTTCAACCTTTCAACCTTGACCCTATGTCGCCATGTGTGCGTGTGAGTGTCTGATGGAGCAACAATCTCTGAAACTGGTCCAGTATTAAACCAGAACCAAGCTGTAACATAACCCTACAGCACTAATGTTCAGCATCCTATTATCTAAGTGTCTGACAACATTATGGGATGGATCCCTACAGAGATAGACCTTTTAGTTAAAGAGGAAGATCCTTTTAGTTTAACATGAAACAGCCCCGAAATCACTATCACCAAACTCCACCAGACTCCATGTAAATAATCAGGACTTTTAGCGTGTATAGAGCCAGCATATTTCCACCAGACTCCATGTAAATAATCAGGACTTTTAGCGTGTATAGAGCCAGCATATTTCCACCAGACTCCATGTAAATAATCAGGACTTTTAGCGTGTATAGAGCCAGCATATTTCCACCAGACTCCATGTAAATAATCAGGACTTTTAGCGTGTATAGAGCCAGCATATTTCCACCAGACTCCATGTAAATAATCAGGACTTTTAGCGTGTATAGAGCCAGCATATCTCCACCAGACTCCATGTAAATAATCAGGACTTTTAGCGTGTATAGAGCCAGCATATTTCCACCAGACTCCATGTAAATAATCAGGACTTTTAGCGTGTATAGAGCCAGCATATTTCCACCAGACTCCATGTAAATAATCAGGACTTTTAGCGTGTATAGAGCCAGCATATCTCCACATGTAAATGGGTGAATTAAGGTATTATTTCAACCAAACCAGAGTGGTGATTGTTGGAACAGTGGAAAGATGAACCAAGACGGCTTTTGATAGTTTTATTTAGTTTCTGTCCACTTTGAATGAAGTGTGTTTTACGATGATAAAAGTCCTGATTATTTACATGGAGTCTGGTGGGTTTGGTGATGGAGAGTATTTTTACAGTGTATTAGTACTTTTATTGCAGTAAAGGGTGAGGGTAGTACTTAATCTATCTGTGAATGTGTCTAACAGACAGTTTAACATTTCACAACAGACTTAAAAGACCGTCAACTAATTACACTAGTGTGTTATCAGTTAGAAAATAAGATAGTGTTAAACTGCCTCAAGACGACTTAGACGAAATGTTAACCTTAACTGGCGCATGCGTACAGACAGTGTACCAGCCACACACAGAGACATTAACGGTTTTATTTCTGAATAAATAAAGCTGAACTGTAGACACAGAGCCGTTAGCAGTTAGCCGTTAGCTTCCATGGCTCGGACCGCCCAGTTGACTGATCACTTCTCTGTTAGCATTAGCATTAGCTAGCAGGCTAGCCGTTAGCGCGCACCCAGAAACGTCCAACGGCTGCACCGCGCGCTTATTCACAGCCCTGCGTTTAACCGTTACCGGTTGTCGTCAAGTTAAAGCAAAACAAAGTGAGAAGAAAACCTGCACAGGTGTCGAGAGGAAGGTTATAAAGGGGAAAGAGCCTCCTTACTGATTTGATGCAATTCTCTTTTTCCTCTCCAGCTTTTTTTTGTGTGTGTTGCTTAAACCGATCAGTTTAAAAGCCAACAGCCAACTTCTCCGGGAGATAACATCTGTTTCGCGGGTCCCAGAAACATTCCCGTTGGTCGTGGAAGGAAATAAACACGGTTTTGCTCTGAAAAATTGGCGAAAAATTAAAGTTGAAGCGGTCGCTCCGTCATGGAGGCCATGTTTGGGAGCGACCGAAGCACCGCCTGTCAGCGACAGCAGAAGAAGTAGGTCCCAGAAAACATTCACTACTACCGGAGCACGCGCGTTTGATGTTGGTTTAGCGTCAGTATACGGGCCGTGTGCACCGGGAGTCAGACTTTTAAACGTGTCGGTGTGTCTGTGTTTTACGGTGGACCGGGAGAATGTGTTTGTGTTTGTGTAAAAAGTGTGTCTGACCCCGCGGAGGGATCTGCTGGAGGGCTGCTCCGGTGAAGCGGTGTCTGTCATCAGACCTGAAGTCCCGGACTGGAGCCGCGCGGAGCCGGACTATCTGCTGCACGTGCCTCAAACAAGACCAACTCATTCATACAGCCTTTAAACGTCACAGTATTATTTAATACAGCGCTGGAAGAAGATTTCAGATTACTGCAGTAGAAGTACTAACACCACACCGTAAAAATACTATGTTACAAGTCCTGCAGTTATTTAAGTAAAAGTCTGTAAGTATCAGCATCAGGAACATGTAGTTAAAGCAGAGGCGTCATTTACGTGGGGGGGCATTAGGGGGTATAAGCCCCCCCCAATAATTCAAAACGGTTGCTGTTTTCGGATTTTTTTTGTCACCTTTTTCAAATTTCTTGTTGGCTAGTTTCATTTATAATATGTGTGTGTCCCAGGCCAGGTTAGTGTGTGTGTGTGTGTGTGTGTGTGTGTGTGTGTGTGTGTGTGTGTGTGTGTGTGTGTGTGTGTGTGTGTGTGTGTGTGTGTGTGTGTGTGTGTGTGTGTGTGTGTGTGTATGTGTGTGTCAGGCCAGGTTAGTGTGTGTGTGTGTGTGTCCCAGGCCAGGTTAGTGTGTGTGTGTGTGTGTGTGTGTGTGTGTGTGTGTGTGTGTGTGTGTGTGTGTGTGTGTGTGTGTGTGTGTGTGTGTATGTGTGTGTCAGGCCAGGTTAGTGTGTGTGTGTGTGTGTGTGTGTGTGTGTGTGTGTGTGTGTGTGTGTGTGTGTGTGTGTGTGTGTATGTGTGTGTGTGTGTGTGTGTGTGTGTGTGTGTGTCCCAGGCAAGGTTAGTGTGTGTGTGTGTGTGTGTCAGGCCAGGTTAGTGTGTATGTGTGTGTCCCAGGCCAGGTTAGTGTGTGTGTGTGTGTGTGTGTGTGTGTGTGTGTGTGTGTGTATGTATCTGTGTGAGTGTGTGTGTGTGTGTGTGTCCCAGGCCAGGTTAGTGTGTGTGTGTGTGTGTGTGTGTGTGTGTGTGTGTGTGTGTGTGTGTGTGTGTGTATCTGTGTGAGTGTGAGTGTGAGTGTGAGTGTGTGTGTGTGTGTGTGTGTGTGTGTGTGTGTGTGTGTATCTGTGTGAGTGTGTGTGTGTGTGTGTGTGTGTGTGTGTGTGTAAGAAATTAGGAAATTAACTAACAATATAAAGATCAACAAGCCACTGACACATATGTTCAGATTTGATTCATTCAATACATTATTATTTTGTGCCATGTTCGTATTATACCAACACCTGCAGCATCCGGAGCCTTTTTGGTTCCTAATAATCTCCGCCTAGAGTCCTTTAATGCTCCCCAAAACAAGTGTCCTTTTAAAGAACTATACAACAACAACAAATCACAACTTTTTGTATGTTTAATGTATTCTGACTTATTCAAAAGGATACCACTTCTGTAAGAGCTACACTGAAGTTGGCAGTTTGATAAATGCAACTTATTTCAATTGATATTCTGTAATATTTTAATCTTCATGTGCTAAAAAGTAAGTAAAGCTTAATTGTATAGCACCTTTCATACACAGAGTGCAGCTTTACATTTGGAACATTTACAGACATGAAGGAAAGGAGAGGGAAATAAAAAAGCTAAATGTCGGAGCGTGGCCTGACCGATGTGGCTCGCCGACTTCACAATTTGGAATCTGTACCGTCACAGTCACTTAATAAGCTATATTGCCGGTAGTAAACATTTAACACAAGATATAGCATGACATAAAAAAAGGCACATAAGTTCCTGTAGATGGTAATACACATTCTCCTTTCTTTTGCCAAATAAATGAAAAGCTTATTGAAATCATCAACATCTCCCCCAGCTTTCCTCAGAGACGGCCCCAATGATGGGCTCAAAGTCAAGTCAGATTCAGTTTTAGGGGTGGGGGGGGGGGGGATGGATACAGCGTAGTATCGCGATATTTCCCGTGGCAATACCGTATCGATACACAGACGCCAAGTATGGATCTATTATGATATATGTCTTGGTCAGTCTGTCTGCTTGACGATCCCATTTTGCAGCAATACAACTGAAGTGAGATGAACAAACAGAGAAATATAACTTTTTAGATTAAACAGATGTTGACAAAGTTTCCTTTTGGGGACATCATTTGAAATTGGGAAAATGCATAGGTAATGCATTGCAATATATCGCAGAATATTGCAATATGTTTAAAACTGCAATAATATCGTATCGTGACATAAGTATCGTGATGATATATATATCGTGAGGCCTCTGGTGATTCCCAGCCCTATTCAGTTTGTGCATGATTACATGATATAACTATTTTTAATACTGTATCCTACATTGTGGATATTTAAGCTATATATCACACGCTGAAGTATATTTCTGGAGTGTTAAAGATTAAAAGAAAAAATAACAAGAACCGTAGAGAGCCGAAATCCGTGATACAGCAGCTAAGAGACTGGATGGTCAATACATGACGTCAGCACTAACACTAGTTATTATTCTGCTAGTTTGAGTCAACATGTTTTGGCTTTTTCCAACGTTTTAAATTGTTCCATTTTTCTTCTACACATTTTCAGCGCTTATTTCTACGTCCGATATTTTCTGATATCAGGAAATATCGGACGTAGAAAAAATTGCAAACGGGTCAACGTGACCCGAAGTCAACACAAGGGTTGTCCGTGTGTTCTACCGAATATGTTTCACGTCACACCGTGTTGTCGTGCCGTGTTGTGCGTCTTTGTGTTGCGTTTCAGGCTAAGTTGTGTGTTGTGCTTGGTTCTGTTGTTCTCGGTCTCTGTGACGCTGTATGATACGTTTGGTTTTGCTCTTGTTGTTTTCCTTATTTTAAAAAGCCTTTCTAACATCGCCGGCAGGAGTCGGCAGATGGAGAACAGCCTTTTGGTTATTCTGGCTTTTTTAACCCACGAGAAATCATGCGTTTCATTCATTTGCGCTGTCCCCTTCATGAATAAACTAAACTCAAACATACGAGCCGAACCATACCGTACCGAACCATACCGTACCATACCGAACCATACCGTACCATACCGAACCATACCATACCATACCGTACCATACCATACCGTACCATACCGAACCGAACCATACCGTACCATACCGAACCATACCGAACCATACCGAACCGAACCATACCATACCGAACCATACCATACCGAACCATACCGTACCGAACCATACCGTACCATACCGAACCATACCATACCGAACCGAACCATACCGTACCATACCGAACCATACCATACCGAACCATACCGTACCGAACCATACCATACCGAACCATACCGTACCATACCGTACCATACCAAACCGAACCATACCGTACCATACCGTACCATACCGAACCATACCATACCGAACCATACCGTACCAAACCGAACCATACCGTACCATACCGAACCATACCGTACCATACCAAACCGAACCGAACCATACCGTACCGAACCATACCGAACCATACCGTACCGAACCATACCGTACCATACCGAACCATACCGTACCATACCGAACCATACCGAACCGAACCATACCGTACCGAACCATACCATACCGAACCATACCGAACCAAACCATACCAAACCCAGCCGTACCGAACCGTGCCGCAGTGGTTCCCAACCTGTTTTCCTTGGCGCCCCCCCTACTTATGTCTAAGAAAAGCTGACCCCCCCCCCTGAAACCTAAGTGGAGGTAACTCTCGAGATAGAGCCTTACTTTCTTTTTTGATACAGAGGAGTCATCAGCACTTTTACGTTTCTCCGCCATGTTTCATTCATAAAATAGTGATACCGAGCCATACCGAACCACACCGTGCCGAGCCATACCGTGCCACCCCGAGTAATAAACACAATAACCCCTTCTGGATGAACTTCAGCTTTTATTTAACTTTGACAAATGCATGAATACATTAACCCAAAATACATCAACACAACAACACTGGACAGAGTCTCAGCTCCATCTCCAGCGCTAAACACCAGAGCAGGGGGAATGAG
>CM042335.1:321848-339348 GCA_023566125.1 Zingel zingel
CCCTGTATGATGATATGATGTATAACAGCTGTATACTACTATCCCTGTATGATGATATGATGTATAACAGCTGTATACTACTATCCCTGTATGATGATATGATGTATAACAGCTGTATACTACTATCCCTGTATGATGATATGATGTATAACAGCTGTATACTACTATCCCTGTATGATGATATGATGTATAACAGCTGTATACTACTATCCCTGTATGATGATATGATGTATAACAGCTGTATACTACTATCCCTGTATGGATGATATGATGTATAACAGCTGTATACTACTATCCCTGTATGGATGATATGATGTATAACAGCTGTATACTACTATCCCTGTATGATGATATGATGTATAACAGCTGTATACTACTATCCCTGTATGATGATATGATGTATAACAGCTGTATACTACTATCCCTGTATGGATGATATGATGCATAACAGCTGTATACTACTATCCCTGTATGATGATATGATGTATAACAGCTGTATACTACTATCCCTGTATGATGATATGATGTATAACAGCTGTATACTACTATCCCTGTATGATGATATGATGTATAACAGCTGTATACTACTATCCCTGTATGATGATATGATGTATAACAGCTGTATACTACTATCCCTGTATGGATGATATGATGTATAACAGCTGTATACTACTATCCCTGTATGGATGATATGATGTATAACAGCTGTATACTACTATCCCTGTATGGATGATATGATGTATAACAGCTGTATACTACTATCCCTGTATGATGTGAGATGATTTCTATCTTTGTTGTCGGTCTGGTTCAGGTTAAACTCTTTGTGAAACATGAACATGAACTTTCTGTTATTCTGCAGTTTGACGGTCAGTTATAACGGAGAAAGAACATAAATAAACTACTTCAACGTAGATTTTCTTTAGGGCTTTATTACGTGGTATCAGATCGGTGCATTAACTCCAGTACTTCCCGATACCGATACCAGCGTTTTAGGCAGTATCGGAGCCGATACCGATACTGGTATCAGAACATCTCTAATTGGAGGTCTTTCCTAGAACCCTTCAGGGCTGATCAGAAGTATTTTAGTTTGGCTTTGTTTCCGTGATGCTGGCCTCCGTCACCCAGACACCGGGACATCTCCTGACCCATGAGTTTACACCGAGAGTCTGACATCATGTTTGGTCTGATTAGATATTGTTATATTATATAATATATTGTGTATAAACATGCGGGCCCCTCTGCTGTTTCTTCTCTTTGTGCGTACCTGTGTTCAGTCTGCTGTCTAGGATGCTGACGAGTCGTAACATGTCCAGACTGTAGTCGGTGTCCACGAACACAACGTCCACCTCCAGGCCGCCGCTCGCCACGGGCAACACACAGCGACACAGCAGGTGGTACAGCAGCTCCGTCTTACCTGAGACACACTCACAGTTACAGGAAGTAACCGCAGGATGTAGTCACAAGTGTTTCCTGTTCAGTGATCTCACCTGTTCCCTCTGTTCCATACAGCTCCACCACCTCACCTGGCAAACACCACACACATCATCAGCCATCGGCAAACACAGCGCAGAAAAAACTTTATAAAAAGCTTTAAAATAGCATTAAAATAGCCTCAAAAAACCTAGAAAAAAACTCAAAACAAACATTAAAGTAGCCTCAAAAAAAACAACTTAAAAAAGCATTAAAATGTCCTAAAAAACTAGAAAAAAGTCAATTTTTTTTTTTTTTTTTTTAAAAAGCATTAAAGTAGCCTAAAAACAACTAAAGAAATCTCTAAAAAATAAATTCAAATAGCCTAAAAATATATTTTTTCAGGCTATTTTAATGCTTGTTTTTTTCAATAATAAAAAAGCCTTAAAGTAGCCTAAAAAAGTAGAAAAAAACCCTCAAAAAAAGGATTAAAAAATCATAATACAGTACCAGTACCAAAGGGCTGCTTAAATATGGAAAACAATCATAATAATTATTATTTAGGTGAATATAGAAATCAGGATTATTTAACTCGATTCCTCGTTGACTTTTGGACAAATGTTGCATTTATTAAAGTTAAAAATCAGTGAAAAGTCTCGTTAGTGTAACAATCCTACGCTACTCCAGCAGAGTCAATAATGTGGCTGCTGATGCATGTTTTTAATGTTTTGGTGCATTGGTGTCATGTGATGTGTGCTGACAGGAAGGAAGTGGGCGTGGTCAGTGGGCGTGGTCAGTCACCGTGGTCGGGGCCTCCGTCTTCAGGAAACAGACGAGGTTCAACGTCCTTCAGAGAACGCCGAGCCTCGAGACGGGCAAACAGCTGCAGAGACACACACACACACACAGACAGACAGTGTGTATAGAGCCAGCATATTTCCACCAGACTCCATGTAAATAATCAGGACTTTTACATTTCCACCAGACTCCATGTAAATAATCAGGACTTTTAGCGTGTATAGAGCCAGCATATTTCCACCAGACTCCATGTAAATAATCAGGACTTTTAGCGTGTATAGAGCCAGCATATTTCCACCAGACTCCATGTAAATAATCAGGACTTTTAGCGTGTATAGAGCCAGCATATCTCCACCAGACTCCATGTAAATAATCAGGACTTTTAGCGTGTATAGAGCCAGCATATTTCCACATGTAAATGGGTGAATTAAGGGTTTATTTCAACCAAACCAGAGTGGTGATTGTTGGAACAGTGGAAAGATGAACCAAGACGGCTTTTGGTAGTTTTATTTAGTTTCTGTCCACTTTGAATGAAGTGTGTTTTACGATGATAAAAGTCCTGATTATTTACATGGAGTCTGGTGGGTTTGGTGACTGTATTTCACGTTAAGGAAATAGCTTCCCGCTTTAATTAAACAAAGACTAGATGCATAATCAATGCGTGCTGCTTAAACAGAGATACATTAATGTAACGTAACGTGTTTATTTTCTGACCTGAGCGCCACTTTCAGTCATTGCAGCTTCATCTTCCAAAAAGAAAATACAAACGCTGCCGCTTCTGTTGAGCTCACTTCCTGTTTCTGCGGGATTACCGTAATGGACGGAGAGTAAACAGCTGTTACCGTAATGGACGGAGAGTAAACGGCTGTTACCGTAATGGACGGAGAGTAAACGGCTGTTACCGTAATGGACGGAGAGTAAACTGCTGTTACCGTAATGGACGGAGAGTAAACGGCTGTTACCGTAATGGACGGAGAGTAAACGGCTGTTACAGTAATGGACGGAGAGTAAACGGCTGTTACCGTAATGGACAGAGAGTAAACGGCTGTTACCGTAATGGACGGAGAGTAAACGGCTGTTACCGTAATGGACGGAGAGTAAACGGCTGTTACCGTAATGGACGGAGAGTAAACTGCTGTTACCGTAATGGACGGAGAGTAAACGGCTGCTACCGTAATGGACGGAGAGTAAACAGCTGTTACCGTAATGGACGGAGAGTAAACGGCTGTTACCGTAATGGACGGAGAGTAAACGGCTGTTACCGTGATGGACGGAGAGTAAACGGCTGTTACCGTGATGGACGGAGAATAAACGGCTGTTACTGTAATGTGCTGCTGTGCGCCGCCAACAGGCCCGTTATATGAGGACAGTGTGGTTACTACTGATCTTTAATACATCCATGTGTACTAATACTGCTACAGTATAAAGAAAGTAGGACACACACACACACACACACACACACACACACACAGTGCATCTCACTATCTTTGTGGGGGCCCGTCATTGACATAATGCATTCCCTAGCCCCTTACCCTAACCTTAACCCTTACCCTCACCCTAACCATAACCTAATTCTAACCCTAATCCTAAAACCAAGTCTTAACCCTCAAACAGACGTTTAACCTTGTGGGCTCCAGCATTTTGGCCCCTCAAGGCTGGTCGGACCCCACAAGTATACTGGACTCCCGGTTTTTGGACCCCACGAATATAGTAAGACACACACACACACACACACACACACACACACACACACACACACACACACACACACACACACACACACACACACACACACACACACACACACACACACACACACACACACACACACACACACACACACACACACACACACACACACACACACACACACACACACACACACTTGTGTTTTTTAGGTAAATATAAAACTTTATTGAATCCCCAAACCACCCAGCAGAATATAAAGTCATTGAACACATGAATGCATCAATCATTATAATACAATATTATAATACATGTTATCCTGCAGAATGAGGACTTTTACTTTTGGTTCTTTAGGTTTAAATTCTACTTTTACTTCAGAAAAAATATCTAACAACTTTCTGGTGTTGCAGCAGCAAAGTTAAATAAATTATAACATACTACAACAGAACAATTAAAGACAATAACATATTTATATATTTCATATATGGAGCTTCTGTGTGCAACATGAAGCTGAAATAAACACGGTAACAGTCAGTTTATTTAATGAACAATAAATGGTAAATAGATCTGATAAAATAATGCCAGTTAAATCTTAAGTGATGAATATGTAACACCTTAACATTATGGGATCGATCCCTACAGAGATAGACCTTTCTGTTAAAGAGGAAGATCCTTTTAGTTTAACATGAAACAGCCCCGAAATCACCATCACCAAACTACACCAGACTCCATGTAAATAATCAGGACTTTTAGCGTGTATAGAGCCAACATATTTCCACCAGACTCCATGTAAATAATCAGGACTTTTAGCGTGTATAGAGCCAGCATATTTCCACCAGACTCCATGTAAATAATCAGGACTTTTAGCGTGTATAGAGCCAGCATATCTCCACCAGACTCCATGTAAATAATCAGGACTTTTAGCGTGTATAGAGCCAGCATATTTCCACCAGACTCCATGTAAATAATCAGGACTTTTATCATCGTAAAACACACTTCATTCAAAGTGGACAGAAACTAAATCAAACTATCAAAAGCTGTCTTGGTTCATCTTTTCACTGTTCCAACAATCACCACTCTGGTTTGGTTGAAATAAACCCTTAATTCACCCATTTATATGTGGAAATATGATGGCTCTATACACGCTAAAAGTCCTGATTATTTACATGGAGTCTGGTGGAAATATGCTGGCTTTATACACGCTAAAAGTCCTGATTATTTACATGGAGTCTGGTGGAGATATGCTGGCTCTATACACGCTAAAAGTCCTGCTTATTTACATGGAGTCTGGTGGAAATATGCTGGCTCTATACACGCTAAAAGTCCTGATTATTTACATGGAGTCTGGTGGAAATATGCTGGCTATACACGCTAAAAGTCCTGATTATTTACATGGAGTCTGGTGGAAATATGCTGGCTATACACGCTAAAAGTCCTGATTATTTACATGGAGTCTGGTGGAGATATGCTGGCTCTATACACGCTAAAAGTCCTGCTTATTTACATGGAGTCTGGTGGAAATATGCTGGCTCTATACACGCTAAAAGTCCTGATTATTTACATGGAGTCTGGTGGAAATATGCTGGCTATACACGCTAAAAGTCCTGATTATTTACATGGAGTCTGGTTCACAGCGGTTTCCATCAGTAACTTTAACACACATTTAAAATATGGTCCAGGTTGAAAAATACCTAACACAAAACTTAAAAAATATACATCTGACCTCACCTGTCTGTCATCAAATAATCAACCAATTAGAGGAGACGCTGCAATCTGACGAAGCAGGAAGCTAAGACGTTCACCTGACCGCTCGGCACGTCTCTGAACACCAGGAAAGACTGTCTGGAGCAACCTGTCTGTCTCTCTGTCTCATCTGTCTGTCTCTCGGTCTCATCTGTCTGTCTCTCTGTGTTTATGTCGCCTGTCTGTCTCTCTGAAGCCCCGCCCCCAGCCTGACTGTCAATCACAACCTTTCTCGGTCTTCCTCTTCTCTTGGCTCCGTTGGCTCTATCCTGATTGGCTGTTACCGGACCATGTGACTGTTCCTCTGACTCCAGGAGGTATCTCATTGGTGGGCCAACCCTCTTTCTCCTCGGCCTCTGAGGCTGCTCCTCCTCCTCCTCTTCTCTCCTCTTCCTCTCTCGTTCCTCTGTTCCTGCTCCTTCCTCCTTCACACAGTGTTGTTTCTCCTCCTTTTCTTCTTTTCTGTCTCTTCTCTTCATCTCTTGTTCCTCTGTTCCTGCTTTCTCTTTTTCTTCTCCTCCATCTCTCCTCTTCCTCTCTCTTTCCTTTACTCCTCGCTCCTCCTTCACACAGACTCCTCCCTCCTCAGTCCTCCTCCCCCTGCTGTGATTGGCCGCTGACGGTTCCTCTGACTCCAGGAGGTATCTGATTGGTGGACCCACGCTCTTCCTCCTCGGCCTCTGAGGCTGCTCTTCCCCCTCCTTTTCTCTCCTCTTCCTCTCACTTTCCTCTCCTCCTCCCTCCCCTGTCCCCCTCCCTCCATCTTTCTCCTCCTCTCCCCTCTCTCTTTCCTCTCCTCCTCCCTCCTCTCTCCCCCTCCCTCCATCTTTCTCCTCCTCCCCCCTCTCTCTTTCCTCTCCTCCTCCCTCCTCTCTCCCCCTCCCTCCATCTTTCTCCTCCTCCCCCCTCTCTCTTTCCTCTCCTCCTCCCTCCTCTCTCCCCCTCCCTCCATCTTTCTCCCCCTCCCTCCTCTCTCTTTCCTCTCCTCCTCCCTCCTCTCTCCCCCTCCCTCCATCTTTCTCCCCCTCCCTCCTCTCTCTTTCCTCTCCTCCTCCCTCCTCAGTCCTCCTCCCCCTGCTGTGATTGGCCGCTGACGGTTCCTCTGACTCCAGGAGGTATCTGATTGGTGGACCCACCCTCTTCCTCCTCAGCCTCTGAGGCTGCTCCTCCTCCTCCTCTTCTCTCCTCTTCCTCTCTCTTTCCTCTCCTCCCCCCTCGGTCCCCCTCCCTCCATCTTTCTCCTCCTCCCTCCTCTCTCTTTCCTCTCCTGCTCCCCCCTCTGTCCTCCTCCCTCCATCTTTCTCCTCCCCCCTCCCTCCATCTCCCCCCCCCTCCCTCCTCCCCCTGCCTCCATCTTTCTCCTCCTCCCTCCCTCCATCTTTCTCCCCCTCCCTCCTCCCCCTCCATCCATCTTTCTCCCCCTCCCTCCTCCCCCTCCATCCATCTTCCCCCCCCTCCCTCCTCCTCCTCCCTCCATCTTTCTCCCCCTCCCTCCTCCCCCTCCATCCATCTTTCTCCCCCTCCCTCCTCCCCCTCCATCCATCTTTCCCCCCCTCCCTCCTCCCCCTCCCTCCATCTTTCTCCTCCTCCCTCCCTCCATCTTTATCCCCCTCCCTCCTCCCCCTCCATCCATCTTTCCCCCCCTCCCTCCTCCCCCTCCCTCCATCTTTCTCCTCCCCCCTCCCCCCCCTCCTCTGTGTAGCCCAGTAGTCGGCCCACCATCGGGGCTTCCTGCGTCTCCTCCACCCGTCTCTCCTCCACCCGTCTCTCCTCCTCTCTGTGTCTCCCGTGGCGTTCCCCTCCTCTTCCTGCCGCGGCTGTTGGTCATCTCGGCTACCGCTGGCGCCGGGCCTCGCCCCGTTGCCGTGGTGATGGTGATGGTGCAGGGCGACGACGTCGCTGAACTTCTTGGTGCAGAGAGGACAGCTGAGGACAGACAGGTGGAGCTGCAGACAGACAGGTTAGAGAGAGAGACAGGTTAGAGAGAGAGACAGACAGGTTAGACAGACAGACAGGTTAGAGAGACAGGTTAGAGAGACAGACCGGTTAGAGAGACAGACAGGTTAAAGAGACAGACAGACAGGTTAGAGACAGACAGACAGGTTAGAGTGATAGACAGACAGGTTAGAGAGAGAGACAGACAGGTTTGAGAGACAGAGACAGGTTTGAGAGACAGACAGGTTTGACAGACAGACAGACAGGTTAGAGAGACAGACAGACAGGTTAGAGAGACGGACAGGTTTGACAGACAGACAGACGGGTTCGAGTGACAGACAGATTTTAGGCTGAAACCAGAGCTTTTGAATGCATTAACTTGCATAACCTGCCAGGCTGCTGATTGGTCGATCCCTAATATTCAGAGAACCAATGACAATAAAGTTGATTCTATTCAAACAGAGACCAACCTGACAGCTCCGTTTGTCCTCCGTTAGCTCCTCCCCCTCCTCCCTCCTTTTCCCCCTCGCTCTGCTGTGATTGGCCGCTGACGCTTCCTCTGACTCCAGGAGGTATCTGATTGGTGGACCCACCGCCTTCCTCCGCGGCCGCCCTGCCTCCCACGCGTTCATCTTCAACGGTTTGACCTCGTCTTCCTCCATCTCGCCATCCTCTCCTCCGTCAGTGGACTCTGTGTTCCCGCCCCTCTGAGTTTGGGTGCGTTGGATTTGTGTTTTGCTTTTGACGGAGCTCCTCTCTTCTGATTGGATGACGTCCAGACACCGGTTGGACTTCCAGTCATCGTTGGCTCTTTGCACGCTGGGCTGAACTTCTCCTGCGATGTGATTGGTCTGTTTTTCACCGTTAGACTTCATCTCTGCCGTTATCGTGGGCCGCTTCCTCTTCTTCTCACACTCTGGCTCTGATGTTCCAACAGACAGAATATTTGGGGAAAAAAGTCAGAAAATTATGAAATTATTTTGACAATTTTGAGAAAAAGTCAAATTATTATGAGACGAAAAATGTGGATATTATGTAGAACGAGTCATCTGATATTTAAATGTTATGTTATGATACGGAATACGTTAGAATAAAAGAACTAATTAAAATGTATGAGAAAAAGTCGGAATATTACGAAGAATTTTGGTTGAGAAAAAAAGTCAGAAAATGTTTGTTTTTTATTTTGAGATTTTTTTTTTAAGAAATGAGAAGAAAAAAAAAATCTAACGTTTTGAGAAAAAAGTCCAAATATTTTTAAGGATTTTTTAAAAATATATATATTTTAAGAAAAAAGTCAGAAAGTCAATTTTTTTTGTAAAATTTAGAGAAAAAACAATTTAAAGTTTTGAGAAAAAAGTCCAAATATTTTTAAAAATATATATATTTTAAGAAAAAAGTCAGGATATTATGAGAATTATTTTTTTTTAAATAACTTACCTTTCAGTAACAGTTCCACCTCGTCTGTCTGTCTGTCTGTCCTCTGCCTGTCTGTCCTCTGCCTGTCTGTCTGTCGTCTGTCTGCCGTCTGTCTGTCTGTCTGTCTGTCTGTCTGTCTGTCTGTCTGTCTGTCTGTCTGTCTGCCTGCCTGTCTGTCTGTCTGCCTGTCCTCTGCCTGTCTGTCTGTCTGTCTGTCGGTCTGTCTGCCTGTCCTCTGCCTGTCTGTCTGTCGTCTGTCTGTCTGTCCTCTGCCTGTCTGTCTGTCGTCTGTCTGCCTGTCTAACTGTCCTCTGCCTGTCTGTCTGCCGTCTGCCTGTCTGTCTGTCTGTCTGTCTGTCTGTCTGTCCTCTGCCTGTCTGTCTGTCTGTCTGTCCTCTGCCTGTCTGTCTGTCTGTCTGTCTGCCTGTCTGTCTGTCCTCTGCCTGTCTGTCTGTCTGTCCTCTGCCTGTCTGTCTGTCTGTCTGTCTGCCTGTCTGTCTGTCTGTCTGTCTGCCTGTCCTCTGCCTGTCTGCCTGTCTGTCTGTCTGCCTGTCCTCTGCCTGTCTGTCTGTCTGCCTGTCTGTCTGTCTGTCTGTCTAACTGTCCTCTGCCTGTCTAACTGTCCTCTGCCTGTCTAACTGTCCTCTGCCTGTCTGTCTGTCATATCACCAAAATATAACCCAAATAAACTTTACAACAACTTACTGTTCTTTTTGCACGAGCCCTTCTCCTCCTCTTCCTCCTCCTCTTCCTCCTCCTCTTCCTCCTCCTCTTCCTCTTCCTCCTCCTCTTCCTCCTCCTCTTCCTCTTCCTCACTCAGCGGAGCGATGAGTCCAGCAGGAGGCGCTGAGGCGTCTGCTGGAGCTTCACTCCTCCGTCCTGCGGTGGGGGACACGCCGCACAGAGGCATGCTGGGTAACGAGGGACACTCTTTGCAAGGCCGAGGGTCCGGAGGTGTGGGCGCTCCGAGCTGATGCATTGTGGGTAATGTGTGAGCGACGGGGCAGCAGCAGAGCAGATAGACGGAGCAGCTGTGGTGGGTGCAGTGATGCAGCAGAACCCCCCCTCCTGGATCATCTGCTCGGACTGACACACACACACACACACACACACACACACACACACACACACAGAGACACACAGAGACACACACACACACACACACACACACACAGAGACACACACACACAGACACACACACACACACACACACACACACAGAGAGACACACACACACACACACACAGAGACACACACACAGACAGAGACACACAGACACACACACACACACACACACACACACACACAGAGACACACACACACACAGAGACACACACACACACACACACACAGACACACACACAGACACACACACACACACACACACACACACACACACACACACACACACACACACACACACACACACACACACACACACACACACACACACACACACAGAGAGAGAGACACACACACACACACAGACACACACACACACGTCTCATGAGTCTGAAGAAACTTTTGGAAAGAAAAGGAAAGTTACAACAACAAGTTGGACATTTTTAGTGTGGATTCCTGTCAGAGTAACGTCTGGTCCAAAAATGAAAACCGGCAGCTGATTGGACGAACGCGTCATGTGGGTCTGGCTTCTCCAGAAATCCACAGCCAGACTGTCATGGCGGCTCGTTCAGAATCTGATCTCATATCGGACTAAAATAGTTCACCGTAACGTGTTCCTGAGAACATGTTAAGAGAGGAATAGGCCGTGCAGTCGCTGAATCTGTCTTCATTTCAGATCAACAAAGGTCAGGTTAGCAGATCTTCATCAGATTTTGAGAGGCTCATCCGCTCCCCATCTCCGGGTGAGTCCCGACTGCCCTGTCTCAGACTGCCCTCTCTCCGACTGCCCTGTCTCCGACTGCCCTGTCTCCGACTGCCCTGTCTCCGACTGCCCTGTCTCCGACTGCCCTCTCTCCGACTGCCCTGTCTCCGACTGTCCTGTCCCCGACTGCCCTCTCTCTGACTGCCCTCTCTCTGACTGCCCTCTCTCCGACTGCCCTCTCTCTGACTGCCCTCTCTCCGACTGCCCTGTCTCCGACTGCCCTCTCTCTGACTGCCCTCTCTCTGACTGCCCTCTCTCTGACTGCCCTCTCTCTGACTGCCCTCTCTCCGACTGCCCTCTCTCAGACTGCCCTGTCTCCGACTGTCCTGTCTCCGACTGTCCTGTCTCCGACTGTCCTGTCTCCGACTGAACATGTCGGGTCGGCCCAAATGAAGGCCGACGGCTTCTCGGACGGACGATGGCACGGGACACACCGACCAGACTCGAGTCACCGACCTCGCCAGACTGTCAGACGGCCGATTATCGCCTCGGAGTGTCACATATGTATATATATATATATATATATATACAGTGAGGAAAATAAGTACTTGAACACCCTGCTATTTTGCAGGTTCTCCCACTTGGAAATCATGGAGGGGTCTGAAATTGTCATCGTAGGTGCATGTCCACTGTGAGAGACATAATCTAAAAACAAATATCCAGAAATCACAATGTATGATTTTTTAACAATTTTTTTGTATGATACAGCTGCAAATAAGTATTTGAACACCTGAGAAAATCAATGTTAATATTTGGTACAGTAGCCTTTGTTTGCAATTACAGAGGTCAAACGTTTCCTGTAGTTTTTCACCAGGTTTGCACACACTGCAGGAGGGAGTTTGGCCCACTCCTCCACACAGATCTTCTCTAGATCAGTCAGGTTTCTGGGCTGTCGCTGAGAAACACGGAGTTTGAGCTCCCTCCAAAGATTCTCTATTGGGTTTAGGTCTGGAGACTGGCTAGGCCACGCCAGAACCTTGATATGCTTCTTACAGAGCCACTCCTTGGTTATCCTGGCTGTGTGCTTCGGGTCATTGTCATGTTGGAAGACCCAGCCTCGACCCATCTTCAATGCTCTAACTGAGGGAAGGAGGTTGTTCCCCAAAATCTCGCAATACATGGCCCCGGTCATCCTCTCCTTAATACAGTGCAGTCGCCCTGTCCCATGTGCAGAAAAACACCCCCAAAGCATGATGCTACCACCCCCATGCTTCACAGTAGGGATGGTGTTCTTGGGATGGTACTCATCATTCTTCTTCCTCCAAACACGGTTAGTGGAATTATGACCAAAAAGTTCTATTTTGGTCTCATCTGACCACATGACTTTCTCCCATGACTCCTCTGGATCATCCAAATGGTCATTGGCAAACTTAAGACGGGCCTTGACATGTGCTGGTTCAAGCAGGGGAACCTTCCGTGCCATGCATGATTTCAAACCATGACGTCTTAGTGTATTACCAACAGTAACCTTGGAAACGGTGGTCCCAGCTCTTTTCAGGTCATTGACCAGCTCCTCCCGTGTAATCCTGGGCTGATTTCTCACCTTTCTTAGGATCATTGAGACCCCACGAGGTGAGATCTTGCATGGAGCCCCAGTCCGAGGGAGATTGACAGTCATGTTTAGCTTCTTCCATTTTCTAATGATTGCTCCAACAGTGGACCTTTTTTCACCAAGCTGCTTGGCAATTTCCCCGTAGCCCTTTCCAGCCTTGTGGAGGTGTACAATTTTGACTCTAGTGTCTTTGGACAGCTCTTTGGTCTTGGCCATGTTAGTAGTTGGATTCTTACTGATTGTATGGGGTGGACATGTGTCTTTATGCAGCTAACGACCTCAAACAGGTACATCTAATTAAGGATAATAAATGGAGTGGAGGTGGACATTTTAAAGGCAGACTAACAGGTCTTTGAGGGTCAGAATTCTAGCTGATAGACAGGTGTTCAAATACTTATTTGCAGCTGTATCATACAAATAAATAGTTAAAAAATCATACATTGTGATTTCTGGATTTTTGTTTTTAGATTATGTCTCTCACAGTGGACATGCACCTACGATGACAATTTCAGACCCCTCCATGATTTCCAAGTGGGAGAACTTGCAAAATAGCAGGGTGTTCAAATACTTATTTTCCTCACTGTATATATATATATATATATATATATATATATATATATATATATATATATATATATATATATATATCAATGAAAATGAGAATGATACAAAAATGATAATTCCCTCCAATATTGTGAATCATATCGCAATATCAGTCAAAATAATCGCAATTAGATATTTCCCTCATATGGTGCAGCCCTAGCGGATCGCTATGACCATCTTAGGACTGCTGTCAGAGAAACGTACGTCTCTTCTATGGTTCTGTGAGTGCAAGCTGATTACCCAAAGAAGTAGAAATAACTGTCCTGCCTGCTGCTAACACTCTCACGCTAGGTTTCCACACAGACAAACACCAAGCGGCCAAATATCGCCTCGGGGGCGTGGTCGCGAAAACAAGACTGCAACAGAACAGAAGCCGCTAGGCAGCTAGCAGAGAGGGTTGACGCTAGGTAGCATAGGCAGCTAACAGAGAGGGTTGAAGCTAGGTAGCTAGCAGAGAGGGTTGACGCTAGGTAGCATAGGCAGCTAGCAGAGAGGGCTGACGCTAGGTAGCATAGGCAGCTAGCAGAGAGGGCTGACGCTAGGTAGCATAGGCAGCTAGCAGAGAGGGCTGACGCTAGGTAGCATAGGCAGCTAGCAGAGAGGGTTGAAGCTAGATAGCTAGCAGAGAGGGTTGACGCTAGTTAGCATAGGCAGCTAGCAGAGAGGGCTGACGCTAGGTAGCATAGGCAGCTAGCAGAGAGGGCTGAAGCTAGGTAGCATAGGTAGCTAGCAGAGAGGGTTGAAGCTAGGTAGCATAGGCAGCTAGCAGAGAGGGCTGAAGCTAGGTAGCATAGGCAGCTAGCAGAGAGGGCTGAAGCTAGGTAGCATAGGTAGCTAGCAGAGAGGGTTGAAGCTAGGTAGCATTGGTAGCTAGCAGGTAGTTTGCTAGCAAGCTATCGTTGAATCGTGAAATCTGTGTTGATTCAAGCGCCAATGTTTGCCAACAAAACATATAATCAAACAAATGCACAAGTAGCCTAGCTAGCTGCCTGGCTAGGCTTACAATGAAATCCAATGTCCGAACATGTTAGCGATTAGCCTGTCGGCTAGCTGAACAGTTAGAGTGTTTGAACTTTCGTCAACTTTGTTTCGCTTGCCTCGACGATTCGCTCTCATCTCGCCCAATCAGGGAGAATTTCGTCTCCATTCAACCTCCAATGAGAGCAAAGCCAAATTTCGCTGTGTGGAAACCATAGACAGTATATATAATGGACCAGCAGGTCCCGTGTCTCTGGACGGAGACCAGTGAAGTCTCTTTTCCGGTGATGGCTGAGCGTTACTGAGCAGCCTCCAACTGAGCTTGAAGACGTAGATGTGACGTGAGCAACCTGTCTGAAAGTTGGAAGTCTTCTGGTAGCTGTGCCAAGAGAAATCTCAATCATTCCCAATCTAGCAGAGACGGAGAGCGTAGGTATATGTAAGGAGAGAACATAGGCACAGGCTAATTACTGATCACTAACATGATAGTTAACATTAGGAATTACACTTAAACAGCTAATGGAAGTCCAAACTGCCTGAGAGCTTCTCCTGGACTATACGGTAATTCCTCTACTATGAGACAGTAAGTCTCGTGGTTATGACCCAATCGTTAGCCTATTTTTATAACAACGTCTGCTATGGAGCCATAACGTGAGCTACAAGGTAATGGAGCCTTTTATACATTGTCGTGTTTCTTTAGAAATAAACAACGGACAAATAGAGTCTTTAAACGCTTCAGATGTAAAGTTATTCTCTGTCAAAGTGACGTCAGAATGAATGGCAGTCAATGGGATGCTAACGGGAGCTGATGACTTGGTAGCATCAGAATGAATGGCAGTCAATGGGATGCTAACGGGAGCTGATGGCTTGGTAGCATCAGAATGAATGGCAGTCAATGGGATGCTAACGGGAGCTGATGGCTTGGTAGCATCAGAATGAATGGCAGTCAATGGGATGCTAACGGGAGCTGATGGCTTGGTAGCATCAGAATGGCGCCATAGGAGCTAGGGGTTGTGAGGAGAAGCTGACCCCCTTGGTGGAAACCTACCGTTACATGGATATGGTACTAAGTTTCATTTTCACAATCAGTTTCATTGGCCAAGTATACTTACATACACAAGGAATTTGACTTTGGCAGGTGTTATCTCTCTATACATTCAACCAATACACACATAGTAAACATTCAGTAAAGATATAGACACGTAGTAGTATTTTGCCACTATCATCACATTTGAAGTCTTTGTGGTAAAGTCGTGACTCCCGTGAAGAGACAGACGAGGACTGACCTGCAGGTGTGTCTCACCTGTGTGTGTCCAGCTGAGCTGCTGAGTCAGCAGGTCCACCTGGACAGCAGCATCCCTCCTTTCTGCTGACTCGCTCTGACAGCCCACCTCCCTCCTTTCTGCTGACTCGCTCTGACAGCCCACCTCCCTCCTTTCTGCTGACTCGCTCTGACAGCCCACCTCCCTCCTTTCTGCTGACTCGCTCTGACAGCCCACCTCCCTCCTCCTCCTCTCATCGCTCTCCTGGATCATCTGAACAACCTGCAGACGGGCGTTGCAGAGACCAGGACGCCGTCAGAGACCAGGACGCCGTCAGAGACCAGGAAGCCGTCAGAGACCGCCACGCCGTCAGAGACCGCCACACCTGGAACTCAGATCACCTCCTCTGCCAGAAGATCAGAAGAAAGTTACACATTCATAAACAACAGATAAGAGTTCACATTTTATTCAGGACACTTTTAACGTGTGTTTGAACTTGTATTAAAGGGTAATTTTTCAACCTGGACCCTATTTCCCATCATGCATTGGTGTCTAAGTGACTGATGTCAACATCAATCTGTGTAACTGGTCCAGTATTAAACCAGAACCGAGCTGTGATGTAACCCTACAGGACTGATGTTCAGCAGCAGTTAGAGTCACTAAAAGTTCTGTTGTTGCTGCTGACAGACTCAGAGTATTATTCTAAGAGTCTGACAACATTATGGGATGGATCTCTACAGAGATAGACCTTTTAGTTAAAGAGGAAGATCCTTTTAGTTTAACATGAAACAGCCCCGAAATCCCCATCACCAAACTCCACCAGACTCCATGTAAATAATCAGGACTTTTAGCGTGTATAGAGCCAGCATATTTCCACCAGACTCCATGTAAATAATCAGGACTTTTAGCGTGTATAGAGCCAGCATATTTCCACCAGACTCCATGTAAATAATCAGGACTTTTAGCGTGTATAGAGCCAGCATATTTCCACCAGACTCCATGTAAATAATCAGGACTTTTAGCGTGTATAGAGCCAGCATATTTCCACCAGACTCCATGTAAATAATCAGGACTTTTAGCGTGTATAGAGCCAGCATATTTCCACCAGACTCCATGTAAATAATCAGGACTTTTAGCGTGTATAGAGCCAGCATATCGCCACATGTAAATGGGTGAATTAAGGGTTTATTTCAACCAAACCAGAGTGGTGATTGTTGGAACTGTGGAAAGATGAACCAAGACGGCTTTTGGTAGTTTGATTTAGTTTCTGTCCACTTTGAATGAAGTGTGTTTTACGCTGATAAAAGTCCTGATTATTTACATGGAGTCTGGTGTAGTTTGGTGATGGGGATTTAAACTGTGTGTGTGTGTGTGTGTGTGTGTGTGTGTGTGTGTGTGTGTGTGAGTAACTTAAGTAACGTTAGCATCGTTAAAGATAGTAATCTTAACATTAAGAGCAGATTTCACGGTCTTCATTAGCGGACTCCTTGCCGTTAACCTGCCTCCACTGATGACGGTTAACGGCTTCATGAGTTAGTATTTGACTCTCATATTTGACCTCTTTCTGTAACTCCTGGACCGGATGAATAAAGTGAATCTGGTGCAGACTCACCTGCGGGGACCGGAGCTCAGCGGTAAACGGTCCCTTCTGACGTCATGTTGACGGTTTAACGGTGTTCACGAGACACGTTGTGCCTTATTAACGTCTGAGCCGCTGCGATATGAAGAAAGTTGTATATGAAGAGGCTCGTATCGGTTTCAACAGTTGTTGTGAGTCGAGCAGAGACTGTGAGCTGCTCTCTGCTGCCCCCAGCGGGCCGGAGGAGGCAGCGCGGCATCTTCATCCGGCCCAGGGGGTCCCAAACTAGGGTCCAGGAGCCCCCAGGGGTCCCTGAGTGTGTTCCAGGGGGTCCCAAAGGAGCCCCCAGGGGTGGATAGATAGATAGAGAGAGAGAGAGAGAGAGAGAGAGAGATAGATAGATAGATAGATAGATAGATAGATAGATAGATAGATAGATAGATAGATGGATAGATGGATAGATGGATAGATGGATAGATAGATAGATAGATAGATAGATAGATAGATAGAGAAGGATGGATGGAGGGATGGAGGGATGGATGGATAGATAGATAGATAGATAGATAGATAGATAGATAGATAGATAGATAGATAGATAGATAGATAGATAGATAGATAGAGAGGGATGGATGGAGGGATGGATGGATGGATGG
>CM042335.1:354348-359348 GCA_023566125.1 Zingel zingel
CGCGTTGAAGCATTAATCAGTCTTAATACTTTCTTAAAAAGCGGATCTGTTGGATTTGCTCCTATTGGAGCGTCTTTGCGGATCAGTAATGTGAGCAGTGTACCGGCTCTTGCAGCAGTTTGCTGTACGGCTGCCTGGGGTATGGAAAGCCGTCGGGCTCATAATTCGTCACAATTCCCACGGGGTATGGAAGGTGCGATGGCCGCCGCTGCTATCTATAGCAGCCGGGACATCGTGGAGGATTTCCTCCGTTACAAGCTGCTCAGCGCTGGCGTGGACTGGCGGGACCGGGGAAGAGGTCAGCGCAGATGCAACGCAGCTGCAGCTACATCATCGAGGAGATCTGAGGGAGGGATGACATCACGCCGGGGAGTCACTCCGGATGACTCTCAGCAAGGTGAGGAAGTTTAGTTAAAGTTTGGTTTAAGTTTAGTTAAAGTGCTCATATTATGCTCATTTGCAGGTTCATAATTGTATTTTGAGATTGTACCAGAATATGTTTACATGGTTTAATTTTCAGAAAACACCATATTTGTTGTACTGCACATTGCTGCAGCTCCTCTTTTCACCCTGTGTTAAGGTCTCTGTTTTAGCTACAGAGTGAGACCTCTCACTGCTGTTCCGTCTTTGTTGGGAGTCGCACATGCTCAGTAGTTAGGTCAGCACAGTTAACTAGTCAGTTGCGGAGTATGAGGGCGTGCTACGCTAGCAGTTAGGCAAGCATTATAACATGTCTTGTCTCTGAAGTAAAGGCTGGACTACAATAGAGCTGTTTGGAGCAGTTTGTGAACAGCGTTTTCTGTTGGAGATGGTAAGTCCCTTTGGGGATGGGGGGGACTTTGGGCTTTTTCACTTTGTAAACCTATAACGTGCACAAAAATATATATAACCCAATGAAGCAAAGGGAAAAAGCCAAAAAAGATAAGATGAGCACTTTAAAGTTTAGTTGAAATTATGTTGAAGTTAAGTTTTCGCAGCGATGGCTGATGTGTTCACGTCCACCTGTCGTCCTGAAGTTGATTATGATATCATAGAAGATGTTTGATGTCTATTAAAGCTACAACTAGCCTACTTCTTAGTTTATTTTATTTCTGTGTCATGATTACAGTACAAGACACTGCTGTTCAACAGACATCTTCTGGTCTCACAGATGCACAATGTGGAGAAATACATGATTAACAGAAACAGTACAAACAAACACATATCTACAGATCATCTCTTTTTCAAGATACCTGGCTGAGTCATCATC
This sequence comes from Zingel zingel, assembly GCA_023566125.1. NCBI lineage: Eukaryota > Metazoa > Chordata > Actinopteri > Perciformes > Percidae > Zingel > Zingel zingel. Next base: position 355,598 of record CM042335.1, read on the forward strand.
CATATTTACAAAATCAATACATGTTTTTATCAAAATGAAACTCATTTTCTATAAGATTTAAAGAGCCCATATTATGAAAAAATCCCTTTTTCTGGGATTTGGGGAGTTATTTTGTGTCTCTGGTGCTTCCACACGCATACAAACTTTGAAAACAACCATCCATGCTGTTCTGAGTGAGATCTGGTTCCTGAATGTGTCCTGCCTTCAGTCTCCGGGTGAGCTGGTCAACATCTGCACGGCTTTCTACATCACTAGCCGAGACGAGGGGGCTAGGGGGCTAACCGTTAGCATGCTAGCTCGTTCTCAATGGCAAAACACTGCTACAACACACACTAGTTCACCCTAATCTCCAGAAGAACTACTTCCATGTCCCTGTTCTGCAGGTATTCACCACAAAGTTGGAAGTGCGCCCTCGTTTAGAAGAAGTCTCCCGGCTAATCCTGCCTTGTTCTACTGAAGTTGGAGAAACAGCTAGCTAGCTCATGTAGTCCTTACCTAGCTACTGAGCATGTGGTCTTACCTAGCTACTGAGCATGTGATCTTACCTAGCTACTGAGCATGTGGTCTTACCTAGCTACTGAGCATGTGGTCTTACCTAGCTACTGAGCATGTGGTCTTACCTAGCTACTGAGCATGTGGTCTTACCTAGCTACTGAGCATGTGACCTTACCTAGCTACTGAGCATGTGGTCTTACCTAGCTACTGAGCATGTGGTCTTACCTAGCTACTGAGCATGTGGTCTTACCTAGCTACTGAGCATGTGGTCTTACCTAGCTATTGAGCATGTGATCTTACCTAGCTACTGAGCATGTGGTCTTACCTAGCTACTGAGCATGTGACCTTACCTAGCTACTGAGCATGTGGTCTTACCTAGCTACTGAGCATGTGGTCTTACCTAGCTACTGAGCATGTGGTCTTACCTAGCTACTGAGCATGTGGTCTTACCTAGCTACCGAGCATGTGGTCTTACCTAGCTACTGAGCATGTGGTCTTACCTAGCTACTGAGCATGTGGTCTTACCTAGCTACTGAGCATGTGGTCTTACCTAGCTACTGAGCATGTGCGACTGCCAACAAAGATGTTCCAGCAGTGAGAGGTCTCACTCTGGAGCTAAAACAGAGACCTGAACACAGGGTGAAAAGAGGAGCTGCAGCAATGAGCAGTACAACAACAATATGGTGCTTTTTAGAAAATTAAACCATGTAAACCTGTTCTGATATAACCTCAAAATACAATTATGAACCTGAAAATGAGCAGAATATGATCACTTTAAACACATCGGACAGATCTGCTTCTCTTCTTCTACATTAACATATCCAGTTTCAACAATAAAAGATTTTTTATTTTTTATTTATTTTTTTTATCTTTAACCCAACCAATATTGAGCTTTTCATTGTTAAAAAAAACTACAAATACTAAAACTACAAAGCTGCTACTATAAGAACAGGCTCGTTGGAGACGGGCCAGGTCTGAGCAGAATCGATCATCGGCGATCGCCGCCCAATGCATGCTGGGTAGATGTGTGTCCGACTTGATCCTGACTTGCTCTGACGTCATGCACATGTGGTCAACGATAACCTCACGAGATCAAGGCGGCCGCAGGTTTGAGTGCTGTTGCTTTTCACCGACTGCAAGACCCAGGGGGACCCAGAGCATGCTGGGAAACGCAGGCCTCTCAGCTGATCTAACAGCTGATTGGTTCACAATCGACTCAACATGATGACGTTATATATCAACTTTTTATTGATTTTGAATTGGAGGGATTTTAACTGCGATTATTCTGATTTAAAGGCGTATTCTGTAGAACTCATGTTGTGTTGATTGTGACGTTTAGAAGTCAGAGAGACTGAATCTGATCAGATTACAGATCATCTACAGTCTGTTAATTAAAATCAGCAACAGATCACCTGTAGAGCATGTTGACAGCTACTCTGTCAGAATTTAAACAAGTGGAGACTGATATATGGGTCTGATAACATTTTATTAGATCAGAATCTGACCTAACAGGATGTGAGTGGTTCTGTCACTTCCTGTTCAGTCTGAAGGCTGCTGGAAACGGCTGGAAACTGTTCGACTTGACAGTGGATTGTTATCATGTCCCGGCTGCTGCCGCCTGCTCTCGTCCACTTTACAGGCGAGGAGCAGTTCTTCTCCAACGAGCCTATTTACTTGCCGCTCTCTGCTCCTCCTGGGATGATGCCGCAGACGGGAGGTCCGTTCTTTAAAGTAGTTTGCACACTGCTCCAACAAATACCAACATTATAAAGCTGGCAGCAATGTTCATAAAACCAACTGCCAGTCCACACTGCCCACACAGTAACAGACAAGACTGACTTTTGACACCTAGTCCTACCTTTTCTTATTTGAGTTTTGGTTTAAAGGTCCCATGGCATGAAAATGTCACTTTATGAGGTTTTTTAACATTAATATGCGTTCCCCCAGCCTGCCTATGGCCCCCCAGTGGCTAGAAATGGTGATAGGTGTAAACCAAGCCCTGGGTATCCTGCTCTGCCTTTGAGAAAATGAAAGCTCAGATGGGCCGATCTGGAATCTTCCCTTTATGATGTCATAAGGGGAAAGGTTACCTCCCCTTTCTCTGCTTTGCCCGCCCAGAGAATTTGGCCCACCCATGAGAGAGAGAGAGAGAGAGAGAGACATCATGGCCTGCAAACAAGCAAAGTGGCAGTGAGGCTGAATTTTGGAAAAGAGACTTCAGATACAGTATTAGGGGACCACTAAGGCCTATAAGAGACTTCAGATACAGTATTAGGGGACCACTAAGGCCTATATAAAAGAGACTTCAGATACAGTATTAGGGGACCACTAAGGCCTATATAAAGAGACTTCAGATACAGTATTAGGGGACCACTAAGGCCTATATAAAAGAGACTTCAGATACAGTATTAGGGACCACTAAGGCCTATATAAAAGAGACTTCAGATACAGTATTAGGGACCACTAAGGCCTATATAAAAGAGACTTCAGATACAGTATTAGGGGACCACTAAGGCCTATATAAAAGAGACTTCAGATACAGTATTAGGGGACCACTAAGGCCTATATAAAGAGACTTCAGATACAGTATTAGGGGACCACTAAGGCCTATATAAAAGAGACTTCAGATACAGTATTAGGGGACCACTAAGGTCTATATAAAAGAGACTTCAGATACAGTATTAGGGGACCACTAAGGCCTATATAAAGAGACTTCAGATACAGTATTAGGGGACCACTAAGGTCTATATAAAAGAGACTTCAGATACAGTATTAGGGGACCACTAAGGCCTATATAAAGAGACTTCAGATACAGTATTAGGGGACCACTAAGGCCTATATAAAAGCATCCAAAGAGCACCATGTCATAGGACCTTTAATATAACATGGATGAAGTGGAGACCTTGTTGAATGTGGCCAAAGTAGTTCTGGTCTACCTGGCCTGTAAAGCTGCTAGCCGTGTACAGGAGCGACGGCAATCAAGACGAGCCAGGAGGAGACTGTGGTGTTAACCTTATATATTGCGACATGCAAAACAGGGTGTCTATCCTAACTTGTGTCAAGAACTTCAATCAGAAGATACTCCAGCTTTTGCGAATTTTGCCCGTTTTGCTCCACAAGATTTTGAGGAATGACTCACTATGGTTGCCAGAAAAAACACCCATTTTAGAGACAGCATTTCAAGCTGTTAGAATGTTGCCGTTTGTTGGAAAATGGACTACATTGATCCGACATTCTCCAATTCCACCAGACCAGA
>CM042335.1:366848-376848 GCA_023566125.1 Zingel zingel
TTGGACTGGCTGTACTGGGAGCAGCTGGGATCACACTGGGAGCCCTGTTCACACACATCTGATCCAGTCCAGTCAGCTGCACCAACCTCTGACTGGGACACCAGGTCAACAGCAGACTCCCTGGGCTTCTTCTGCCGTCACAGCCAAAGAAAATGTTGCATTGTGTTCACAGTCACAGAAACCGCATACTGGACTGGAATATATGAGGGGTATTAAAAGGTTTTTGTTTGCATGCATTAAGGGCTTTTTAAGGGGTAACTTATCACCTCAAAACCCCCTCGGAATATTACACCTTAAAATGATGAAATTATAATTGAAAGTTGAACTTGTAATTCAAATACACTTCAAGATTCAATTTCTGGGGGACTCCACAAAAGAAAATAAGCGTGAGAGGAGCAAGCATCTCCAAATATGACTTACAAGATATAAAGATGAAAACAATCCAGAGCCACATCCAACATTTGGGATCGTTTGTCTACTTTAACCCTTAACTTGTGTTGTCCTCGGGTCAAATTTGACCCGTTTTCAAAGTTTTTATATCAGAAATTTGGGTTTCTTTGAACCAAAATGCCCCAAAATAACATGGATGCATGATGTACGTTGTATGGAACCCATATAACGATCGTTGCATGTAAAATTAATGATTACTTTTTAAACATGTTTAAATGGTTTTAAAACTAAACGTTGACATCAACCAGATTCTGTGATTCACTCAACATCCTTTCATCTTAACTTTTAGTCAAAATAATTCATAATTTCTGCTTTTTTAACTCAAAAATGAGGTATAATGTCATTTAAATTAGGTTTATTGACCATGAATTTAAAAATAAAACGTTGAAAAAAATTACAAAAATGTTTTTAAAAGCACCAAAAATTCAAATTCACTTTTGACCTGGATGGACAACAAGTTAATGGTCGAAGGGTTAAAAATCCCAAATACTTCAGTGTTTGATCAGTGTTCATCACAAAGACTATTATCTCTGTTTTTCGTCTGGGGAACATTTGAAGTCATTTCATTTGATTTTATTTCCCCCCTCAGATCTTTCAGTTCTTAAACTAAAACAGTATTTCATAAACATTGTATCTCACACTGAACAACCGTATTTGTTATTAAATGAAGCTGTTGGTTTGACTTACTTTTTATGCACTTCATTTATTTTTTTACATAAAAAGTAATCTTTACTGAGCTGAAAGGAAAACGATACAGATCTGATAACAAAAGTGGCATTCCTGTTTAAATGTGCTGATTATTATGATTATTAACATATATATGATTACGATTATAGCTTCTTTAAAATGATTCTGATGCTATAAAAACATTTTTAACCCTACCTCTAAACGTAGAGGCTTCAGAAATGTCAAAATGATGATGTATACTTAGAAAGTATTATGTCCACATCACTGAAAGATACAACATAACTATGGCTAGGGTTGGGTACCGAGACCCGGTGCCTAAACCACCGGTATCTACCGGACCAAACAGCAACGCAGATTTCGGCGCCTCATTTCGGAGCCACTTACTGCTGTTGTCACAACAACACTGACGGTGCGTTCACTTGAAACTCGCTTTGCCAGCCTCGTGGTGCATTCAAAGTTATTGTAAAATACCCTTTTCTTATCTAGTGGTTGTTATTGTCGTTTACCTGCAATTTACTGCCGAAATAAGTTATTACATTATTAATAAGTCATTTAATTTTTACCATACAGCTCTTAAATGTCACCAAATGGAGAAAAAAAACCACCGATACCCAACCCTAACTAGGGCTGGGTATCGCCAGTGACTTCCTGAATCAATTCGATTTGGGATATTTTAGATGCAAAACCAATTTATACTTTATACTCTTTATTGATCCCCAATGGGGAAATTACAATTTAATTTATTTATCTTAGATATTAACTCTCGTGTTTCTGTCGACCTGCAAATTTGTGTTTTTCTGGGTCGAAATAAAAAATAAATAAATAATTTGACACTTTTCTCAACGTTTTTGTAGATTTTATTCCAATTTTTTTGTCACTTTTTTGACGTTTTTTTTTATTATGTTTTGGTCAATTTTTTTGTCACTTTTTTAAACAAGTTTGTAACCTTTGGCGATATTTTTAATGTTTTTTTGTCACTTTTTCAGATATTTTCGGTCACTTTTTTCAGCGTTCTTTTGTCATAGTTCTGGTATAGAAAGTTCCCTCTAACCTGCTGCGTTATTAAAAGCATCAATGTTTACATTAAAGCAGTTACCTTAATGTACTTTTTATTCAACATAAACTATGAAGTTAAAACTCTACAGACTCTACAAACTTTGACATATTTCATTCAGATATCTGCAGGTGACAGAGGGAGATCTTTTAAAGGGCCATGCCAGTTTTTCCCTCGCCAAAATAAAAGCCTAACTTTGGAGCATTATTTAACCCTCTTACCCACAAGCTATCACCACATAGTTGGTACCAACAGACCAATACGTCTTTGTGTTTCATATAATACAGACAAAGATCAGCTGCTGTGGAACTCTGCAGAAAAATCAAATCTACTGATCCACACACACACACACACACACACACACACACACACACACACACACACACACACACACACACACACACACACACACACACACACACACACACACACACACACACACACACACACACAGTAAATCAGAAACTGTTTATTGCTATTAAGTAGGTTTGGCACAAGAAAGATATCTTGTGATTTGTTGCATAACAATGAACACAGTGCAAAAGTTCAAATACATAAAGTAGAACATTTTTAAAAAAATATAAGAAATACATGAGAAAATATGTTTGTTTTTTTCAAAGTGGAAGTTTTTGTAGGAATGTGCGACCTGGATTTGCCTCTTAGCCCCTTTTTCAAACCGGTCTCACGCCAGTCTCTTAGCGTCTGTACGTATGAAGAGAGACAACAATGCCTAAACCTAACCAACCTGGGACCGTTTCACAACATTAACCACGTGTTTAAAACCGCCACCGTTACCGTCTCTGGTTTAGATATGAGGACGGCAAACTCTCAAGTGGGTGGGGTGGGAGGAACAGACCACCCGTGTGTGTGTGTGTTTTATTTGTCTGAACGGGGTTCATGTCCTGTTTCTTGTCCGGCGTGTCATTCATTTCATTTATTTTTAAAACAGGGACAATGTACAATATACATTAACCTTAGACAGGAGAGATGCATTTGACCAGGTTGGAGCACTTGGGCTAATTTCCACCTGTAGTCCCTGGGCAGGCTGATGTCACCAAATACATTTAATAACACATTTATCCCAAAAACCAACATTAAAATGGTCATACCCTTCATTCATTCATCAGCATTCATTTACAAATACGCTCCCACATACACATCAGTTACTATACATTATGTGAACATGTTTGTTTTAAAAGAAGCCATTTTTTGGCCTGATATGAAAAAATGTTAAAATGTGCAAGTGTTATCAGCGCAGTTGGCAACTTATTCCACTGTCTGATAGCCACACTTGAGATAGCTGAGCTGCCGAATGCTGTTTTACACTGAGGAGTCCTACAACCGCCTCGAACAGTCGACCGAGTCGCTCGAGATGTAATATCTGAGCTCACTGAGATACATTTTTTAACCGGAGGTGCTGCAATACCATTTTTATTACGTTAAAAAAACGACGCCAAAGGGCTGCCCAGAATGTTACAAAGTTACGGCAAGAGATCCTGATCAAGCGTCAGTCTGTTGGTGAGTTGGGAGTGAGTCGTTAACCTCAGGCCATGATCCATTTCTGTGTAAAAAGGGCCGCACAAACCTCGCCTAAAAAATATAAATAGAAGACTTGTACAGCGGATCTCTGCGGACATCATTTACGCTGCTCTCTGTCCAGTGTTGCCAGTTTCATTTATTATAGTAGAAGCGTAATGTTGGAGCATCCAAGGAGCAGCCGAGGAGCATACGTTACGTTATGTTGCAATGTAGCCGGCCCGTTAGTCGATGTTCAGGGAATACACTTCAAACTCCTTCAGGAGAACGGGCCAGCAAGCCCTTTCCAACGAAGCAACACATACATACTGTATATGATTATAATTGTTTCCCAGTTGGTCAATTGAAACATTCAGCATCAAAAACAGGTGAAACAGCTGTTGTTGTTGTGGTTTTGGACATTTCTGTTACCTGTTTGTATATTTCTGTTGCCGTTTCCTGTTTTATTTTGATAGTCTGTTTTCTGTCTCGTCATGTCTAGTTTTACGTCCCTCGTGAGTGTCTGTGTGCTCCACCTGTTCCCCGGCCCTGGCGTCACCTGTCTTGCGTCTTCTCGTTACCTAGTTCATTTAGCCCCCATGTTTCCTTTGTCTGGTGTCAGATTGTATCCGTTCGCGTCCGTTTTGTGTTTGTTCCTGCCTGTGTTTTGCCCGTCAGCCTGTGCATGTTACCGCCTGTTGCCGTTGCTTTTTTTGATTTCTCCCTGTGTGACTTTGTGAGTTTCTCCATTCTCTGTTCAGCCGTTTTTTGTTATATTAAATCCTGAAGTTCAAACCATCTCCTGCCTGCCTGCCTGCCTCTCCCTGCATTTGGGTCCTCTATCTCCCGCTAACCACAACAGTTGTTCCTTTGGTTACACTTTACTTGAAGGTATCTACATAAGAGTGACATGACACTGTCATGAAGGTGTCATAAACATTTATGACATAACACTTCTTTTAGTAAGTGTCATTCGGTTTTTGTCATGACAAATTAGGCCGGCTACACACTGGCTGCATGGCGTGTCTGTTTTTATTTCGGCTCCCATGTTAACAGGTTGCACACTGCCTGCGTGACACGCACGTCTCAGATGCGGCTCGAGCTGTAATATAATATAGCCGAATAATTATGGATTTTCTAATATTGCACCAGCTGTCGGTCCAGAAGGAAATATTCTGGAGCCTGTGTTGCCGTCAATCCTGCCGACGTTGTCTTTGCTGTAATCAGATCAGAATATATTTATGGAAACATTCATGTGTCCAGACGAGGCTAGCAGCAGCAGGGCCGCGTCAGACACCTTTCTGGTGTGGAAAGACGTAGAAAACGCCACGCAGACGCCACGCTCATGCCACGCAGCCGACACGCCACGCTCACGCCACGCTCACGCCACGCTCACGCCACGCCACGCAGCCGACACGCCACACTCACGCCACGCTCACGCCACGCTCACGCCACGCTGTAGCCGGCCTTAGGGTTAGGGTTCATGTGTTCATGACAGTGTCATGTCACTCTTATGTAGATACCTTAAAGGAAAGTGTTACTGTTCCTTTTCTCTGAATACTACTGAAGATTTGTGTCACCCCAAGAAAACATGCAGAAGACTAAATGTGGTTCAGAGGCTGAAAAAGCCGCACTGCATTCAGCAGCATCTGTGTGATGACATCAGAGGCTGTTTGATGACATCAGAGGCTGTTTGATGACATCAGAGGCTGTAGAGGATGAGGAAATGACCAACCAGTATCTCTTTAACCAGCAGGTGTTCAATCTTCACTCAGAATCTTTCTCAATTATTTGCATCTTGTTTGTCGATCAGTGAAGTTCTGCCTCCATCTAGTGGCTGAAACTACAAAGAAGTAATCACGTGTAACAGTCATTATTGGAGAGATTCCTCATCTCTCTCCACAGTTTGGTGCTTCAGATTAATCTCAGCTGTCTGGAAAGGACTGGATCCAGCTCACAGAGAGCAGAGATCAGAGCTGAGCTGGCTGCTCTTCCTTTTCTTCTCATCATGTCCATCACGTCTCTGGCTTTGTCTGCTCTGCCTCGTGTTCTGGCTGACTCCATTTCCTCATCAATTATAACACCACGCTGAAGCAGATTATCCAGAAGCTGGTTCAGAACTGGATCAGACACTCGGTTTGTAAACTCTGACCGAACTTTCAACAGCTTCTTTTCTGGGGGATCACGGTCCTCTGCTGGGTCATTCCTCCGTGGATTTGGCCCAGTTGGAGCTGGAAGATAACCGGGGAAAATACTTTTTCTCAGTTTGTGTTATCCTTTAAGAAGTAATCAGAATTCAAAAGACAGACATTTATATTTTATATTTCATGTTTTTTTATGATGGCACCCCCTACTTTGGATCAATCTGTTGATACAGCGTTAGTTCAGATTAATTTAGTCTCGCGTTGCCAGACCCTCCTCCACAGCGCCGCGGAGGAGGGTCTGGCTAGTCCACACAGCATTCCTGGATGGGACAAGACTTGACACCAAATATGTCAAGATGAAGTTGGATTCAATTTTGCAAAGAATTGCTGCACATTTAACCATATGATAATAAATGTAATAAAGTGTAAATCAATCACCACAGGAAAATAAGATGTAAAATATATGAATACGGTATGTACATTTGTTCCCTTGATTTAAAATAAATCAATACCTGAAATGAGATCAGTGATTAGTTTCCTCTGACAGGAGAGATGATCAGAGGGGTGCAGGTGTTACCACCTTCATTATTACTGGGACAGAAGAACAGGAAGAGCTTCTCAGTGAAGGAGCAGCCAGTAAAGGAGTAGATAAGAGCTGCAGCATCTACGTCATAAAAGGAGACCAGACCCTCCTCATAATCCACAAACACCCCCACCTTCTGAGGCCGAGACTTCAGAGAAAGACGGACTGGAGGGCCAGCAGCAGCTTTGTTTGGAGTTGATTTGTTATTAAAACTAAATAATGACTGGTGTGATAACTGCATGCCAAATTAATCACAGCACACAAGGCCAAACTGCCCACATTGCAATGGCCAAAATATTAAACTGAGTCTGACGCAGTCAGTCCACATAAGACACACCGCAGCTACATACTTCATGGAGATCACGGAGAACAATAAGGGCAGAACAGCATCACGATCTGTTTTAACTGAATATTCTCTTTCTACCTCAGCTAAAAACAACAGACCTGCAGCACGTTACCGTGTCGATAACGAGCCTATTTGTAACCGGTAAGCTACCGGCAACATGATCTTCTCCTGTTTAAGTGACAGATAGTACGCGGCTGTCCTGCTTTTATTACAGTGTGAACTCACCACAGACACTTGCCTTGCTCACGGACTCACAGCGGTGAGCTGGAATGGATATTTGGCGTTATTTTAAACGAGCGGGAAACAGCGATGTATGATACAGGCAATAATCCAAACGGTAATACAGCCTCCGGTAAAAGTGAAAATGAAAAGGTTGTTTTTTATTATTCCCGTTTTTAAATCATAGATGCCATCTATTTCTCTCCACAGCATCGTTTACTTCTCCGCCAGGCTGCGTAAGACATAATACATCATATCTTATTTATTTGCAACGCCCCCCCCCTACGCCTTACTATGCATTACTATTTCAGCAACGCCCCCCCCTACGCCTTACTATGCATTACTATTTCAGCAACGCCCCCCCCCTACGCCTTACTATGCCCTACTATTTCAGCAACGCCCCCCCCCTACGCCTTACTATGCCCTACTATTTCAGCAACGCCCCCCCCTACGCCTTACTATGCATTACTATTTCAGCAACGCCCCCCCCTACGCCTTACTATGCATTACTATTTCAGCAAAGCCCCCCCCCTACGCCTTACTATGCCCTACTATTTCAGCAAAGCCCCCCCCCTACGCCTTACTATGCATTACTATTTCAGCAACACCGCGCTTTAAAATTCACACACCTCCCTCTCAGACTCGTTCTGTCAGTAGTACTTCAGTCTAGTTATGTTTAATTAGCAGACACACACACACACACACACACACACACACACACACACACACACACACACACACACACACACACACACACACACACACACACACACACACACACACACACACACACACACACACACACACACACACACAATACCTTCGGTTTTGGGAGACACAGCTGTCGTCTCATCTGTCCTGTCAGGAGACGTGTCTGAAACACAAACATGCAACAGCTCTTGAGAAATGCTAAATAATTAAAGGCATTTCGTTAAATACAATTTAAGCATGTACATAGTTAAACATAAATAAGGCTTTATTTAATTTATGAATTCAGTGGAAACATTTACCATACGTGTTGCTGACATTGATCGTTATATTCCCTGCCACTTGAACATCTTTAAACTGAGGTGAGCTGATGACACTTCCATCCTGGGCGCTGACTGCTGGGCTTCCTGCTCCCCTCTGAGTTACAGCTGATTGAGAATAGACAAAATAATCAGGAGCCACAACTCATCACCTCCTGAACTGCTAGAAGGGTTCAGAGATTCTTTGTTAGAGCTGATTTAGCAAAGCCCTGAAGGATCAAGAACAAATAAAGCTTGGTACAGGGTATCTGCAGGTTTTACCAAGTCACATTTAAAGTCCCGGTGTGTGACGTGTTGAGTTGTTCATCATCAGAACCTGTGTCGCCCGTTCACTAACTTGTTCTTTTTCATGAATATTTACCTCCACCATCAATTCAGAGTATTCCTATTGGCTTGAAATGTTACATTAGGGTTTGCATGAACTGGGATAGACGCTCCATATTCATGCTCCATCTGGAAATACGTTAGCCAGTAAGGGACATATAGGACATACTGCTCCACCTTTCGCGTTTTCGCTGTCACATGATAACCTCACAGCTGCTGCTAACGGGTATCGTAGCTTCCCGGCTCCGGCAACTTTGAAGAAGGAAACATGGAGGACCACACGTTATCTTAATACATTGAATGGGACAAAAAGATCTACCTGGAAAGATCTACCTAGGGGAGTGGGGGAGAGATGAATGTTCGGAAATAAGAGGCTGCTACGGCCCGCTGTACAGGTTAGTTTGACCAGCGGGCAGCGGCGGCCAGAGCGGGCAGGGCAGCTTCGCCGGCCGGAGCATGCTCAATGGTGTTTTTTGCCTCCAACGGCACCTTCCAGGCAGCTAACCCTAACCTTAACCCTAAACATAACTATTGCCGCGCCACCTGGGAGGAGACGTTGGGGGCAAAAAACACCAAAGACCCAGGAGCATGCAGCGGTACCGGCCGGAGCAGACGATCAGAACGGCCGGAGCGGCCTCGAAACACTACCAGCCCACTGGGAAAATTCCCGAGCCTCCCAATTGCCACTCCGCCTCGTGCACATATTCAAAATCCAAGTTTCAGGATCTTCACCCAGAAAAAGAAAAAGAGAGCGTCTTTTTGAAGCGTGCAGGCTACCGTAGCTGTAATACGTACTTTGACCTGCGTGGTGCGAGAGAGTTGAGTGCGATATATATGATCTCAACGCTAGATGGGAGACATTCCCACACATTGGAGCTTTAAGACTTTTAAATACCTTTTTAAGACCTTTATGAATACAATTTAAGACCTATATCACGACATAAAAGTACAACGAAATGCAGCGTCACAAAAGTACTTGCATAGTAAATAAATGTATTCAAATTGACTAAAAGCAACTCGGAGTAATAATGATCTGTACATATACAGCAAATTATATTTGGACGAGCGAAAGAACTACAACACCGCAGAATAAAAAAGAACTACATTTCAATGAGCATTAGAGGCGTTACATAGACATAGGAAAGACACGTTTAAAATTATTTAAGACCCAGAACACAATACTTCAGTGAATTTAAGACTTTTTAAGACCCCACAGAAACCCTGATGGTAGAAATGTGATGAACAGCACATCTGATGAACATATCAGAAAATATTTAAATCTTTAAAATGAATAAAATAAACATTTAAGGGAGTTATCTTACACACATATGACAAATCAAACTCACACATTACAGTTTTTGTCAGGTGCTCTGGTACATTTCTTCACATCTTCGTGTCACTTGTGCTCATCAAAAAAGCAGTTTCTCATTTCTTTGAACAAGTTGCAAATGCTGTGGTACATCCATGCAAATGATGATGTACAATTCTCTGCTGTGTCCTACATTATCAGTTGCTTATGTCGTGTTGATCAAAATGTATTATAATGGGTCTCTGTTGAATAGTCTCACCCCCCACAACATGTAGGAATTAGTTCATAGCATAAGTCTTTGCATGCAAAATGGTTGAACAAGTTGTCATAATATGTCAAGC
>CM042335.1:379348-396848 GCA_023566125.1 Zingel zingel
TGGCTCTTTTGGGAGATTGTCTTTGCTGCTGGCTGCAGACTTTGCATGGAGCTCAACAGGTGATTGCTAGCTAACATTAGCTTCCAAGATAACTTGTGTTATTTATACCCAAAGTCAGCTGTTGCAATACACTAGCCTGCTCAGAGGTTGCCTTTAATATGAAGGGAAATTCAAATGTTAGTACAAGTTATTTACATTTACAGTTTGATCGTGATCTGTCGTGTGAGTCAAAGCTGTTATACAGTAGTTGGCTTGGTTCAGAGGCTAACTGGCTCTGTGTTATGAAACGCCATAATCTTCGATGTGTTTAAAACTCTTTGAGATCAGCACCAGTGTATGGCGATACCCAGTTTACCACATATTGGTACAGATCGTGTGGACTGAAGTTGGGCAGACTCAACGATTTAATGAGGTCCGTGAAAACGGAGGGAGGAAGAAGGTAAGGGTCTGTATCCAATCCTGCGATCTCCAACTTCTCCAAATACTGCTCTTTGTGAGCACCTACCAGATGCCCTACCTCGACAGATAACAGCACGGAAACTTGTTGTTCAATAGAAGAAGCCATAAAGAAGAAGATAGTATTATTATTAGTTTATTTTGTGTTATTTATTTTAAACTGATTGAAACTAATGAAACTTTCCCATTGTCTACTACACTGTTTAGCTTGTGCTTGCGGTAATTCTGCCGTCCGTCATGTCGTGGTCACGTGATCATGGTCACATGTTTGCAAAGGGTCTATAGCATGGTTTTGTGATGCTGCCCCCTAGTTTTATATCAATCTGTGGATAAACCGTTTGGTCTCTGTTTATGTAGTTTTAAAACAGCCAATCAGATCTTTCAGAAGCCGTGAGGTCAGCGTTGTCTCACAGGAAGAGCAGCTACAGATTCTGAACAACAACAGTAGCTTCATGCTAAAGTCTCCGTCTGATCTAACTTACAAACATGAACAGTCCTGAACATTCACCGGGGAAAAGTTCACTGCTAACATCAGTTTGCAGGCTAGATACAGTTGTGGTCAAAATAATAGCAGTCCAACATCACTACCCTCACAAATCAAATTGTTTGGTAGAAGTGATATTTCTACATGGCAAATAATTTACTAGTAAGTGTTGTAGAGTCATAGAAAACCAACAGACCAACAGTCAGGACATGCATGCTGCTCGTTCTGTGTAACTGAATCTGTAATTGAGAGGGGCATGTTCAATATAACAGCAGTGTTGTGTTCACTTAGTGAGGTGATTGGTTCTGGGAAGAAACCGGTGTCAGTTATGGCCCATATTTAAGGAAGGAAGCAAATGTTGTGCATGCTGGTTATAGTGCATTTCACACTGAAATACTCAGCAAAATGGGTCGTTCCAGATATTGCTCTGAGGAACAGCGGACTTTGATTAAAAAGTTGATTGGAGGGGGGAAAACATATAAAGAAGTGCAGAAAATGATAGGCTGCTCAGCCAAAATGATTTCAAATGCCTTGAAATGGCATCCAAAGCCTGAACGACGTGGGAAAAAACGGTCAACTACCATTCGAATGGATCGAAGAATAGCCAAAATGGCAAAGGCTCAACCATTGATCAGCTCCAGGAAAATCAAAGAAGACTTAGTTACCTGTGAGTACTGTTACGATCAGAAGAAGGCTATGTGAAGCTAAGCTATCAGCTAGAAGTCCCATTGCTGAAAAAAAGACATGTACTGATTAGGTTGAAATTTGCCAAAGGACACATGGACTGGCCAAAGGAGAAATGGGGCAACATTCAGTGGACTGATGAGAGCAAAATTGTTCTTTTTGGGTCTAGGGGCCGCAGACAGTTTGTCCAACGACCCCCATGCACTGAGTTCAAGCCACAGTACACTGAAGACAGTAAAGCATGGTGGTGCAAACATCATGTTATGGGATGTTTCTCATACTGTGGTGTTGGGCCTAGTTATCACATACCAGGATCATGGATCAGTTTCAATACATCAAAATACTGGAAGAGGTCACGTTGCCTTATGCTGAAGAGGAAATGCCTTTGAAATGGGTCTTTCAACAAGACTATGACCCAGAACACACCAGTAAGATATCAAAGTCTTGGTTCCAGATGAAGAAGACCGATGTTATGGAGTGGCCAGCCCAATCCCCAGACCTCAATCCCAGAGACAACTTGTGGGGTGACATCAACATGTTGTTTCTGAGGCCAAACCCAGTAACGCAGAGGAATTGTGGGATGTAGTTCAATGGTCCTGGGCTGGAATACCTGTTCACAGGTGACTCCATGCAACACAGATGTGAAGCAGTTCTCCGAAATAATGGTTATGCAACTAAATATTAGTGCAGTGAGTCAAAGTAAAGCTAACCCTTCAGACATTTTTCAGTTCATACAGTAAATATTTGAGTTTGTAAAGAAAAATGCAAATACTGCTATTTCTTTGACCAGCCTAATATTCCTTTTTCTTCACTTTCTGTAAAACACAAACTTGATCCGTTTTGGTCATGTTTTGATTTGAAATTGAATGTGCAGTGTTCCCAATGCATTGATATCATGGAATTAAAAGCTATTCTAAGGATTTTGAGCATTATTCACATATTTTAAACACACTGCTATTATTCTGAACACAACTGTAGATGGTGAGGAAGAATAAGAGCACTAAAATGTCCTGGTAAGGAGGCAGGTTTGGGGGATGGGTCAAACAAACAGGACTTTCCCCCAGGAGACCAGGGTTCATGTCCCGTTTGAAAAGAAAAGGAAACCGAGAGTTTTTTTTAACTTTAGGAAACAAACGGAGCTACGTCACGTTCTGCGTCACGTAGTAACCTTCAGGAAGTGAAGTAACATCTGATCTTAACTAGAGATGCCCCAATCGCGCATTTTAGCCGCCGATACCGATTGTCTTCATAACTATATAACTCTATTCTCTTCTGTTGTATCAGGTGGCTCAAAACTTTACCAATCAGTTCCACGTCGTGCTCCCAGACGCTCTGATCTTCATCTTGGACTCTTAAAGTCACTTCTGGTGTGTTTATAGGCAGGCGGATCTCAAACGCTGAGTGGTAGTTTGGTCCAAACTCCAGGTCAAATTCTGCTTTCTGAGAAACCAAAGTGTCAGTATCTCCACAGAATCTAAAGATAACTAAATGATGAAATGTGTCAGCATGTTACAGCACTAACAAAGACTTTTATTTTGAAATACTCACCGTGGGCTGTATTTTAATGGCCTGAGGACATTGGACAGTGTAACTTTGATCTTTGATGAGTTTACATTTGGAAGGAACCTGGATGTTCCTAGATTGTTGATGCTGTGCGCTCACCTAAAGACACATCAGAACATTTCAACTTTTAAAATGAAGTACACACCACTAGGGCTGCACAATTATTCGTAACGTATCGAAATCGCAACATGGACTAGTGCAATATCCAAATCGCAGAGGGGTGCAATATTTGTTAAAGGCAAAATATGTGTCAAACCGTTCTAGACTTAAGTATTGTGGTGCTGCAGAGACAAATCCTGTCCTACAGACTATAGAAAACATCTTTGCTTGGTACAGATTCTCGCAAAAATCACACTATAATCATTTAAATTTTTTTCAATGTTAATCATTTTCAATGAAAATGAGAATAATGAGACAAAAACGATTATTCCCTCCAATATCGTGAATCAAATTGCAATTGCAATATCAGTCAAAACAATTAGATATTTTCCTCATCGTGCAGCCCTACACACCACTCATCAAATGTGTCAAACCTACAGTGAGGACAGTTCACAAGGACATTGATTCATATGCCTCCTACTGTAAATGCAGCCGTTTTATGAATTTATTTTTAAATACGTACTTTTATTTTGACAAAAGTGGTGTTTGCTACAACTGTGTGTAAGTTGAAGAATCATATTTTTTGACTGTGAAGATTGCCTCTGGGGAATGACTCTGCCATTGGTTGAGAAGCAGGCTAAAGTGGTCAGTATTACTTTGTATTTGTTATCAGACTTAGCTACAGTGCTAAGCCATGCTATTATGTAATGATTGCAATATTTGATGTTGTCTTTTATTTTGTCTACCTGAACTTTTAGTTCTACGGTGTTAATAAACATCTGTAAAGAGAACCGGAGTCTTGCATCCAATCAATGGGCGGCATACCTAAGTTCTGAACTACATCAACATCAACAGCAATATAACCCTCAAACAGATTACAACATGCTCAGTGGTGTCTTCAGACAGGCTTTAAACATTGTAACATGAAGCTTTACCTCGTTCAGAGGGATGTTTATTGGCAGGAGAAGCACATTGAGATTTTGCCTCTGTGTTGCTGGGTTTGGTTGTCCGAGGAACAGCAGGACTTGGCTGCTGACAGGTTTCGTCCACAACCTTTTAACGACATTCCAGTTCAGGCCAAAGATAGAGAGGTGAGGAATATTTACAACCACATGAGTGTCTGTAATCTCCAGGGGCTTGAGGATGCTCATCCCATCATCAGTGATGTGGACAACAGACAACAGGCCATCAGGCAGCGGAGCTGTGGAAACACAGAGATGGTCAACTTTGGTTTTATGGATAATTACGGTGTCACAGCACTAAATCAATCTTGTATTGCAGCCGTATTACTAGTTTCACTACTACTAACTAGCAGCTCTATTCAACTCATCTCTTACCATCTATGATTTCACAGTGTGGAAGGTGGAGCTGACAGACAGCAGCCTCCTCTAAACATGTGATGTCGTACAGCGGCCCTGCAGCCATCCTGCCAGCTGATTGGAGGAGGCTCTCGTCCCATTGGACAGTGTTGTACAGCAGCTCCGCCTCCTGAGTCGTAACAAAAACCAGTCCAGTCAAAGCACACTGGAACACACCTGGACCAGGACACCTGAACCTGTAGGATGTAGGTGATTGATCAGGCGTTGTGACCTCAAACTGAAAGTCACACAAAAAACGATCAGTCAGAAATTCAGAAATGTGATTGCTGCATTGCTTAAAATGTTGGAGATCAAACTGACTTTCTGAAAAGAGTGAGAAGCAGCAGCTGCAGGAGTGTAAATCATATGCATGTTTAAAGTGAAGTGTAAGAACTGAAAGGAGTGGAAGTGATAGGTGAAGAGTGTGTGGAGGACTTTCTGAAGCTGTTAGACCATCTGACATGCAGTTCTGATGGAGTATACAAACGCCTTAAAAGGTGCACTATGAGTTCCTGCATGGTTTCAGCGATTTCATTTTTATCTCAAATCGTAGTCATCTCTCCTTGATCCGCTAGCTGCCTGCCCCTGAACACACCGTGAAAAAGCCCGATATCGGGAGACAACACAGGGGTTGTAAACGTCAAACAGACACTAGAGGCACAGGCTGTGCACCAAAATACAACAAACCACTCCAGCTAATCACCGACAAGATGGTTGGGGGAGAAGTGGGGGTTAGTGACAGTTAGTCAGTTAGTCATGAGAGTTACAGAAACATGGGGGGAGGGGCGAGCTTGCTCTGTTTTGTTTGAAATGTACTTGGAACGTCAACAGAAGTGACCATGCAGGGACTCATAGTGCACCTTTAAGAATGAAATTAGATAAACTGAACTGAAATGGTTAACCTTTAGATTAAAGCGTAGAAAGGAGGTGGGGTTAAAGAACTCAAAGCAGTTGACTGGGTTAAGCTAATCAGCTTTTTATAATTTGGTTACCTGTATGAAGTCTTTCCAGACTCAGTCAGCAGTTTAGGTGTGAAATGTAACATTTCCTGAGACTGAAAAAGGACGAATAGAGTTGATTAGAACTCATTGAAATGGGAGCAGAAACTGCCCTCCCACCCCAACTCTCTCAGTACTCAGGAAGGTTAAAATTAAGGGCAACTGGACATGGTTAAAGGTGCTCCCAAGATGATCTGTCATGTCTCATTTGAGTGACTTCTTCAGTTTTGACAAGTTAATAAAAATGTAAAAGTGAAACACTGACATCTGTATCGGGAGCCTCTCCCCCCACAAGCTGCTGCTGCTTCAACCTCTCTGGATCATCAGGACACAGCTGATCCTCTCTTCTGTCCTCAGACACATCGAGGTTGGTCTTTGACGTGGACGGATCTGGGGGGGATTAAGATGTCAAACTCTATTTTGGACATTCTGGTGACCCAACATTCCTAAACCGTTAAAGGCATACTATGCAGTTTCCGTTTTTGTCAAACGGCTACCCCTAGAGTCGCTGTGGAGTACTTGTATTTAACATTACTGTCGTAAATACCACTCACCCAGAGCCGTCTCTGCACTCATGGCCTGAAACCAGATTTCTGTTGTCACCCTGAAAAGAAGAACACAAATACAGCAGTTATTTTATGAGAAGAGTTCAAACCTTCAGGGCCAGATGTGCTAACGCTTTTGCGCTCACTTCAGGCGTATTTGTTTCCCAACGTGTGTGTAAAAGCATGGCGAGGTATGTACAAACAGGCCGCACTGAGGTCAAAGCATGGCGAGATACGTACAAACGGGCCACACTGAGGTCAAAGCATGGCGAGGTACGTACAAACAGGCCGCATTGAGGTCAAAGCATGGCGAGATACGTACAAACAGGCCGCACTGAGGTCAAAGCATGGCGAGATACGTACAAACAGGCCGCACTGAGGTCAAAGCATGGCGAGATACGTACAAACAGGCCGCACTGAGGTCAAAGCATGGCGAGATACGTACAAACAGGCCGCACTGAGGTCAAAGCACGGCGAGGTACGTACAAACAGGCCACACTGAGGTCAAAGCACGGCGAGGTACGTACAAACAGGCCGCACTGAGGTCAAAGCATGGCGAGGTACGTACAAACAGGCCGCACTGAGGTCAAAGCATGGCGAGATACGTACAAACAGGCCGCACTGAGGTCAAAGCATGGCGAGGTACGTACAAACAGGCCACACTGAGGTAAAAGCATGGCGAGATACGTACAAACGGGCCACACTGAGGTCAAAGCATGGCGAGGTACGTACAAACAGGCCGCACTGAGGTCAAAGCATGGCGAGATACGTACAAACGGGCCGCACTGAGGTCAAAGCATGGCGAGATACGTACAAACGGGCCGCACTGAGGTCAAAGCATGGCGAGATACGTACAAAGGGGCCGCACTGAGGTCAAAGCATGGCGAGATACGTACAAACGGGCCGCACTGAGGTCAAAGCATGGCGAGATACGTACAAACGGGCCGCACTGAGGTAACAGCATGGCGAGGTATGTACAAACAGGCCGCACTGAGGTAACAGCATGGTGAGGTATGTACAAAACGGCCGCACTGAGGTCAAAGCATGGCGAGCTACGTACAAACAGGCCGCACTGAGGTCAAAGCATGGCGAGCTACGTACAAACAGGCCGCACTGAGGTAACAGCATGGCGAGGTATGTACAAAACGGCCGCACTGAGGTCAAAGCATGGCGAGATACGTACAAACGGGCCGCACTGAGGTCAAAGCATGGCGAGGTACGTACAAACAGGCCGCACTGAGGTAACAGCTCAGACTTTTCGCGGGAACTGAAAATGGTAAATTGCGCTTTTCCGTGTCATGCATATGCGTTCACGGGAGGGTGAAGGGGAAAGTGGGAGTTTCCCATAAAGAGATGGGAGGGGAAGGGTTAAGTGCGCCTAATTATGTATTCCACGCTATGTACAAAAACCGCCCGTGACAGCACGCCTCTATTTTGCGGTGAAAATTCTCCGCCTTTTAAAAGCGCGTGTAAACCAGGAAGCAGGTTTCCTGGCATATGGCTCCTGGTGAGATGGCAGCAGTAATCCGAGCAAGACGGAGACATAGGCCGAGACACTTTTTCAGTTGAGTGAACACACAATGTACGTACGTATCTGGCCTTTGGATTCAGTTAATGGCACTGGTGATTCTACATTACCATGGTCACAACATGTTTGCCATCTACTCAACCTGGATTTTTACATTCACATGAAACAGGGAGTAGTCAGGAATGGTGGGCTCTAATAATGGCCAATCACATCAGCCCATTTCCTCTTTTTAATTTTAAGGGTCCAAACAGCATAAGACAAGACTCCTGGCTTCTCTTGAGGCAAAGTGTCCCGCAGAAAATATACAGTGAGGAAAATAAGTATTTGAACACCCTGCTATTTTGCAGGTTCTCCCACTTGGAAATCATGGAGGGGTCCTAAATTGTCATCGTAGGTGCATGTCCACTGTGAGAGACATAATCTAAAAACAAAAATCCAGAAATCACAATGTATGATTTTTTAACTATTTATTTGTATGATACAGTTGCAAATAAGTATTTCAACACCTGTCTATCAGCTAGAATTCTGACCCTCAAAGACCTGTTAGTCTGCCTTTAAAATGTCCACCTCCACTCCATTTATTATCTTAAATTAGATGCACCTGTTTGAGGTTGTTAGCTGCATAAAGACACCTGTCCACCCCATACAATCAGTAAGAATCCAACTACTAACATGGCCAAGACCAAAGAGCTGTCCAAAGACACTAGAGACAAAATTGTACACCTCCACAAGGCTGGAAAGGGCTACGGGGAAATTGCCAAGCAGCTTGGTGAAAAAAGGTCCACTGTTGGAGCAATCATTAGAAAATGGAAGAAGCTAAACATGACTGTCAATCTCCCTCGGACTGGGGCTCCATGCAAGATCTCACCTCGTGGGGTCTCAATGATCCTAAGAAAGGTGAGAAATCAGCCCAGGACTACACGGGAGGAGCTGGTCAATGACCTGAAAAGAGCTGGGACCACCGTTTCCAAGGTTACTGTTGGTAATACACTAAGACGTCATGGTTTGAAATCATGCATGGCACGGAAGGTTCCCCTGCTTAAACCAGCACATGTCAAGGCCCGTCTTAAGTTTGCCAATGACCATTTGGATGATCCAGAGGAGTCGTGGGAGAAAGTCATGTGGTCAGATGAGACCAAAATAGAACTTTTTGGTCATAATTCCACTAACCGTGTTTGGAGGAAGCCGGCCTAGCCAGTCTCCAGACCTAAACCCAATAGAGAATCTTTGGAGGGAGCTCAAACTCCGTGTTTCTCAGCGACAGCCCAGAAACCTGACTGATCTAGAGAAGATCTGTGTGGAGGAGTGGGCCAAACTCCCTCCTGCAGTGTGTGCAAACCTGGTGAAAAACTACAGGAAACGTTTGACCTCTGTAATTGCAAACAAAGGCTACTGTACCAAATATTAACATTGATTTTCTCAGGTGTTGAAATACTTATTTGCAGCTGTATCATACAAATAAATAGTTAAAAAATCATACATTGTGATTTCTGGATTTTTGTTTTTAGATTATGTCTCTCACAGTGGACATGCACCTACGATGACATTTTCAGACCCCTCCATGATTTCCAAGTGGGAGAACCTGCAAAATAGCAGGGTGTTCAAATACTTATTTTCCTCACTGTATATTAATATTTAAACCATAAATATCAGCCTCATGTCACCACAGCTAAAATAAAACCATCCACATTTCCTCCAAAGAAGACCACATCTCTGTTGAGGTAACTTGATAACTCAAGAGATGCAAAAGTTCCTGTTTTCAATGATTTTGACAGTGGACATTTCCAACATTTTCTTTAAAGCTACATTGTGTAAGAATTTCTCCCATCTAGGGTGAAATTGTATATGACAACCAACTGAGTATTACTTTCTAGTCCCTTACATTCCGAGCGCGTTTTAACTCCTACGGTGGCAGTATTATTCCAAGAAGTACGACTTGGTATATCAGCATTATATTAACTTTGGTCTTGTTGCTTTGCCTGTCGCGTTGTCGTTTTAATTCTCTTTTTAACTTCCTTGGCGACTCCGTTACATGTCCTCGAGAATAGGTGTGAGCCTCCATCTTCAACAGGCTTTCAAATCTGCCGGCAGTCAGCGAGTAATCTCCCCCTGGCATTTGTCACGGTGCCACTGAGTGTAAAAGCGCGAAAGGCGGTGGTATGTCCCTCTTCGGATAATGTATTTTAAAGATGGAGGCACTACAGGGCGGCCGTCACACGAGCAACTCGCTCGTATGTATTCTGAATGATTCTGAATGTCAGATTCTACGCTGACGAGAATACTTTGATTAGTTGGTGGAAGTAATTAGACATGAATGAACACATATTTGTGAAAGAAAAAAGTGTTTTTTGCTAAGAATCAACTCAAAAAATTACACAATGGAGCTTTAAGAAACACAATTCTTTTGTTACTGCAGACATAATTGAATACAAGAAACATGAAAATATGAAGAAAAGCAACGTTGGATGTAAGTGAATGTAAGTTATGTTTGCATATACATTAGGTTTAATTGTTAATTAAATAGATCTATAACAGTAACATATTCAGGGAACTGACCTCAGAGTTTTCAGTGCAAAGTTTGGACTCTCCTTTAGATCACACAGCTGCTTCACTCCTGACTCCTGCAGCTTGTTGTCGCTCAGGTCCAGCTCTCTCAGATGGGAGGGGTTGGACTTCAGAGCTGAGGCAAGAGCAGCACAGCTGATCTCTGACAAACCGCAGCCCCTCAAACTGAATAAAGAATAAATGAAGATAAAAATCCATTTATAATCAAATCAGATGTGTTGAGGTTTTAAATGTGTAGCTGATCTCTGACAAACTGCAGTTCCTGAATCTGAATAAAGAATAAATGATTTAACTTTAGAGGACAATGTTCCTGCTTGAAATCATTCAATGTTTAATAATCTTTTCAGAGCTGAAGAAGGTTTAGAAAACAGAAACACCTGAACACAACAGGATCAGGATACAAACTGTAAAATACAAAAAGTGAAAAGCAGCTCTAATTAATATTAATGTATAAATCTATCAGAATTACTTCAGCCTGGCTCGACCTAGTCACTCCTCCTCAGCCTGGCTTGGCCTTCGTGAAACACACATGGCCAGGATGCTCAGATTAGACTAGGTCAAGCCTTGCTTTATCAGATATCCTATTTAAAAATTCTACTTTTGTGCAATAGCCTCCTGGAGACAAACTGTTCCGACTGACAAACTAAAAACAGTTGTGATTTGTACTCGGATAAACATAAAACAAGTGAACTGATAGAAATTGAAAACGTATGTTAGTGATTTAAATTCAATACAATATACACCGAACTGTACAAGAACAAAATACATGAACTAACCTCAGATTCTCCAGTCTACAGTTTGGACTCTCCAGAAAACCACACAGCAGCTTCACTCCTGAATCCTCCAGGTTGTTGTCACTCAGGTCCAGCTCTCTCAGATGGGAGGGGTTGGACTTCAGAGCTGAGGCCAGAGAAGCGCAGCTGATCTCTGACAAATCACATCTCTCCAATCTGAATAAAGAACAAAAGAAGATAAAAATCCATTGATAATTCAATCAGATGTGTTGATGTTTGTGTAGCTCAGCATTACTTTGTCCTAAACAATTATCATTTCCCTAAAATGTGTATAGTTTGAGTTGTTGGTTCTATGTGCGGTGCAGTTTAGACATAATTGCTTTCTTTCCACACACACACACACACACACACACATATATATACATATATATATATATATATATATATATATATATATATATATATATATATATATATATATATACACACACACACACATACAGTCATGTGAAAAAATCATCTTTAGGAAATTGATCTTAATGCCTTAATTAAAGCAATGAGGAAAAATCCAACCTTTAAGGACACCAATTTTCTTTGTGAATGACTAATGTATCGTGAATAAATGTTCTTCCTTAAAATACAGGGGGCATAAGTCAGTCCACCCCTATGTTAAATTCCCATAGAGGCAGGCAGACTTTTATTTTGAAAGGCCAGTTATTTCATGGATCCAGGATACTATGCATCCTGACAAAGTTCCCTTTGTCCCCATATCATCACATCCCCTTCACCATACCCCCACATCATCACATCCCCTTCACCATACCCCCACATCATCACATCCCCTTCACCATACCCCCCCATCATCACATCCCCTTCACCATACCCCCCATCATCACATCCCCTTCACCATACCCCCACATCATCACATACACAAGGGGATGTGATGATGTGGGGGTATGGTGAAGGGTATGTGATGATGTGGGGGTATGGTGAAGGGGATGTTATGTGGGGGTATGGTGAAGGGTATGTGATGATGTGGGGGTATGGTGAAGGGGATGTGATGATGTGGGGGTATGGTGAAGGGGATGTGATGATGTGGGGGTATGGTGAAGGGTATGTGATGATGTGGGGGTATGGTGAAGGGTATGTGATGATGTGGGGGTATGGTGAAGGGGATGTGATGATGTGGGGGTATGGTGAAGGGGGTGTGCTGATGTGGGGGTATGGTGAAGGGGATGTGATGATGTGGGGGTATGGTGAAGGGGATGTGATGATGTGGGGGTATGGTGAAGGGGATGTGATGATGTGGGGGTATGGTGAAGGGGATGTGATGATGTGGGGGTATGGTGAAGGGGATGTGATGATGTGGGGGTATGGTGAAGGGGATGTGATGATGTGGGGGTATGGTGAAGGGGATGTGATGATGTGGGGGTATGGTGAAGGGGATGTGATGATGGGGGGACCAAGGGAACTTCATCAGGATGCATAGTATCCTGGATCCATGAAATAACTGGCCTTTCAAAATAAAAGTCTGCCTGCCTCTATGGGAATCTAACATAGGGGTGTACTGACTTATGCCCCCTGTATTTTAAGGAAGAATATTTATTTATTTGCGATACATTATTCATTCACAAAGAAAATTGGTTGGATTTTTCCAAATTTTTTTAATTAAGGCATTAAGATCAATTTCCAAAAGATGATTTTTGTATTCCTCTTTTTAGTCAACTTTAGCATGGGTGTTCAATTTGTTCAAATGACTGTATATATGTGTATATACTCTCACACACACACACACACACACACACACACACACACACACACACACACACACACACACACACACAAGTGGCTACTATTTCTTCAAAGTAGCCACTTTTTGCTTTTTGCTTTGATGACAGATTTGCACACTCTTCTCTAAATCAGCTTCATGATGGAGCCGTGAACTTTACAGTGAATGTAACCTAGCATGTCTGTGTGCGAGCGTACAGCGAGGTGGGGGCTTCTTTGTTGGTGTTTATACGGGGTGGGTGGCGTAGGAAGCATTAGCACAGAACACACGATAAATAATAAAATATTTTCAGTTCATTATAAAACCAAAGATGTTATAATAGTAGCGGGACCAGACCCCTCACCGGATCATGTAGGTGACCCATTTTGGTTCCAAAACGGCGTCAAAAAAAGTGTTGTGATTTGTGCTTGGACAAAAACTGAAAACAAGTGAACTGATAGAAATTTTAAACATTTGTTCTGGATTTAATGAATTTGGATTTATGGATTTAAATTAGGTAGATATTCACTGTACAATACCAAAATACATGAACTGACCTCAGAGTCTCCAGTCTACAGTTTGGACTCTCCAATCCAGCACACAGACGCTTCACTCCTGAATCCTTCAGCTTCTCGTTGTCACTCAGGTCCAGCTCTCTCAGATGGGAGGGGTTGGACTTCAGAGCTGAGACCAGAGGAGCACAGCTGATCTCTGACAAACCACAGTTCCTCAATCTGAATAAAGAACAAATAAGCAGGTTATAATTCAATCTGATGTGTAACTCAACATTATTATTTCCTAATGAATGATCTTTTCCCTAAAATAAGTAGAGAGACTTTGTCATTGTGTTACTGTGGATCATCATCATGTCATTCCTCTTATTCTGCCACATTTACTCATCCTCCGGCCCTTTCATTCATTGTCATACTCTACCTGTTCACCAGAGTTTCCACCTGTCCCAGGCACCTCATTCCAACATCATCAAAACTCATGACAAAAGAAGGGAGACCACCAACTTTACACCATAGTAAATTAGAAGAATATGCAACCAGTGAGTCAAACTAGCCAGGACTACAAATGCTCCTCAAACCACTTACCAAAACTAAAAAATATACAAAACATGTGAATCTCCCCAGCAATTACACCAGTAACAATTCAGAAAGACAGTCTGGGTTCTTACCTCTCTGACCAGAGAAACAAACTGGTGCAATACTAATTAGTAGGAATGTCCCAATCCCAATCACAGTATCGGATCGGAGCTGATTTTGGCAGTTGTTAGCTGATCAGGGATTGGAATTTCCCCCGTTTAACTAGCCGATTTGTCGGCCAACCGATATATCGGGCCGATATTTGCATTTTTACATGTATCGGCCAATACGCGGCTGCTGCGTTCACCGATAGTTTTATTATATCTGTCTTATAATATGTCAGCAAGAAATGCATCATCAAGGCTGTGTTGTAGATGTTGATGAAAGCCTTTTACCCTTGCACAGTTAACCATATGCAGTGCACTCATCCATATGATGCACATTGCACACATAATTTGGATAATATGAATGTAGGATGATTGCAGAAGTGACATAGATCAGTGTCACTTATGTTTTTTTAAGTTCAATAAATGTTCCTTTTTTAAATTGAGACTTGTAACATTTGTCATCATTTTTATGATGTAAATTGGAGGGAGCAGTCCCTTACTGTGTTCTGTATTGGCAGATAATCAATATTTGAAAAATCTGGATTTTGGATAGGGAGTCAAAAAAGCTGTTCGGGACATCCCAACTAATTAGACTTAAAGTAACAAAAGTCTAACTTAAAAGTTAAACATTACGAGCCCCCACTTTATCATGAACCAGCTCAAAACTCACAACAAAAGAAGGGAGACCCATAGTTTAGACCCATAGAATTAACCCATAGTTTTAATAATCATATCTGGACTTACCGAGACTTTCTGCAGTTCCTCACAGCTGGAATCAATCTCAGTCGTCCCTCTAGGGATGTTTTGTACTGACTCAGGTCCAAGTCATCCAGAACCTCCTCTGACATCTGCAGCATGTAGGACAGAGCTGAGCAGTGGATCACAGAGAGGTACTTTGATCTCTTCTTTGACCCCAGGAACTCTTGGATCTCCTGATGGACTGAGTGGTCGTTCATCTCCGTCAGACAGTGGAAGATGTTGATGCTTCTGTCAGGAGAGATGTTGGTCTTCTTCATCTTCTTCAGGTTGTTGATGGCTCTCTGGATGATTTCTGGACTGTTGTCTGTCTGACCCAGCAGGCCTCCTAAGACTCTCTGGGTGGACTCCAGAGAGAGGCCATGAAGGAAGCGGACAAACAGGTCCAGGTGGCCATTTTTACTTTCAAGGGATTTCTCCATGGCTCTCTTCAGGAAGACATCCAGAGATTTAGCAACATTGCCTTTCCCCAGGAAGTCCTTGAGTACCTGTGTGTTCCTGTTGGTGTAACAGTGGAACAGGTAGACTGCAGCCAGAAACTCCTGAACGCTCAGATGAATGAAGCTGTAGACTGTTTTCTGGAAGATCACACTCTCTCTTTTGAAGATCTCTGAACAAACTCCTGAGTACAGCGCGGCCTCTGTGACATCCAGACCACAGCGCTCCAGGTCTTCTTGGTAGAACATGATGTTTCCTTTCTGCAGCTGTTCAAACGCCAGCCTCCCCAGCTTCAGAAGAACTTCCATGTCAGCCTCCATCAGCTCCTGTGGACTCGTCTCATGTCCTTCAGCATACTTGAGCTTCTTCCTCTTTGTCTGAACCAGCAGGAAGTGTGAGTACATGTCAGTCTGGGTCTTGGGCAGCTCTCCTCTCTGGTCTGTAGTCAACATGTGGTCCAGAACTGTAGCAGTGATCCAGCAGAAGATTGGGATCAGACACATGATGTGGAGGCTCCTGGATTTGTTGATGTGGGAAATGATTCTGCTGGACCGCTCTTCATCACTGACTCTCTTCCTGAAGTACTCCTCCTTCTGGGCGTCAGTGAAACCTCGTACTTCTGTTACCCTGTCAACACACGCAGGAGGGATCTGATTGGCTGCTGCAGGTCGGGAAGTTATCCAGACGAGAGCCGAGGGAAGCAGCTTCCCCTGGATGAGGTTTGTCAACAGCTCATTGACTGATGACTTCTGTGTGACATCAGAAACAACCTTCCTCTTCTTTAAATCCAGTGAAAGTCTGCTTTCATCCAGGCCGTCAAAGATGAAGAGGACTCTAGAACCAGCGAGCTGCTCTGCTGGGACCTCCTGTAATGATGAATAGAAAACACGGAGCAGCTCCAGAAGACTGTACTGCTCATCTTTGATCAAGTTCAGCTCCCTGAAGGAAAGAGGAATCACCAGATCCACATCTTGGTTTTCCAAATCCTTGGCCCAGTCCAGACAGAACTTCTGCACTGAGAAGGTTTTTCCAACGCCAGCGACGCCGATCATCATAACGACTCTGATGTGTTTCTGTTGGTCAGGTAAGGCTTTAAAGATGTCACTGCACTTGATTGGAGAGTCATGGAGGGTCTTCATCTTGGAAGCTGTCTCGAGCTGCCTCACCTCATGTTGGGTGTTAACCTCTTCACTCAGTCCGTCTGTGATGTAGACCTCAGTGAAGATCCTGTTGAGGGGGGTTCCAGTTCTTGTTTCATCTACTCCTTCAGTCACACGTTCATATATCCCCTTCACAAGGATTTTATGTTCATGTGTACCAGCGTACACTGTGAGAAAATACAAAAAGTCTATTCATTAATAGTGTTAGTTTTCCTTATCTAAATGAATATAACAATTTAAAATGAATGAAAATGGAGGACTTATATTTCTTTAAATGTAATGACTGCTGCAACACATGAAGAATCCTGTTTTCAGACATCATCAGACAGATGGACAGTCTTACTTGTTCTGGATCTTTCTCCACACTGGGGACAGCAGGAGTCTCCTGATGGAGCAGACTGGTCCCAGTATGAGGTGATGCACTGTCTGCAGAACCAGCGTCCACAGCTGGTAGAGACTGGATCCTTCAGGACGTCCTGACACAAAGCACAGCAGGATGGCTGCTCCTCCTCAAATACATAAGTCCACTTCTCTCTGTCGACACAAAGACATTTATTTTAAAATGAAAAACCTTTCTTAAGTTATTGTAACAAAACATTGTACCAACAATGTCTAGATGATCATAGAGCAGAAAGCTGCCACCTGCTGTTTTGGTTCATGAATTGCAAAATGTGAGGATGAAGGGGACTATAGATCAAGTGGTGTGGTTATCAATACATACTCTCTCGGGCAATCACATCACTGTTTGAAGCCATAGACTGTCCAAAATATGGATGTAGTCTTTGTGTTGTCACCCATAGGTTTCTGAAGAGCCAAAATGAAGCTCAAAGTGGGCAACTCCCAGTGGCCCTGGAGGCAAATTCAAAAATGGGCAAAAAGGCGGAGCATGGATGGAGCTGAGGTGGGCTGAATGAAGACAACAGTACTTGGGACAACAGAGGCTCTGGGACTTTGGACAACAGATGCTCTGGAACTTGGGACAACAGGGGCTCTGGAACTTGGGACAACAGAGGCTCTGGAACTTGGGACAACAGATGCTCTGGAACTTCGGACAACCAAGACTCTGGAACTTGGGACAACAGATGCTCTGGAACTTGGGACAACAGAGGCTCTGGAACTTGGGACAACAGAGGCTCTGGAACTTGGGACAACAGAGGCTCTGGAACTTG
>CM042335.1:414348-416872 GCA_023566125.1 Zingel zingel
CCTCTCGCTCACCTGGGACTCCCTCTCTCTCACCTGGGACTCCCTCTCTCTCACCTGGGACTCCCTCTCTCTCACCTCTCCCTCTCTCTCACCTGGGACTTCCTCTCTCTCACCTGGGACTCCCTCTCTCTCACCTGGGACTCCCTCTCTCTCACCTGTGACTCCCTCTCTCTCACCTGGGACTCCCTCTCTCTCACCTGGGACTCCCTCTCTCTCACCTGGGACTCCCTCTCTCTCACCTCTCCCTCTCTCTCACCTGGGACTCCCTCTCTCTCACCTGGGACTCCCTCTCTCTCACCTGGGACTCCCTCTCTCTCACCTGGGACTCCCTCTCTCTCACCTGTGTGATTGGGATAATTAGCTCACTTACACACAGGTGCGCAGGTTGTAACGTAGGTTTTTCAACATACTATATTATGACTTTTTTTTTACTTTTTTCGACTTTTTTTCGACATGCTATACTATGACTTTTTTTGACTGTTTTTGCCACTTTTATTACCTTTTTTTTTTTGCTTTATTTGACTTTTCTGTCTTTGGATGTTTTTGTAGCAGAAGAGAAAGAAGATGAGACAGAAGAAGAAGGAAGTTCATCTTCATCAACCTGGCGCCGTTTATCTGCACGTACAGATCTGCCCAGTTTCTCTAACGGTCCCGGCTGACGCCAGCGGTAGTCTCTGTTTCACCTCAGATTATTCTCTGAGTCAGAGAAACTGCTTTGTAGTCTGAAGGTCGGGGATTCAAATCCTGGGAGGATTGTTTGGTGAGGAGTTTAGGAACTATTTTGCTGACGTTTTTAGGGCTTTCTGTTGACTTAACTGTAAGTGGGAAAGCTATATGAGACATGCAATAAAACCATGAATGATTAGCCTGGTTGACACCAGACCCTTCTCAGTTGTGGAAGCTTCATTCACAGCCCATTTCCAAAGGGGCGATTGGTGTAGAGCCCACCTCAATGGTTGTGATTGGTGTAAAGGCCGCCTCAACGGTTGTGATTGGTGTAGAGCCCACCTCAACGGTTGTGATTGGTGTAGAGCCCTCCTCAACGGTTGTGATTGGTGTAGAGCCCTCCTCAACGGTTGTGATTGGTGTAGAGCCCGCCTCAACGGTTGTGATTGGTGTAGAGCCCACCTCAATGGTTGTGATTGGTGTAGAGCCCGCCTCAACGGTTGTGATTGGTGTAGAGCCCGCCTCAATGGTTGTGATTGGTGTAGAGACCTCCTCAACAGTTGTGATTGGTGTCTCGATTTGTAAAAATTGCAAATGGGCTTGAATGGGCTCTTGGCCAGACGGACTTTCAGAGCAAATCTCAAATTTGCTGGAAGTTCGTCAGGGTTTTCCCAGGCTAGTGAAAGATGACTGGCTGACTGACTGGCTGACTGGCTGGCTGGCTGACTGGCTGGCTGGCTGGCTGACTGACTGACTGACTGACTGACTGACTGACTGACTGACTGACTGGCTGGCTGGCTGGCTGACTGGCTGACTGGCTGGCTGACTGGTTGACTGACTGACTGGCTGGCTGGCTGGCTGACTGGCTGGCTGACTGACTGACTGACTGACTGGCTGGCTGGCTGACTGGCTGACTGGCTGGCTGGCTGACTGACTGGCTGACTGACTGACTGGTTGGCTGACTGACTGACTGACTGACTGACTGACTGACTGACTGGCTGGCTGACTGGCTGACTGACTGGCTGGCTGACTGACTGACTGACTGACTGGCTGGCTGACTGACTGACTGACTGGCTGGCTGGCTGACTGGCTGACTGACTGACTGGCTGGCTGACTGACTGACTGATTGGCTGGCTGGCTGACTGGCTGGCTGACTGACTGACTGGCTGGCTGACTGGCTGGCTGGCTGACTGATTGACAGACTGACTCTCTGAAAATCTACATGTCTGGCTGTTAATGTGATGATCTGTTTAGTGAAGTGGAGTTAGAGTTCCCGTCTCCACCACTAGATGTCAGCAGTGTTGCAGGTTGCTGTGTGTGAGATGAAAGTATGAAACAAAGACTCAGAGCTGTGATGCTGTGATGTAACAGTTAGGGAGGTCAGCTGGTTGAGGAAGAGATCTGAAGTTTGAGAGTTCAAATCCCTCCGCTTTCTGTTTTCCTTCTGCAAAGACTCCTCTGTCTCCGTACGCTTCAAACTAGAACTGAATCTGTGTGTGTGTGTGTGTGTGTGTGTGTGTGTCTGTGTGTGTGTGTGTGTGTGTGTGTCTGTGTGTGTGTGTGTCTGTGTGTGTCTATGTGTTTGTGTGTGTGTGTGTGTGTGTGTGTGTGTGTGTCTGTGTGTGTGTGTGTGTGTGTGTGTGTGAGTTTGTGTCTGTGTGTGTGTGTGTGTGTGTGTATGAGACTGTGTGTGTGTGTGTGTGTGTGTGTGTGTGTGTGTGTGAGACTGTGTGTGTGTGTGTGTGTGTGTGTGAGAGAGTTTATGTCTGTGTGTGTGTGTGTGTGTGTGTGTGTGTGTGTGTGTGTGTGTGTGTGTGTGTGTGCCGGCTGCTGTGGAAATAAACAGGAACCTGATATT
>CM042335.1:417072-419572 GCA_023566125.1 Zingel zingel
CCTCAGCACTTCTGACTCTTTCCGCTGCAGTCTGCAGTTTCAGATCAGATTGATCTCATGAAGTTACGAATACGTAACGAACTGCCGGCAACAAAAATAGTAATAGGGTTATTGAAAAATCAGGTATATGGTCCCCCCCCCCGACCAACCTCCCTATGCTGATTTTCTCCCTTTCATACTACTCTCTACGGCGTCAATTCACACGCAATCACAAGGTCATGGAAGTCAATGGAGGCCAAACGGCGTTGATGAACACACTACAAAGCGAGTGACACGCCAATAATGGCGTAGGAATTGGCGTGTCATATATACGCCACTTCATGAGATCCGTCTGACGGGAGCGTGTCTGTAATACAGCGTTGTGTCTCTGCAGGACCAACAGAGAGTCTGAGATGCCTCTCCCGGAGGAAGACGCTGGTCGAGCAGAGAGAGACGGCAGCAAGAAGGTAAAAACCAAACGAGAGGGAGGGAGAATGAGAGGGGGAAGGGCCAGAGCAGGGGGAATGAGAGGGGGAAGGGCCAGAGCAGGGGGAATGAGAGGGGGAAACGCCAGAGCAGGGGGAATGAGAGGGGAAACGCCAGAGCAGGGGGAATGAGAGGGGGGAACACCAGAGCAGGGGGAATGAGAGGGGGGAACGCCAGAGCAGGGGGAATGAGAGGGGGGAACACCAGAGCAGGGGGAATGAGAGGGGGAAACACCAGAGCAGGAGGAATGAGAGGGGGAACGCCAGAGCAGGGGGAATGAGAGGGGGAAACGCCAGAGCAGGGGGAATGAGAGGGGGAAACACCAGAGCAGGGGGAATGAGAGGGGGGAACACCAGAGCAGGAGGAATGAGAGGGGGAAACGCCAGAGCAGGGGGAATGAGACGGGGAACACCAGAGCAGGGGGAATGAGAGGGGGAAACACCAGAGCAGGGGGAATGAGAGGGGGAAACACCAGAGCAGGGGGAATGAGAGGGGGGAACACCAGAGCAGGAGGAATGAGAGGGGGAAACGCCAGAGCAGGGGGGAATGAGACGGGGAACACCAGAGCAGGGGGAATGAGAGGGGGAAACCACCAGAGCAGGGGGAATGAGAGGGGGGAACACCAGAGCAGGAGGAATGAGAGGGGGAACGCCAGAGCAGGGGGAATGAGAGGGGGAAACGCCAGAGCAGGGGAATGAGAGGGGGGAACACCAGAGCAGGGGGAATGAGAGGGGGAAACGCCAGAGCAGGGGGAATGAGAGGGGAAACGCCAGAGCAGGGGGGAATGAGAGGGGGGAACGCCAGAGCAGGGGGAATGAGAGGGGGGAACACCAGAGCAGGAGGAATGAGAGGGGGAAACGCCAGAGCAGGGGGAATGAGAGGGGGAAACACCAGAGCAGGGGGAATGAGAGGGGGGAACACCAGAGCAGGAGGAATGAGAGGGGGAAACGCCAGAGCAGGGGGAATGAGAGGGGGAACGTAGCGGTGGAGATGGAGCCTGAGTGTGTGTTCCTGTCCTGCAGGCGGAGCCTCTGAGCCCCACCAGGAGCTTCTTCCATCGGGCTCCGTTCAGGCCTCGCTCCGCTTCAAACAGCATGAGTCCCAGCTCCCCAAAAACCCTCCCCCCCCAGCAGGAGTCCCCCAAACCTCCACGCAGGTACACACCACAGACTCTATATGACTCCCACATATATATATATATATATATATATATATATATATATATATATATATATATATATATATATATATATATATATATATATGCCTACATATATATATATATATATATATACTGTAGCCTATATATTCAAGTGTTACATACCACCAACCCTCCATAGGTTTGGCTTTACAAAGACACACACATGGCTTTATTTACGTATTTATTATTCCATATCAAATGTTTGTGGGGTGAAAAGTGTGTTTATAAATCAGAAGCCAACCTGTGAAAGTAAGATAGCTGAAGAGGGATTTTGTGAGAATGTGAGACCAGACAATGACTCAACACCACCAGCAGAGGGCCGTCAAATATTGATATTATATCGATATCATGATACAAGATTAGATATCGGGCTCAGATTTTTATCGTTAGATATAAGGGTTGTTGTGGCAAAAGTGTATATATATATAGTATTATATATATATATATATATACAGTATATATATATATATATATATATATATATATACAGTATATAGTATGTATGATAGTGTATATAGTATATAGTAGTAGGTAGTAGTGTGTGTGTGTATAAGAGTGTGTAGTAGTGAGTATATGAGTGTGATGTGTGTGTATATGGTGTGTACGTACGTGTGTGGTGTGTGTATGAGTGTGTGATGTGTAGTGTATGAGTGTGTACAGTGTATAGTATGTAGTAGTCTGATAGTATAGTGAGTATATACAGTATAGCTGTGTAGTTATAGTAGATGTGTAAGGTAGTAGTAGTGTATGGTGTGTGTGTGTGTGTGTTTGTGTGTGAGTAAGTGTGTGTGTGTGTGTGTATGGTGTGATGTAGTACTGGTAGT
This sequence comes from Zingel zingel, assembly GCA_023566125.1. Classification (NCBI taxonomy): domain Eukaryota; kingdom Metazoa; phylum Chordata; class Actinopteri; order Perciformes; family Percidae; genus Zingel; species Zingel zingel. The sequence continues at coordinate 419,563 of CM042335.1, forward strand.
GTATAGTGTG
>CM042335.1:424572-427072 GCA_023566125.1 Zingel zingel
GCCTCGATTTGTAAAAATTGCAAATGGGCTTGAATGGGCTCTTGGCCAGACGGACTTTCAGAGCAAATCTCAAATTTGCTGGAAGTTCGTCAGGGTTTTCCCAGGCTAGTGAAAGATGACTGGCTGACTGGCTGGCTGACTGGCTGGCTGGCTGACTGACTGGCTGGCTGGCTGGCTGACTGACTGACTGGCTGGCTGGCTGGCTGACTGACTGACTGGCTGGCTGGCTGACTGACTGGCTGACTGACTGGCTGGCTGGCTGACTGACTGGCTGGCTGGCTGACTGACTGGCTGGCTGGCTGGCTGACTGACTGACTGACTGACTGACTGACTGGCTGGCTGGCTGGCTGACTGGCTGACTGACTGGCTGACTGACTGACTGACTGACTGACTGGCTGGCTGGCTGACTGGCTGACTGGCTGACTGGCTGGCTGACTGGTTGACTGACTGACTGACTGGCTGGCTGGCTGGCTGACTGGCTGACTGACTGGCTGGCTGACTGGCTGACTGACTGACTGGCTGACTGGCTGGCTGGCTGGCTGGCTGACTGACTGGCTGACTGGCTGGCTGGCTGACTGGCTGGCTGGCTGACTGACTGGCTGACTGGCTGGCTGGCTGACTGACTGACTGGCTGACTGGCTGGCTGGCTGACTGACTGGCTGACTGACTGGCTGGCTGGCTGGCTGACTGACTGACTGATTGGCTGGCTGGCTGACTGACTGGCTGGCTGACTGACTGACTGGCTGACTGGCTGGCTGGCTGACTGACTGGCTGACTCTCTGAAAATCTACATGTCTGGCTGTTAATGTGATGATCTGTTTAGTGAAGTGGAGTTAGAGTTCCCGTCTCCACCACTAGATGTCAGCAGTGTTGCAGGTTGCTGTGTGTGAGATGAAAGTATGAAACAAAGACTCAGAGCTGTGATGCTGTGATGTAACAGTTAGGGAGGTCAGCTGGTTGAGGAAGAGATCTGAAGTTTGAGAGTTCAAATCCCTCCGCTTTCTGTTTTCCTTCTGCAAAGACTCCTCTGTCTCCGTACGCTTCAAACTAGAACTGAATCTGTGTGTGTGTGTGCGCGAGTGCGTGCATATATGTGTGTGTGCGTGTGTGTTTGTGTGAGTTTGTGTCTGTCTCTCTGTGTCTGTGTGTGTGTGTGTGTGTGTGTGTGTGTGTGTGTGTCTGTGTGTGTGTGTCTGTGTGTGTCTATGTGTTTGTGTGTGTGTGTGTGTGTGTGTCTGTGTGTGTGTGTGTGTGTGTGTGAGTTTGTGTCTGTGTGTGTGTGTGTGTGTGTGTGTGTGAGACTGTGTGTGTGTGTGTGTGTGTGTGTATGAGACTGTGTGTGTGTGTGTGTGTGTGTGTGAGAGAGTTTATGTCTGTGTGTGTGTGTGTGTGTGTGTGTGTGTGTGTGTGTGTGCCGGCTGCTGTGGAAATAAACAGGAACCTGATATTAATCCCTTGTCTTTAAATAAACCCAGAGAACCACATCAGGCCTTTTGTTTCTCTCGTCCTCACAGAGAGAGAGAGAGAGAGAGAGAGAGAGAGAGAGACACACACACACACACACACACACACACACACACACAGACACACACACACACACACACACACACACACACACACACACACACACACACACACACACACACACACACTCACTTGGGACCATAATCTCAGAGAGTGAACAGAGGTCTCTGCCTCTGTAACTTCCTCTCTCTCTCTCTCTGATCGACTGGATTCTACGTTCCTGTTTTCAGAAGCAGTTTGAAGACATTTGTCCACCGCCAGAGGAACTGAGGCAGCATTTTTTATTCTCCTCGCCGTCCTCAAACGTCTCTGAGTTCAGATCGTCTCCGAGTTGTTTGTGTTGCAGTAGCCAATCAGAACAGCAGAGCCTCATACCTGGCTCTTCGTTGGATTCTTGGCAGATTATATGAAATATTTGACTTTGTTTTGGTTCAGTTTGACTTATTTAAATCTTAAGTTCTTGTTCCAGGAGATGAAGTGATTGGATGGCAATGAAGCGTCTGAGCAGCCTGATGATGAAGAGGTGGAAGGAGACAGAGAGATGGACGGAGAGGAGGAAGAGCGAGCCGTACGGAGGAGAGAAAGAGGAGGAAGAGGAGGAGAAGGACAGACAGATGTTGAGGAGGAAGTCTGAACCATTTGGACGGTTGCAGGAGAAGAGCGAGCGTGGGGGCGGGAAGAAGGAACGCAGGAAGTCAGAGTCCCACGTGGAGGAAGAGAAGAGGAAAGAGAGGAAGAGGACGGAGACAGGCAAAGGGAGAGCGAGGAGGACATCTACGTCCTGGATCCTGGCGCTGGACGGAGCGGGGGTGGCGAGACACGATGTGAGCGTGTGCAGAACGGACGCCGTCTTTCACAGCTATGGCTACGCCACTCGGACGGAGTACCAAAACTAAGGATGCACCAACTCCAGGACTGGCTTCTGATTGGGCTGAATATTGGGCTTTTTGACGGGGTTGGGTTTCTGCTGAACCCT
>CM042335.1:432072-434572 GCA_023566125.1 Zingel zingel
TTGCATGGAGCCCCAGTCCGAGGGAGATTGACAGTCATGTTTAGCTTCTTCCATTTTCTAATGATTGCTCCAACAGTGGACCTTTTTTCACCAAGCTGCTTGGCAATTTCCCCGTAGCCCTTTCCAGCCTTGTGGAGGTGTAACATTTTGTCTCTAGTGTCTTTGGACAGCTCTTTGGTCTTGGCCATGTTAGTAGTTGGATTCTTACTGATTGTATGGGGTGGACAGGTGTCTTTATGCAGCTAACGACCTCAAACAAGTGCATCTAATTTAGGATAATAAATGGAGTGGAGGTGGACATTTTAAAGGCAGACTAACAGGTCTTTGAGGGTCAGAATTCTAGCTGATAGACAGGTGTTGAAATACTTATTTGCAGCTGTATCATACAAATAAATAGTTAAAAAATCATACATTGTGATTTCTGGATTTTTGTTTTTAGATTATGTCTCTCACAGTGGACATGCACCTACGATGACAATTTCAGACCCCTCCATGATTTCCAAGTGGGAGAACCTGCAAAATAGCAGGGTGTTCAAATACTTATTTTCCTCACTGTAACTGAGAGTATAACTGGTCTCTGAAAGACACTGTCCAAGTGCATTATGGGAAATGTAGGAAGCAGTGTTTTTGGTTTAGTAGTCAGGAATTCTATAATCTCTCTCTCCGCTCTAATCTGTTAAAGTGCTCCACACTACGTCGATATTCCCATTAACAGATAGGAGTGTGTGTGTGTGTGTGTGTGTGTGTGTGTGTGTGTGTGTGTGTTTGTGTGTGTGCGAGTGTGTGTGTTTCTGTGTGTGTGTGTGTGTTTCTGTGTGTGTGTGTGTGTGTGTGTGTATGCGTGTGTGTGTGTTTCTGTGTGTGTGTGTGTGTGTGTGTGTGTGTGTGTGTGCATGTGTGCGCGTGTGTGTGTGTGTGTGTGCGTGCGTGTGTGTGTGTGCGTGCGTGTGTGTGTGTGTGTGTGTGCGTGCGTGTGTGTGTGCGTGCGTGTGTGTGTGTGTATATGTGCAGTGACTCCGTGTTTCCTGCAGAGGGCGATGTTTCCTATTAATTCTGACTATCTTTTCTTCCTCCTCAGCCTTCAGCCTCTCCTCCCCCCCTCCCCTGTCCCTCCCCCGTCCAGAGGGGGGGGGGAGTGTTTTCCGTCTGGAGACGTACCTGTCGGAGCCGAGGCGTCCGGAGACCCGCAGGCTGCGCTCCTTCTCCTCCCCCCCCGACCCCGGGCAGCGCTGCCTCCAGCTGCCTCCTCCTCCTGCCGGGAGGCTGGTGAGTGATGCGTTCAGGGACCCTCTGTGCGTTTGTTGGCAGCTTGCTGAAAGGTGATCTAAGCGATGTCATGTGTTCTAGCTGCCTGTCCCCTGAACACACTGTAAAAAATATCTCCTCACTATCTGCTAGCTGCCTGTCCCCTGAACACACTGTAAAAAATATCTCACTATCCGCTAGCTGCCTGTCCCCTGAACACACTGTAAAAAATATCTCACTATCCGCTAGCTGCCTGTCCCCTGAACACACTGTACTGCAGGTGGTCCGTGGAAAATCAAAATAAAATATAAAATAATAGTTTTTTTAACCTTCATTTTACCAGGAAATTACCATCAAAATAAAGAATATGTATATTGATATGAAATTTAAATTAAAATTAAATTGTCATGTTATTGTGTGATTACTAAAATAGACTAGTGGCGCTCAGCCGTGACGTTCAAGTCCAAACTCTGAAGATTAATAAGTAAAGCCTGTTGTTCAAATGAACCTGATTATGCCCTCAGGCGCTGGAGTAAATAAATAAATAAATGAAATATGTGGCAGCCAACGAGCCGGTTGTGCTGATGAGGACCAGTTCTAGTGTTAGTGCTCGTAGGCCTATTAATTAAGAGGAGCGGATTAATTCAGGTAGGACTGTGTGGAGACATATTTTAATATGTGTATTATGAGGTGGTCCGCACACTGAGAGCCACTGGCCTACAGCACCTTCAATGTGACTCAGCATTTAAACACATTACATTAGAGGCCGGGTTGGAAACGTTTTTGTCTCTTTTTTGTCTCTTTTTTGTCTCTTTTGTCATATTTAAATGAACTGAGTGCATCAGGAGAGAGAGAGAGTGTGTGTGTGTGTGAGAGTGTGTGTGAGTGTGTGCATGTGTGTGTGTGTGTGTGTGTGTGTGTGTGTGTCTGTGCGTGTCTGTGTGTGCATGTGTGTGTGTGTGTGAGAGAGTGTGTGCGTGTGTGTGTGTGTGTGTGTGTGCGTGCGTGTGTGTGCTTGTTTTACTATATTTGTGGGGTCCAAAAATCGGGAGTCCAGTATACTTGTGGGGTCCGACCAGCTTTGTGGGGCCAAAATGCTGGAGCCCACAAGGTTAAAGGTCTGTTTGAGGGTTAAGACTTGGTTTTAGGATTAGGGTTATAATTAGGTTATGGTTAGGGTGAGGGTAAGGGTTAAGGTTAGGCATCTAGTGGTGATGGTTAAGGTTAGGGTAAGGGGCTAGGGAATGCATTATGT
>CM042335.1:439572-449572 GCA_023566125.1 Zingel zingel
TGGAGAATGGTCAGGTGTGGGTAGGCTCTGTCCATGTCGTTGGCAATGAGGAATGGCAGGACGACGTCGGTGGTGAGATCCATGTTTAACTCAGAATACAATGCACGAAAAGTGCTGACTTCCTCCATAACCTCCCTAACTTTAGTGCAACAGCGTGCTGCGGCTGATGTCATTGTTATTGGTCTTTTGCGCATGCAGGTCTGAATATCCGAATTAGGCATTAAGACTTGCGGTGTGAACGTAGCCGTAGATTGAGGTTGTGTGTAGCAGTGGACATTAAATGCCTTGTCTGAGCAATTTAGCTTGACCCTGGCTTTCAGCCCCGTTAACTGCCCTGACATCGTTCTGGCACCGTCATATGCTTGTCCCCTCAGATCAATTACATTAAGACCAAGGTCCTTTGTCAGCAAATTATGCAGAAGATCATAAAAGGACGGCACACTGCCATCAGGTAACTCCTCAAATTGAATAAAGCGCTCAATGCTGCTGCTTGTTTTGGTGACATATCTGAGTGAAAGAGAAAACTGATCCATTCTGGTTATATCTATAGTGGAAGCTACAATAACTGAGAAAAACTTTGCTGACTTTATCTCATCAATTCTTGTGCTCAGTGTCTCTTTGGAAAGAGCTGCAATGAGCTGGTTTTGGGACTGGTGACTGAGGTATGTCAGTCTGCTGACTGGGCCATTCATGTGCTGCTCAAGGATGGAGTCGTAGTGAGCCAACAACTTCAGGAGCTCTAAGAAATCCCCTCGTTAGAGTCAGGGGCTCCTAGCCCAGCATGTTCTCTATGGCCACGAAAAGCCAGCCCCTGTCTGGCTAAAAAGAGCGTGGTGTCCACCAACCTGTGTAGGATCCTTCTGTTCTTCTCCACCTGCTCTCTCTCTGCTTTCAGAAGCTCTGCAATGACAGTGCTGTCCTGACTCAAACCAAACTTTGTCATTAGATATGCCTTCTCTGCCTCCCGGTGAGCGCCGGACCTTTCATGCGTCTCAATCCGCTCTGTCCCTTTTTTAAATGAAGAAAACTCCATACATGGGTCAGCCCAGGCTTTCCCAGCACTGTCATTGGACTTTTTACCGAAAAGCCAGCAACAGAAACAGAGCAGTCGGTTTGCCCTGGGTGAGTACTCCAACCACTGACGCTCCACTGGGTTACCTGAGCCTCCCATCTCTCATCATGTGGAAACTAGTGCTGTCAAACGATTAAAATATTTAATCGCAATTAATCACATTAATGTCATAGTTAACTCGCAATTAATCGCACATTTTTATCTATGCTAAATGTCCCTAGATTTCTTTTTGTCCCATTATTTTTTCTCATTTATTGCTCTTATCAACATGGAAAAGTGGATCGGCTTGCTTTGTGCTTTTGTCACCTGGCTTTGACGAGGGGGCGGAGAATTAGCATCAGCTGTGTGCTTGGCCATCAGCTGTGTGCTTGGCCATCAGCCGTGTGCTTGGCCATCAGCCGTGTGCTTGGCCATCAGCTGTGTGCTTGGCCATCAGCTGTGTGCTTGGTCATCAGCTGTGTGCTTGGTCATCAGCTGTGTGCTTGGCCATCAGCCGTGTGCTTGGCCATCAGCCGTGTGCTTGGCCATCAGCCGTATGCTTGGCCATCAGCCGTGTGCTTGGCCATCAGCCGTATGCTTGGCCATCAGCTCTATGCTCGGTCATCAGCCGTGTGCTCGGCCATCAGCTGTGTGCTTAGCCATCAGCTGTGTGCTTAGCCATCAGCTGTGTGCTCGGCCATCAGCCGTGTGCTTGGCCATCAGCTGTGTGCTTGGCCATCAGCTGTGTGCTTGGTCATCAGCTGTGTGCTTGGCCATCAAGTGGTATTTCAGACTGGTCGTGCTGCGATGATAGCTCAGTTCACAACGACCAAACACACAGATCCCTTTGGTCTTGTCAATGGAACCATTTGGAGACTTTTTAAAAGTAAACTTTCCATTCAGAATCTTATCGGCGTCCATTTCGGCGTCTCGCGCTCGCCATCTACTCAAAACGTAACGTTAGCCTACTAGCTACTCTTTGGTCGGTATGCAAGCCCAAACAAGTGTGTGCGGCGTGCCTGTTGTTCTGTTTCCGGTCCAGCTAGATCCGGTGGGTGTTGTAGTTTTTCTAACGTTATAGTTGTTGCTGTCTAAGTGTACTCCCTGGATAAATAAAAAACAAAAATCTATTTGACAAAGAAGCAGACAGAAGAGGTTGCATTCTGCATTTGAAGGTTATACTGTCAAACTGACTCAGAACAAAATAACGACGTGAAAAAATAAAGAGAGCGTGGCTCATTGGCTGGTCAATTCCCATGATGCACGGCAGTAAATAGAGTTGTGTTAGAAATTGCTGATAAGTTTGCTGTTTGTTTGAAAATACAAAATGAAACTTCATAAATTTAGTTTTTTAATGTGTCTGCTTAGAAGGTAGTGTTTGGTTGCCTGGTAGTTGTCATTGTTGTGCGGGGTTACCATGGTAACCGTGAGATAAGTGACTGTTACGTTTGATAAGAACAGCTGGTTTATCACAACATTAGCTCATATGCAGTAATTAGCTTCTTTCAGCTAATAATCTGCAATATGTCACTTGGCGAGGCCCCGTTTTCGTCAAGTCATGAAAGATTGAGGGGGCCCCTGATTAGCACGTGGCCCTGGCGTGACCGCACCCAAGCACCCACGCTATCTCTGCTATCTCCGCTATCTCCGCTATCTCCGCTCTCTCCGCTCTCTCCGCTATCTCCGCTATCTCCGCTATCTCTGCTATCTCTGCTATCTCCGCTATCTCCGCTATCTCTGCTATCTCTGCTATCTCCGCTATCTCCGCTATCTCTGCTATCTCCGCTATCTCCGCTCTCTCCGCTCTCTCCGCTATCTCTGCTATCTCCGCTATCTCCGCTATCTCTGCTATCTCTGCTATCTCCGCTACTGCTTATGGAGCATCCTGACTCACTGAATGATCACAAAGAGACTGAAAATAGACACAAAACAACCAGAAACATTCACATACAGAGACTGGAACGGACTAAAAATACATGCAAAATCTAAATCAATCTCTCTCTCTCTCTCTCTCTCTCTCTCTCTGTCTCTCTCTCTGTGTGTCTCTCTCTCTCTCTCTCTCTCTCTCTCTCTCTCTCTCTCTCTCTGTCTCTCTCTCTCTCCCTCTGTCTCTCTCTCTCTCTCTCTCCCTCTGTCTCTCTCTCTCTCTCTCTCTCTCTCTCTGTCTCTCTCTGTCTCCCTCTGTCTCTCTCTCTCTCTCTCTCTCCCTCTGTCTCTCTCTCTCTCTCTCTCTCCCTCTGTCTCTCTCTCTCTCTCTCTCTCCCTCTGTCTCTCTCTCTGTCTCCCTCTGTCTCTCTCTGTCTCCCTCTGTCTCTCTCTCTCTCTCCCTCTGTCTCTCTCTGTCTCCCTCTGTCTCTCTCTGTCTCCCTCTGTCTCTCTCTCTCTCTGTCTCTGTCTCTCTCTCTCTCTCTCTCTGTCTCTCTGTCTCTCTCTCTGTATCTGTCTCTCTCTCTCTCTCTCTGTCTCTCTCTCTCTCTGTCTCTGTCTCTCTCTCTCTCTCTCTCCCTCTGTCTCTCTCTCTCTCTCTCTGTCTCCCTCTGTCTCTCTCTGTCTCCCTCTGTCTCTCTCTCTCTCTCTCTCTCTGTCTCTCTCTCTCTCTGTCTCTCTCTCTCCCTCTGGCTCTCTCTCTTCCTCCCCCCCTCTCTCTGTGAAGACATCATGGATCTCTCTCTATGTTTTTCAGGAATGTTGACGATCACAGACTTCATCAACATCCTGACCAGATACTATAAATCCCCCATGGTAACACACACACACACACACACACACACACACACACACACACACACACACACACACACACACACACACACACAGGACAGAGGAGAGGCGTTCACTGACAGCAGCATCCTGATGGAGATCTGAGTTTCAGCGTGTTGTTTCTGTCTCTCAGGTTCAGATCTACGAGCTGGAGGAGCACAAGATCGAGACGTGGAGAGGTACACGGTGTGTGTGTGTGTGTGTGTGTGTGTGTGTCTGTGTGTGTGTGTGTGTGTCTGTGTGTGTGTGTCTGTGTGTGTGTGTGTGTGTGTGTGATATAATGAACATAAACTGTGTGTGTGATGTTGACAGAGCTGTACCTGCAGGAGACCTTCAAACCTCTGGTCCACATCTCACCTGATGCCAGGTACGCTTGTGTGTGTGTGTGTGTCTGTGTGTGTGTGTGTGTGTGTGTGTGTGTGTGTCTGTGTGTGTGTGTCTCTGTGTGTGTGTGTGTGTGTGTGTGTGTGTCTGTCTGTCTCTGTGTGTGTGTGTGTGTGTGTGTGTGTGTGTGTGTGTGTGTGTGTGTGTGTGTGTGTGTGTGTGTATGCAGAGTTTAATATAGACTGTACAGGCATCAGTGAATAATGTATGACCTGCTGAGGAGAGAGAACTAGAACGGATGGAAGAAGATAAGACAAAACAAGAAGACAGGAGAAAAGGAGAAGAGCAGCAGCTGGCAACGTGTGTTGAAACCATATTCCTGTAACCCCCCCCCTCCCCCCCCCCCCCCCACTGCAGTATATTTGAGGCGGTGCACTCTCTGATAAAGAATAAGATCCATCGGCTGCCTGTCATCGACCCCGTCAGCGGGAACGCTCTCTACATCCTGACTCACAAGAGGATCCTCAAGTTCCTGCAGCTCTTCGTAAGTGTGTGTGTGTGTGTGTGTGTGTGTGTGTGGGGGGGGGGGGGGGGGGCTGTAGCTGACAGGGGTGTCGATTCACATACAGTATGTATCAGGATTTTATCTATTATCTATTTTTTTTAAAACATTTCCCCGAGAATCCATATTTTTTATAAAAAATATATGATTGTGTTGGTTTAAAGAAATGAGAATGTGTGTGTGTGTCTCTGTGTGTGTGTGTGTCTGTGTGTGTGTGTGTGTGTGTGTGTGTGTGTGTGTGTATGTATGTGTGTGTGTGTGTGTGTGTGTGTGTCTGTGTCTGTGTGTGTGTGTCTGCGTGTGTGTGTGTGTGTGTGTGTTTGTCTGTGTCTCTGTGTGTCTGTGTGTGTCTGTGTGTGTGTGTGTGTGTGTGTGTCTGTGTGTGTGTGTGTGTGTGTGTGTGTCTGTGTGTGTGTCTGTGTGTGTCTCTGTGTGTGTGTGTGTGTGTGTGTGTGTGTGTGTGTGTGTGTGTGTGTGTGTGTGTGTGTCTGTGTGTGTCTGTGTGTGTGTGTGTGTCTGTGTCTCTGTGTGTGTGTGTGTCTGTGTGCGTGTGTGTGTGTCTGTGTGTGTGTGTGTGTGTGTGTCTGTGTCTCTGTGTGTGTGTGTGTGTGCGTGTGTGTGTGTGTCTGTGTGTGTGTGTGTGTGTGTCTGTGTGTGTGTGTGTGTGTCTGTGTGTGTCTGTGTGTGTGTGTGTGTGTGTGCGTGTGTGTGTCTGTGTGTGTCTGTGTGTGTGTGTGTGTGTGTGTGTGTGTGTGTCTGTGTGTGTGTGTGTGTGTGTGCGTGTGTGTGTCTGTGTGTGTCTGTGTGTGTGTGTGTGTGTGTGTGTGTGTGTGTGTGTGTATCAGGTGTGTGAGATGCCGATGCCAGCCTTCATGAAGCAGACTCTGGAGGATCTGGCCGTGGGGACGTACGCCAACATCGCCTACATCCACCCCGACACGCCGCTCATCACCGCGCTGTCCGTCTTCACCCACCGCCGCGTCTCCGCCCTGCCCGTCGTCGACCACAACGGTAACCGTGGACAACAACACTATGAAACCATGACTTCATGTTGTGAATGTGCATCTGCTGAGTGATGACGAGGTTCACTAGCAAGGACCACGCCACAACAATATGTCATTTAAAGATATAATGAATGTAAAGGTGCACTGTGTAGTGTTGTATCAGCTAAAATCAATGTCTTCATTCATAAATATGTCCTCATTCAACCCGTTCTCATTGGTGTAAAATGACCTCAGCCAATGATCTGACTTATCCTCGTAAGCGAAGAATTTCTCATCAGTATTTACATTGGACGGCGAAGTCCAAGGAGGCTTCCACGTCGTTCCTCCATTTTTAAAATCTGTAATCTCTGAGAGGGACATAGAGCACTAGCCTACCTGTCTAGCTAATCCACAACGCGTTTTCGTTCAGAGCCAGCGTCACGTGACTGAGACCAGCTGAGACGGAGAAGGAGATCAGTGGGAGGAGCTTGTCACTGCCCTGTAGTTCATAACGGAGGATCAGACTTATGCCGAGCCACGGGAGAAGGAATCCTCGTCGCCAAAAAAGCCAAAATTGGAAGACATGTTGTCATAGCTTCTTGGTACATAACGGCTACTGTAGATGCAACACGCATTTTAAAAAGCGAGGCGCTAGAGAGCACTATTCGTTTGAATGCAAAATACAATTTCACCGCTAGACGGGGGAGAATCCCTACGCAGTGCACCTTTAAGAACAGAGGAACAGGTTTGGATGGTGGGTGGGACTGAAAAGAGATGTCGTCTGGTTGGTCGGTCCGAGAGGATGTACTGGAGACTGTGTGTGTGTGTGTGTGTGTGTGTGTGTGTGTGTGTGTGTGTGTGTGTGTGTGTGTGTGTGTGTACTGGAGACCGGGTGGAGTGAGACTCAGTGTGGGGGGGGGGGGGGGGTCCATCTCAGGTGTTTTCACCCGAGCAGATTTCGAACCCCCCAGGACGTTACCTAGAATGAGAAATGAGAGAGAGGAATGAGCAGGAAGACAAGAGTGTAGGAGGGATGAGTGGATGAGGGGATGAAGGGATGAGGGGATGAAGGGATGAGAGGATGAGGGGATGAGGGGAGGAGGGGATGAGGGGATGAGGAGATGAGGGGATGAGGAGATGAAGGGATGAGGAGATGAAGGGATGAGGGGATGAGGGGATGAAGGGATGAAGGGATGAGGGGATGAAGGGATGAGGGGATGAAGGGATGAAGGGATGAGGGGATGAAGGGATGAGGAGATGAGGAGATGAGGGGATGAAGGGATGAAGGGATGAGGGGATGAAGGGATGAGAGGATGAGGGGATGAGGAGATGAAGGGATGAGGAGATGAGGGGATGAGGGGAGGAGGAGATGAAGGGATGAGAGGATGAAGGGATGAGGGGATGAGGGGATGAAGGGATGAGGGGATGAGGAGATGAAGGGATGAGGGGATGAAGGGATGAGGGGATGAGGAGATGAGGAGATGAAGGGATGAGGGGATAAAGGGATGAGAGGATGAGGGGATGAGGAGATGAAGGGATGAGGAGATGAGGAGATGAAGGGATGAGGGGATAAAGGGATGAGAGGATGAGGGGATGAGGAGATGAAGGGATGAGGAGATGAGGTGATGAGGGGATGAGGGGAGGAGGAGATGAAGGGATGAAGGGATGAGGGGATGAGGGGATGAGGGGATGAGGAGATGAAGGGATGAGGGGATGAAGGGATGAGGGGATGAGGAGATGAGGAGATGAGGGGATGAAGGGATGAGAGGATGAAGGGATGAGGGAATGAAGGGATGAGAGGATGAGGGGATGAGGGGATGAAGGGATGAAGGGATGAAGGGATGAGGAGATGAAGGGATGAGGGGATGAAGGGATGAGGGGATGAAGGGATGAGAGGATGGGGGGATGAAGGGATGAGGGGATGAGGAGATGAGGGGATGTGGGGATGAAGGGATGAGGGGATGAGGAGATGAGGGGATGTGGGGATGAAGGGATGAGGGGATGAAGGGATGAAGGGACGAGAGGATGAAGGGATGAGGAGATGAGGAGATGAGGGGATGAAGGGATGAGGGGATGAGGAGATGAGTGGATGAAGGGATGAGGGGATGAAGGGATGAGGATATGAGGGGATGAAGGGATGAGGGGAGGAGGAGATGAAGGGATGAGGAGATGAAGGGATGATAGGATGAGGGGATGAGAGGATGAGGAGATGAGGGGATGAGGAGATGAGGGGATGAAGGGATGAAGGGATGAGAGGATGAGGGGATGAGAGGATGAGGAGATGAGGGGATGAGGAGATGAGGGGATGAGGGGATGAAGGGATGAGGAGATGAGGGGATGAGGGGATGAAGGGATGAGAGGATGAAGGGATGAGAGGATGAAGGGATGAGGGGATGAGGGGATGAGGAGATGAGGGGATGAGGGGATGAAGGGATGAGAGGATGAAGGGATGAGAGGATGAAGGGATGAGGGGATGAGGGAAGTCGAGGCGACAAATGGAAGGGTGGATTCAGAGGTGAACTGCACTGAGTGTGTTGGCGAGGAATATAAAGGCTGCTCAGTGATTGGTTGAGGCTCCTGAACCTAACTTCATCTCTTGTGTTTGCAGGTAAGGTGGTGGACATCTACTCCAAGTTTGACGTCATTGTGAGTAACTCTGAGACCAAACAACAACTCTTCTGGGATTGTACATTTCGGGTCCTATTTTACCGATCTAAATGCACGGCGTGAAGCGCCTGGTTCTAAAGGGTTGGACTTAGTGACGTCATTAATCAGAGGTGTGTTCTGGGCGTAACATGCAATCAACCAATCAGAGATCATCTCCCATTCCCTTTAAAAGCCAGGCGCGTTTGGACCTTGGAGCATTGCTGTTATGATGGAGGATTAGCACCGTCATATTTTTAGTTGTAATCTTCTGCATGTGTGTGTGTGTGTGTGTGTGCTGCTGTGCGTCCCTGTGTGTGTGTGTGTGTGTGTGTGTGTGTGTGTGTGTGTGTGTGCTGCTGAGCACGAGCCTAGGAGCATTGTACTAATGCTCTGTTAAAATAACAATGAAATGCTGCGTTACTGACTTTAGACCAGGTTTTTGTTGGTCAATGGTGCCATCACTTCCCACTGCCTCAAGATAGCAATACTCCCAGAATGCACCTGAACACACCTCCCTGTAAGGCCAGCACAGCACACCCAGAATGCACCTGAACACACCTCCCTGTAAGACCAGCACGCCCAGAATGCACCTGAACACACCTCCCTGTAAGACCAGCACGCCCAGAATGCACCTGAACACACCTCCCTGTAAGACCAACACGCCCAGAATGCACCTGAACACACCTCCCTGTAAGACCAGCACGCCCAGAATGCACCTGAACACACCTCCCTGTAAGACCAACACGCCCAGAATGCACCTGAACACACCTCCCTGTAAGACCAGCACGCCCAGAATGCACCTGAACACACCTGCCTGTAAGACCAGCACGCCCAGAATGCACCTGAACACACCTCCCTGTAAGACCAGCACGCCCAGAATGCACCTGAACACACCTCCCTGTAAGACCAGCACGCCCAGAATGCACCTGAACACACCTCCCTGTAAGACCAGCACGCCCAGAATGCACCTGAACACACCTCCCTGTAAGACCAGCATGGGCCACAGATGGGTGCAGGTGCATTTGTTATTTAAATGACGTTGGCGCTGGACGGGAAACTGACAACTGGGTCGGTCTTAAACTAGCAAAGACACTCGGCTCGGGCTTTACGCTGCGCCGGGTGCAGGATAGGGCCCTGGGTCTGACTCTTGGCAATACACTCATCTTATTTTTAAACAGAAAATCTCATCTTCTTATTAGTCTTATCATCTAAACGTAAGTCTGCAAATCAGAAACCAAACTTTACTCTCTTCATGTCTTATCTTAAATATAAGAAATATTACTCAAACTGTAAAGCTGTGCAAACCAAACGTCATTTGTAATGAACTATTGCTCTGTAACTATAAGTTTCTTTGTGTAAATAAAGTGTAATAAGGTCTGAGTTGTGTTCAGTGTCCGAGGAAGTGGAGGAAAGCTGAGTGTCGTCCCTGTTTGCAGAACCTGGCGGCGGAGAAGACGTACAACAACCTGGACGTGACGGTCACCCAGGCGCTCCGACACCGCTCGCAGTACTTCGAAGGAGTCATGAAGTGCAACAAACTGGAGACTCTGGAGACCATCGTGGTCCGCATCGTCAAGGCCGAGGTCAGAAAATAACACATCTGGGGACTTATTACAGTTATTAATAATCAATAATCTGTATTACAGCTGCAAAGATTAATAGATTAGTTGTCTA
>CM042335.1:454572-459572 GCA_023566125.1 Zingel zingel
CTTCTAGTCTCTTCTCTGGGACAGTAATCTGAATATCTTCTAGTATCTTCTCTCCTCTGTGACAGTAATCTGAATATCTTCTAGTCTCTTCTCTTCTCTGGGACAGTAATCTGAATATCTTCTAGTCTCTTCTCTCCTCTGGGACAGTAATCTGAATATATTCTAGTCTCTTCTCTCCTCTGACAGTAATCTGAATATCTTCTAGTCTCTTCTCTCCTCTGGGACAGTAATCTGAATATCTTCTAGTCTCTTCTCTCCTCTGGGACAGTAATCTGAATATCTTTGAGTTCTGGACAGAACAAGACATTTGAGGACGTCATCTTGGACTTTGGGAAACACTGATCCACATTTTTCACCATGTTTTGACATTTTTATAGATCAAACAACTAATCGATTAATCGAGAAACTAATCGACAGATTAATCGACTATGAAAATAATAATTAGTTGCAGCTCTAGTAACATTACCAGGTTTTATTGCAACAGTTTGCTTTATTATGGGTCCAAGCCCGAGGAGGCTGCACCATTAGGTGGCGCTATAGCAGAGATAGCGTTTGGCCCTATAACTCCCAAATTGACATCGCACATTAAAAATACACATATCCCCGCGTTCCGACTTCAGCTGAATCTCCTGATATAGGCCACGCCTATTTCCGCGCTTTCTAGTAAACCTACTTTTCTAACTCCTCCTAGACCGTGCGACCGATCTGCCCGAAACCTGGCGCGTAGCATCGCCAGATCGACCTGACAAAAAGTTATCAAAATAAAGTTTATTGGATAAAAATTGTGCAAATTACGGACGACCAAATTTGTGGAGCTAGATACGAAAACACAAACTTTGCCATATCTCGGCCAAAATTAATGCTATCAACCTGAAACTTTACTTTGGCCACTAGGGGGCGCTACAAGTACAAAAAGTTCATATCTTATGAACGGTTCATCCGATATTTACGAAATTTTGAGGGCACCATCTAGGGCCACTCCTGAGGTCACCCCTACAGTGGGGTACTGATTTGTCAAAGTGGGCGTGGCCTGTGGGACCCAGGTTTAGATTCAACAGTTACACTAATGAGAGCAAGTTCAAAAGTTCCAATTTACAGCTTAGATGTACACATGGACCTCAGATACCAAACCAATAGACCACTAGGTGGCGCTATAATGACTTAAAACATGTTTTTGCCTATAACTCCCACATTTCACATCGGCCATTAGAAAACCTTACATCCACGTGTTCTTTGAATCGAGCTATCGTGCAATGCGCAAAACCAACTTTTTCTATTTCCTCCTAGGCCATGTGACCTATTGTCACGAAACTTGTTAGGTAGCATCTCCAGATGGACCTGACCAAAAGTTATCAAAAGAATTTTGCTACGTTAAAGTATTCACCATTTACAACTAAACTAATTTTTGTAGCTAGCCCCAAAACACAAACTTTAGCATCCATCCATCTTCGTCTGCTTATCCGGTATCGGGTCGCGGGGGTAGCAGCTCCAGCAGGGGACCCCAAACTTCCCTTTCCCGAGCCACATTAACCAGCTCCGACTGGGGGATCCCGAGGCGTTCCCAGGCCAGGTTGGAGATATAATCCCTCCACCTTGTCCTGGGTCTTCCCCGAGGCCTCCTCCCAGCTGGACGTCCCTCCACCTAGTCCTGGGTCTTCCCCCGAGACCTCCTCCCAGCTGGACGTCCCTCCACCTAGTCCTGGGTCTTCCCCGAGGCCTCCTCCCAGCTGGACGTCCCTCCACCTAGTCCTGGGTCTTCCCCGAGGCCTCCTCCCAGCTTGACGTCCCTCCACCTAGTCCTGGGTCTTCCCCGAGGCCTCCTCCCAGCTGGACGTCCCTCCACCTAGTCCTGGGTCTTCCCCGAGGCCTCCTCCCAGCTGGACGTCCCTCCACCTTGTCCTGGATCTTCCCCGAGGCCTCCTCCCAGCTGGACGTCCCTCCACCTAGTCCTGGGTCTTCCCCGAGGCCTCCTCCCAGCTGGACGTCCCTCCACCTAGTCCTGGGTCTTTCCCGAGGCCTCCTCCCAGCTGGACGTCCCTCCACCTTGTCCTGGGTCTTCCCCGAGGCCTCCTCCCAGCTGAACATCCCTCCACCTTGTCCTGGGTCTTCCCCGAGGCCTCCTCCCAGCTGGACGTCCCTCCACCTTGTCCTGGGTCTTCCCCGAGGCCTCCTCCCAGCTGGACGTCCCTCCACCTAGTCCTGGGTCTTCCCCGAGGCCTCCTACCAGCTGGACGTGCCTGGAACACCTCCCTAGGGAGGCGCCCAGGGGGCATCCTTACCAGATGTCCGAACCACCTCAACTGGCTCCTTTCAACGCGAAGGAGCAGCGGCTCTACTCTGAGCTCCTCGCGGATGACTGAGCTTCTCACCCGATCTCTAAGGGAGACGCCAGCCACCCTTTAGCATATATCTTGGCAAAATGAATACGTATACGTAACTTGGTAATATTGTTCGACATCCCACTCCAACGCTCCCTCCGAAATTTGGTGAGGATTGCCCATTAGGGGGTGCTATAAAAGAAAGTAGACGCGTTTTGGCAAATAACTCAATGCATTTAAATGGGAAATTTGCAATGGCAATATCTCGGCCGCAGTAAATGATATCATCACAAAACTTGAGGTTATTGTTCGACATGCCACTCTGCGGCTCTACACCAGATTTGGTGATGATAGGCCTTTAGGGGGCGCTATAATTGAGGTTGAAGCGTTTTAGCCTTTTACTCAATGAATGGGAAATTTAATATGGGATTTCACCACAGACTTTGGAGCTCGAACTTAGTGAAATTTCCTGACTTTTGCCTTGCCACCATCATGCTTTGGCTTCTCCTTTCGTGGGCTCCACGTGTCATCAGGGGTGATTTGCGCCAGGGGGGACTCGCGACGGGGAGGCTTGGACCTCGTCGTAACTGCTTGCAATTCTAGTTTGCAATTGTTTCTTAAAAGCATCATACGTCTTTTACTAATTACATTCAAAGATATAGTGTCCTTTCTCCCAAGAGTATTTGGATAAGGATCAGAATAAGATCAGTTTTACTACTGTGGTATCTGAACAGTTCATAACTTTATATACATTTGTACTTAAGATTTTTGTAAGGGATTCCTTTGACCCTTACCCTACTTCTACTGAAACATCTGGAAACTGTTAACATGAGCAGAAGAGCCCTCTTGGACAGAAGAGCCCTTATTTGGAGATGTGGCAGATAAGAAGGTATGATTGGTCAGTTCTGACCCAATCATGTTAATGCAATGCACAGAATATATACCATATGCACACAAAGAAAAGGCAGAACGACTTATTGGAAGAATTGGGTTGGTTGTTCTCCAAGCTCTCTGCAGGAGTTTGTTAAAAGGATGCTGAAAATCTTGAATTGTAATAAAACCTTTTATAATCAAGAACAGTGTCGGCGGATTCCTCTTCATACAGCATCACAGCATCACTATTAAAAGACACCACACTACTGTTAGTCCATTCAGCTTTACAGATATCACACAGCGCTAATAAACAGTGTGCTTCTAACATCACACTTTAACTTAGTATGAATCATTACTAAACATTGTGCCAAAATATGAACTTTAACGTTGCCGTCAGTAGGCTTATTTTCTAGCTAAAACAACCTCAACGTTTCCTACAGCAGAGAGTAGGAGGGACAGCAGGGTGCTCGAATGTTATTGTCTCATCTGGGGTCTGATAAACAGTACATTAATCGAATTCAGTGGAAATAACGCTATGGCTTTCGTCGCTGTCTGTCACTCTGAGACTTACGCTGTCGTTTATGTTGCCATGACTTCACAAGGGATGACGTCTTGTCACTGTTTCAGTTGCTCACCTTTAAAGGGGAGCGAGCCGATAACCGCAAGCTCAGTAGAGCAGACAGCTCTGCAGAGTCGTGTAAATATGACTTAAAGACTTTTCATAAGACGCTGGAGCAGCGGCGGCAACAATTTCCAGTTTCCTCAGCCAATATCATGTTTGTTTTGATTTTTCTGTTGGTTTTGTGTTTGTATAATTGCTACAGTGCGTTGTTAAAACCTTACTTTTTAGTAAACTGTGTGTACACAACAATGTTCTCAATGCTGGAGTTCATGTGTAGAGCCCCTGGTGATACTTGGAGCAAAATACAGTCTTAAAAGTGGCGTTTTCTGTTTTAGTTATGCTTTTAAACAAAAGTTTGACTTGGGTACATTCACAAAAAGAACCTAGGTTGCATTTTGGCAGGAGTTACGCTTTAAGAACAAACATCCGTGGTTAGTACTGATTAAAAGTTAGCTGCAGATAATAAAAACGGAAAATGGTCAAATGTAGATTTGGTACACTTCTGTTTTGTATATTTGAATTACATTCATGTCTTCATTTGATAGTTGACAGTAGAAGAGACAGAAAACAGAACGACTTACAGAGAAGGAAAGAGTCTGGACTTGAACCTGAGACTCCTCTGTTACATGCTGTGTGTCTGAGACTGCTGGTGTACCTCAATATTCAGACTACTTCAAACCTCAGTTCAAACCTGACGGACTCGAGCTAAGCTGCTCAAAGTGACTGAAACAGAAAAGGACATAATCAGCTCTCTTTAAGGGAGGACTTTTACTTTGAAGGAGCTGCAGGAAGTGTTGAGTTTGTTTTAATAAACAAACTACAGACAGATCACTAAAAAAGACAGTCCAGACAAATTTCCCGCTCGCGGTGTGAAGGCGTGTCGGCGCTATTCTCCCACATGTAGGAACCTGGTGAATTAACCTGCAACATGTCAGCTGTTTGGGGTTCTTCAGCGTGTGTGCAGAAGATAACAAGTTTGCAATATGCAACAGCTGCAAGGAAAGAGTAGGGCGTGGAGGGACCACACCAACAACCCAAATCACATTTCTTTAGTTGATATTGGACGTGAAGAGAAGGAAATGGTTCTAACATTGACCTTTAGATGTGTGTGAATGTCCCACACCAGGAGTCATTGATATAGTTCTATTTCATAGTGATCCATTATCTGTTCAACATGTTCTATTAAA
>CM042335.1:464572-477072 GCA_023566125.1 Zingel zingel
TGTGTCTTAAAGCCCCCTGCTGTGCTGGGATCCCCTAACGGTCTCTGGGTGTGTCTTAAAGCCCCCTGCTGTGCTGGGACCCCCTAACGGTCTCTAGGTGTGTGTCTTAAAGCCCCCTGCTGTGCTGGGACCCCCTAACGGTCTCTGGGTGTGTGTCTTAAAGCCCCCTGCTGTGCTGGGACCCCCTAACGGTCTCTGGGTGTGTGTTTTCAGGGTGAACTCTATCCGTGTGGAGAGCGGAGCCTGGATCTGCTACGACCACCCTGACTTTAAGGGCCAGCAGTACATCCTGGAGCATGGCGAGTACCCCGAGTTCCAGAGGTGGAACTCCCACAACGACCACATGGGATCCTGCAAGCCCGTCCGCATGGTAAACACACACACACACACACACACACACACACACACACACACACACACACACACACACACACACACACACACACACACACACACACACACACACACACACACACAGGGTTATACATCTCATATTTAAAGACAAGGTTTCCCCGTTATAAGGGTTTAGGTGCAGCGCCATGAATAAAACTAAACGACTTCTCTCAGAACTAATGATTGGAGTCGCAAGGACAAGAGACTCACACACACACACACACACAGAGAGACACACACACACACACACACACACACACACACACACAGACACACACGCATGCACACACACAGAGACACACACACAGAGACACACACACACACACACACACACAGAGACACACACACAGAGACACACACACACACACGCATGCACACACACAGAGACACACACACACACACACACACACACACACACACACAGAGACACACACGCATGCACACACAGAGACACACACACACACACACACACACACAGAGAGACACACACACACACATGCACACACACAGAGACACACACAGAGACACACACACACACACACACACACACACACACGCATGCACACACACACGCATGCACACACACACACACAGACACACACACACACACACACACACACACAATGATTGGAGTCGGTCCCATTAGACTTCTTTAGCCTCTTTGAGTGTTGATTTGTATTATCTGCTCCAGCTTTTTCCAGCGTTTTAGACAGATATGGTAACAACGGTCCAAAATGATGTGGAACTGCTTTTCTTTATTGAAAAACGTCCCATTTTGTGGAGGGATTCACCCCTTAACACCCTGTCCAATACGAGAAAACCCTGTTTAAATGGAGAGGAAGTGATGCTAATCACGTCTCGTTGCGGTCACCTAGCTCTCTATTCTCCGTCTAACACACGGCTCATTCTCCGCCGTTAGCTTCCTTTAGCCTAGCGCTGGTAAACACAAAGCTAAAATAAACAGTTACCATTATATTCTGTTAGAAAGGTAAGAAGTTACACTTTAGTTTGACACCATTCCATGAACTGAAATGATCAAAATAATCATTTATTTTATGTGTTTACACAGATATTCTGATAGAACGTTGACACAGTTCTGTTACACGACAAAGTTTAATTTGTGTGTGTGTGTGTGTGTGTGTGTGTGTGTGTGTGTGTTTCAGCATGGAGAGCACTACCGCATCGAGCTGTTCGAGGCCTGTAACTTCTCAGGTCAGTGTGTGGATATCTGCGACGACTGTCCCTTCCTGCAGAGCCGCGGCTTCTCCAAGAGCTGCATCAACTCAGTCAGGGTCTACGGAGATGGAGCGTGAGTCTAACACACACACACACACACACACACACACACACACACACACACACACACACACACACACACACACACACACACACACACACACACACACACACACACACACACACACAGACAGAGTTTGTCTCACTATCTTTGTGGGGACCCGTCATTGACATAATGCATTCCCTAGCCCCTTACCCTAACCTTAACCATCACCACTAGATGCCTAACCTTAACCCTTACCCTCACCCTAACCATAACCTAATTCTAACCCTAATCCTAAAACCAAGTCTTAACCCTCAAACACACCTTTAACCTTGTGGGCTCCAGCATTTTGGCCCCACAAGGCTGTGCAGACACACAAGTATACTGGACCCCATGAATGTAGTTAAACAAGAACACACACACACACACACACACACACACACACACACACACACACACACACACACACACACACACCACTCTAAATACATCATTTAGGTTCTTTAAACAGTTGATGGTTTGAACTGTGAATCCTGATAGTAAAGTGAATATGTTTGATGACAGTAAAGTATATATATATATATATATATATATATATATATATATATATATATATATATATATATATATATATATGTTTGTTGTTGTTGCTAATGTGTGTTATCTGCGTGTGCAGCTGGGTGATGTACGAGGAGCCAAACTTCCGTGGTCGTATGTACATCGTTGAGCGTGGCAACTACTGCAGCCACAACGAGTGGCAGGCCCAGAACCCCAACATCCAGTCCATCCGCAGGGTCGTCAACTACTTCTAAACCCCCCCCCGACCCCCCAACACTGTAATCATGTACAATAAATAAACCAATCAGAGAAGACAACTGGTTTTTTATCAAACACTTTGTCTATGTGTTGTTTTGTGTCGACTCAATACAAGGGCGCAACATCGGGGGGGCGGGGGGGTGAGAGCTCCAACTGTCTCGGGAGGGAGGGGAGGGGGGGGGGGGGTGTGTGTCACCCACACACACACACACACACACACACACACACACAGAACACACACACACACAGTAACACACACACACACACACACACACACACACACACACACTACCACATTTTATCGAGTGAAGCACTTTGTGACTTATGTAAAAGGTGCTAAATCAAATAAACTTATTATCTTATTTCTACGTGTTGGCGACGCTGCGTATATTTAAATATCTAAACTCACTGAACGTTTTCCTGCAGACTTTCTCTGCAGTGACTCGCTGTTATAACTGAAATTACAAAGGTTACAGACATATGGTCTTTCTCCCACCACTCCACCAGACTCCATGTAAATAATCAGGACTTTTAGCGTGTATAGAGCCAGCATATTTCCACCAGACTCCATGTAAATAATCAGGACTTTTAGCGTGTATAGAGCCAGCATATCTCCACCAGACTCCATGTAAATAATCAGGACTTTTAGCGTGTATAGAGCCAGCATATCTCCACCAGACTCCATGTAAATAATCAGGACTTTTAGCGTGTATAGAGCCAGCATATTTCCACCAGACTCCATGTAAATAATCAGGACTTTTAGCGTGTATAGAGCCAGCATATTTCCACCAGACTCCATGTAAATAATCAGGACTTTTAGCGTGTATAGAGCCAATATACCTCCACCAGACTCCATGTAAATAATCAGGACTTTTAGCGTGTATAGAGCCATCATATTTCCACCAGACTCCATGTAAATAATCAGGACTTTTAGCATGTATAGAGCCAGCATATCTCCACCAGACTCCATGTAAATAATCAGGACTTTTAGCGTGTATAGAGCCAGCATATTTCCACCAGACTCCATGTAAATAATCAGGACTTTTAGCGTGTATAGAGCCAGCATATTTCCACCAGACTCCATGTAAATAATCAGGACTTTTAGCGTGTATAGAGCCAATATACCTCCACCAGACTCCATGTAAATAATCAGGACTTTTAGCGTGTATAGAGCCATCATATTTCCACCAGACTCCATGTAAATAATCAGGACTTTTAGCATGTATAGAGCCAGCATATCTCCACCAGACTCCATGTAAATAATCAGGACTTTTAGCGTGTATAGAGCCAGCATATCTCCACATGTAAATGGGTGAATTAAGGGTTTATTTCAACCAAACCAGAGTAGTGATTGTTGGAACAGTGGAAAGATGAACCAAGACAGCTTTTGATAGTTTTATTTAGTTTCTGTCCACTTTGAATGAAGTGTGTTTTACGATGATAAAAGTCCTGATTATTTACATGGAGTCTGGTGGGTTTGGTGATGGTGATTTCGGGGCTGTTTCATGTTAAACTAAAAGGATCTCTGTAGGGATCCATCCCATAATGTTGTCAGACACTTAGAATAATAAGTCATTTTCTTTTCTTTGTTTAATGTCTATGTGTTGTCGTGTTGCGCCCTCTTGTGGTCATTGTGTGATTGTTTTGTATCTCTGGAGTTTTTTTGGGTTGTTTTTGTTCATTTAAATAGAAATTATCATTATTATTAAAAGGGGAAGAACCAGAAAATATTTTTAAGGGAAAAATGGGGGTTTGAGATCTCCAACTATCTAAGCAGTCGCGGGACTGCATGGATTAAAAATAGAGATAAAAACATTGAAAAAATTGTCAAAAAAAACCTCCAAGATAAAAATGTCAAAAGGTGAAAAATGATGGAAAAAACGCCAAAAACGTAGAAAAAAGGAGACAAAAACGTAGAAAAAAGGAGAAAAAAAACGTAGAAAAAAAGAGAAAAAACATAGGAAAAAGGAGACAAAAACGTAGAAAAAAAAGAGACAAAAACGTAGAAAAAAAGGAGACAAAAACGTAGAAAAAAAGAGACAAAAACGTAGAAAAAAAAGAGACAAAAACGTAGAAAAAAAGGAGACAAAACGTAGAAAAAAAGAGACAAAAACGTAGAAAAAAGAGACAAAAACGTAGAAAAAAAAGAGACAAAAACGGCAAAAGTTGTCGGAAAAAAACTAGAAAATAAAAACGTCAAAAGGCGACAAAAATGTCAAAAAAAAAAAGGACAAAAACATCGGAAAAAATGGCGGGAAAAACTGTCCAAAAAAACCGACAAAAATGTCGGAAATTGTCAGAAAGAAACTCAAAAATAAAAACATCAAAACGTGACAAAAATGTCGAGAAAACTGTCCAAAAAAAAAACTCAAAACAAAAGCAACTAAAAGGTTGGAAAAAGCAACGAAAAAGCCGTAAAGAGACAAACTAAACCTTCATTTTCTTTATTGTCAACATGAGACACCAACTCAACACTAACATCAAATTAATTTAAAATCAAAACTTCAAACATCAAACTTTTGCCGTCAGAACAATAAAAAATCAAAAGACTTTGAGCAGCTTTTTAAACATTTGAAACATTCGTTTGGTTTCTCCCAAATAAACAACCAATGATTTAATTTAGAAAGTAATATTCCTCCGTTCAGAGGAATCGCAATAATTAAAGGGGAAATACAAAAACTCTTTAAGCATCAAATCAAACTTTCTTTCTTTGATCTCCGACTGAATTATTGCTGATTAATGAGACTTAAAGTCGGTGATGAACAGAAGACGCCATTATTTCTGCAGCTGTTGGCACTTTGAAGTTTACGACGAGAAAAAGTGCAGAAAAATATCACGAGTTTTAAACGGATAACTGTGTGTGTGTGTGTGTGTGTGTGTGTGTGTGTGTGTGTGCGTGTGTGTGTGTGTGTCGGTGTCCCACAGTGTGTGTGTGTGTGTGTGTGTGTGTCTGTGTGTGTGTGTGTGTCACACAGTGTGTGTGTGTGTGTGCGTGTGTTACGCAGTGTGTGTGTCTGTGTGTGTGCATGCGTGTGTCACAGTGTGTGTGTGTCTGTGTCCCACAGTGTGTGTGTGTGTGTGTGTGTGTGTGTGTGTGTGTGTGTGTGTCACACAGTGTGTGTGTGTGTGTGTGTGTGTGTGTGTGTGTGTGTGTGTGTGTGTGTGTGTGTCTGTGTGTGCGTGTCACACAGTGTGTGTATGTGCGTGTCACACAGTGTGTGTGTGAGTGTGTGCGTGTCACACAGTGTGTGTGTGAGTGTGTGTGTCACACAGTGTGTGTGTGTCCTCTGCTCAGGTACGTCTTCATGGTCTGGATCAGCTGACTCTCCTCCTCCAGCGTCAGGTCCAGGTAATCTTCCTCGTGGCGGGAAATGTCCTCCAACACCTCGTTGACCAGTTCGTTGTCCTCTGACAACAACACAATCATTAATTATTCATCATTAATTATTCATCATTAATACTAATTACTAATGTGTGTCATGAATCCAGTCAGATGAGTCTGAGGAGGCTGGGATCCAGACAGGAAGTGAGTGTGGTACCTGTGGATGTGGAGGAGGAGGTGCTGGGCTCCTCAGAGGACGGCGAGGACGAGGTGGAGGGCGGGGACTCAGACAGCAGCTCTGGGGATAGGACGCCCTGGTTGTCCAGCAGCAGCTGAGTCGCTGATTGGACGTCTCCGGCCGTCAGTCTCAAGGCTGCTTCAGAGACGTCCCTCTCAAAGCCCAGATACAGCAGCTGCACAGACACACACGCTGACGTTTGATTGGCTCAGGCTTTCAGGAAGAGCTCGTAAACATTAGGCAGGCAGGCAGGCAGGCAGGCAGGCAGGCAGGCATACAGACAGACAGCTACCGGCTCCACCTTCTCTGGACGGACAGACAGACAGACTGACAGGCAGGCAGGCAGGCAGGCAGACAGGCAGGCAGGCAGACAGACAGACAGCTACCGGCTCCACCTTCTCTGGACGGACAGACAGACAGACAGCTACCGGCTCCACCTTCTCTGGACGGACAGACAGACAGACAGACAGACAGCTACCGGCTCCACCTTCTCTGGACGGACAGACAGACAGACAGACAGACTGACAGGCAGGCAGACAGGCAGGCAGGCAGGCAGACAGACAGACAGACAGACAGCTACCGGCTCCACCTTCTCTGGACGGACAGACAGACAGACAGACAGACAGACAGACAGACAGACAGACAGACAGGCAGACAGGCAGACAGGCAGCTACCGGCTCCACCTTCTCTGGACGGACAGACAGACAGACAGACAGACAGACAGCTAGCTACCGGCTCCACCTTCTCTGGACGGACAGACAGACAGACAGACAGACAGACAGACAGACAGACAGACAGCTACCGGCTCCACCTTCTCTGGACGGACGGACAGACAGACAGACAGACAGACTGACAGACAGACAGGCAGGCAGACAGGCACACAGACAGACAGACAGCTACCGGCTCCACCTTCTCTGGACGGACAGACAGACAGACAGACAGACAGACAGACAGACAGTTACCTGGTCCACCTTCTCTGGACTGAGTGCTCCCTCTGTGTTGTTATTGGTTGACTGAGCAGCCTGACTCGAGTCCAGCAGGATCTGAACACAGAGAACAAGTTCAACTCTCTCCTCAACCTTCAATCCTTCAAATATTACAACAGCCAGTCAGACAGACAGTCAGACAGACAGACAGACACTGACTGCGTAAGCCTTGTCCACGTCTCCGTCAGCGAGCTGCAGAGCTCTGGCGGCGTCTCTGCGGGAGAATCCGAGCTCTGTGAGCGTAGAGATGACCTCCATCCGTCTGCTCCTCCTCTGCCTCTCTCTCTGCTTCAGCTCCTCTCGCTCCTGGTACACAACACTGGTGGGTTCAAAATACTGACAGACACAGAATATACGCTCTGTGTATATTCATTTATTTTGTGTACGGGAGCCTTTTGTGCCAACTGTGTTAAAAGAAAATTGTAGTGAACGTTGAACAGAAATAGTTTGATTTAAAATACGTGATTAAAGAAAGTAAAAGAAAACTTATTTTCATTCATAATGACAGTACAGGGTGGTGCTGAAGTGTGTCTGTATGTGTGTGGTGTCTGTCTGTATGAGTGTGCCTGTGTCTGTGTGTGTGTCTGTATGTGTGTGTGTGTGTCTGTATGTGTCTCTGTGTGTGACCTGTCTCTGGTTGCTGATGTGGATGGCTGCCTCCTCCAGGTCTCCCTGACAGGCTCGGAGGCCGAGTCGAGCTTCTCTCTCGGTGAACCCGAGACCCATCAGCTGAGACATCTTCTCAGAGTCCAGACTCAGGCGGCTGTACAGAGACTCCACCTGACACACACACACACACACAAAATGGGCCTCCTTCTCTCTCTCTATCATGGATCAGCCACCAAGTCAAAGAAATCCAGCTTGACGCGTGGTATTTGGGCATTAGTAGCGGGGAAATGTATGTATTGACTAGTGCGCTGTAGCAAAGCGTTAAGTACTGGTGCTATGATACGGCTGAGTGCAGACTGAGATATTCCCACTGCTGATGCTAGGACTGCTTGAAATGATCCTGATGCCAATATTAATAACGTAATGAGGAGTTTAACAGCTGCTGGACTGGAATGTGAACGCTGAGTCAGAGATATGATGTCATCTTTGATTTCTTCCAGTAACTGTAATATTGCACGGCTGCTTAAAGGAACACGCCAACTTATTGGGACTTTAGCTTATTCACCGTAACCCCCAGAGTTAGATAAGTCCATACATACCCTTCTCATCTCCGTGGTGCTGTAACGCTGTCTGACGGCTCCACCGGTAGCTTAGCCTAGCACAGATCCTGGAGGTAACTGGTTCCATCTAGCCTAGCTTAGCACAGATCCTGGAGGTAACTGGTTCCATCTAGCCTAGCTTAGCACAGATCCTGGAGGTAACTGGTTCCAACTAGCCTACTGCTCCCAATAAGTGACCAAATAACGCCAACATGTTCCTGTTTCCATGTTGTGATTTGTAGAGTCACAGCGTGTAGAAATAACAAGGTAACATGAGACACAGCCATCTTCTAACCGTAAACAAACCGGGAACTATATTCTCAGACAGGCTTGCTGCAAAGCTAATCACTCCACCCAAGTACTATATTCTTCCGCCTGAGAATATAGTTCCCGGTTTGTTTACGGTTAGAAGATGGCTGTGTCTCATGTGACCTTGTTATTTCTACACGCTGTGACTCTACAAATCACAACATGGAAATAGGAACATGTTGGAGTTATTTGGTCACTTATTGGGAGCAGTAGGCTAGATGGAACCAGTTACCTCCAGGATCTGTGCTAGGCTAAGCTACCGGTGGAGCCGTCAGACGGCGTTACAGCACCACGGACATGAGAAGGATATGTCTGGACTTATCTAACTCTGGGGGTTACGGTGAATAAGCTAAAATGCAATAAGTCGGCGTGTTCCTTTAATCTGTTAACGCTTCATGATTTCGTGTTCACTCAACTGAAAAAGTGTGATCCTTGTTCAGCTCGTCTCCTCGGCCTATGTCTCCGTCTTGCTCGGATTACTGCTGCCATCTCACCAGGAGCCATATGCCAGGAAACCTGCTTCCTGGTTTACACGCGCTTTTAAAAGGCGGAGAATTTTCACCGCAAAATAGAGGCGTGCTGTCACGGGCGGTTTTTGTACATAGCGTGGAATACATAATTAGGCGCACTTAACCCTTCCCCTCCCATCTCTTTATGGGAAACTCCCACTTTCCCCTTCACCCTCCCGTGAACGCATATGCATGACACGGAAAAGCGCAATTTACCATTTTCAGTTCCCGTGAAAAGTCTGAGCTGTTACCTCAGTGTGGCCCGTTTGTACATATCTCACCATGCTTTGACCTCAGTGCGGCCCGTTTGTACATATCTCGCCATGCTTTGACCTCAGTGCGGCCTGTTTGTACGTATCTCGCCATGCTTTGACCTCAGTGCGGCCTGTTTGTACGTATCTCGCCATGCTTTGACCTCAGTGCGGCCTGTTTGTACGTATCTCGCCATGCTTTGACCTCAGTGCGGCCTGTTTGTACGTATCTCGCCATGCTTTGACCTCAGTGCGGCCTGTTTGTACGTATCTCGCCATGCTTTGACCTCAGTGCGGCCTGTTTGTACATATCTCGCCATACTTTGACCTCAGTGCGGCCTGTTTGTACGTATCTCGCCATGCTTTGACCTCAGTGCGGCCTGTTTGTACATATCTCGCCATGCTTTGACCTCAGTGTGGCCTGTTTGTACGTATCTCGCCATGCTTTTACGCGCATGTTGCGAAACAAATACGCCTGAAGTGACTGCAAAAGCGTTAGTACATCTGGCCCTCTGTCTGTAGCTCCATGTACTGTGACTCAGACAGTATTTAAGGTTAACAATCAGCTGATAGTTACTTTGGACAGCTGGTGTCGAGCCTGAGCGTCGTTTCCTTCGATGTAGGAGAGGAGACTCTGGAGGAGGTACAGCCGCAGGAACAGCACCTCCTCTCTGCCTGTGTTACCCTGGAAACACACACACACACACACACACACACACACACACACACACACACACACACACACACACACACACACACACACACACACACACACACAGAGTTAATAATGAACCATGTGTAATGATAATATACTGGACTCTGTCCGAGAGGTTTAAATGATCACGATGAAACATGATATTAATCTTCCCCGTGCTCTTTTATGTTTCAGTTCCGTGTAATCCCGGCGGCGTGCGTGCGTGCGTTGGCGTCGGCGTTGTCTCACCTTGATCATGAGCAGCCGCTGCTGCTGCTCCCCGTAACACTGCAGGAAGCAGTCCTCGGCTCTCTGCAGGCGGCTCTTGCCGTCCTCCAGACAGGACAGCGCCTCCAGGGCCCGGTAGCACCACACGATGTCCAGCTGCAGGACGGCAAAGTTATCCACCGAGCTGAGCAGCGCCGAGCCACACTTACTGCACACACACACACACACACACACACACACACACAGACGCACGCACACACACAGAGACACACACACGCAGACGCACGCACACACACACACACAGCGTTTAGAGATACACATCTTCACATCTCGCTCAGAATGAAGGATTGATTTTGTTGTTGTGAGTTTAAGTTGAGTTTTCTGGATGACTTAATCTAATACAAATCAGTGTGTGAAGGTGTGATGTCAGCGTGTGATGTCAGCGTGTGATGTCAGCACCTGAACTGCTGGTCGGCCTGCAGCAGGTGACACAGAGCGTTGTCAAACTGCTTCTTCTTCATCAGAGAGCGACCTTTCTCATGGAGACCCATCGCCAGGATCAGAGCCTGAAAACCCACACACACACACACTATTGACTCTGTTTCTGCTTCTTTCTTCAGATATACCAGGTGGATGGTGTGTGTGTGTGTGTGTGTGTGTGTGTGTGTGTGTGTAGACAGTGTGTACCTTCTTCTCCTCGTGCGGGATCTTCAGCGGGTTTCCTCTCTGGTCGGCGATCTCCAGAAAAGGAGACGTGTCTTCACTGCCGTCTGACAAACACACAGAGACACCATGAGTCGACACACACACACACACACTTGGATTAACAGTCATTCTAAGTTTATTCCTCCATCAACAATTGTTGTTTTTAAAACATGATCCATAAATAATGAATAAGCACCTCTCTCTGACAGGATCTGGAAACCTTTCTGTGTCCTCTGGATGCTCTCGTTCTGGTTCTTCGTCTTCTCCTCTTCCTCGCTCAGCTGTTGCTTCAACTCGGTGTCGCTCACCTTCAGAACCATCATCTTACTGTGGTTCTTCACGCCCTGCTCATCCAGACGCTGGTCTGAAAACACACACACACACACACACACACACACACACACACACACACACACACACACACACACACACACACACACACACACACACACACACACACACACACACACACACACACACACACACACACACACACACACACACCTTTTAGTTAACGAGTAAGATCCTTTTAGTTTAACATGAAACAGCCACGAAATCACCATCACCAAACCCACCAGACTCCATGTAAATAATCAGGACTTTTATCATCGTAAAACACACTTCATTCAAAGTGGACAGAAACTAAATCAAACTATCAAAAGCCGTCTTGGTTCATCTTTCCACTGTTCCAACAATCACCACTCTGGTTTGGTTGAAATAAACCCTTAATTCACCCATTTACATGTGGAGATATGCTGGCTCTATACACGCTAAAAGTCCTGATTATTTACATGGAGTCTGGTGGAGATATGCTGGCTCTATACACGCTAAAAGTCCTGATTATTTACATGGAGTCTGGTGTAGTTTGGTGATGGTGATTTCGTGGTTTCATGTTAAACTAAAAGGATCTTACTCTTTAACTAAAAGGTCTATCTCTGTAGGGATCCATCCCATAATGTTGTCAGACACTTAGAATAATAATCTGAGTCTGTCAGCAGCAACAACAGAACTTTTAGTGGACGCTAACTGAGGTGTGTGTGTTTCAGCGTCTGAACTCACCCACTGACAGAGTTTTCCCGTTGAGGATCAGTTTGATGTATTTGAGGCCGTACTCCTCTCCGATCCTACAGCACAGGACCAGACATGAAGAACAACATCAACACACATGATCTGTGTGTCTGTCCGTCCGTGTGTGTGTGTGTCTCTGTGTGTGTGTGTGTTTGTGTGTGTGTGTGTGTGTGTGTGTGTCTGTCTCTGTGTGTGTGTGTGTGTTTGTGTGTGTGTGTGTGTGTCTGTCTCTGTGTGTGTGTGTCTCTGTGTCTGTCTCTGTGTGTGTGTGTCTCTGTGTGTGTCTCTGTGTGTGTCTGTGTGTGTGTGTGTGTGTGTGTCGCTGTGTGTGTGTGTGTGTGTGTGTGTGTGTGTGTGTGTGTGTGTGTGTGTATCTGTGTGTGTCTCTGTGTGTGTGTGTGTGTGTGTGTGTGTGTGTCTCTGTGTGTGTGTGTGTGTGCGTGTGTGTGTGTGTGTGTGTGTCTCTGTGTGTGTGTGTGTGTATCTGTGTGTGT
>CM042335.1:482072-487072 GCA_023566125.1 Zingel zingel
AATTGTATTAAATTAAACTAAATTAAATTGTATTAAATTAAACTAAATTAAATTAAATTGTATTAAATTAAATGTAATTGTATTAAATTAAATTGTATTAAATTAAATTAAATTAAAATATGAATAAAATAAAATAACAAAAAAACATGACTAAAATAAAATGTAAAATAAAAAGTAAAGTTAGGAAGAGACAAGGAAAGCCAAAGTAAAGTAAAAAAAAATAATAATATTAAATTAAAATATTAAAGAATATTAAAAAAAAAAGTTAAGAAGAGACACAAAACTGATTGATTTACAATAAAGAAATTATTATTTATTAAAGTGAAGTCAACAGTTTACTGCTGTGGTTTTACTGGCTGAATAGTAAACAAACTGCAGCTTTAAAAACAAAATCACAACATAACAGTTATATCAAATCAAATATGAAATTAAACATCTACAGCAGAGGATCAGACACGCTCACGGAAACACGTCTCAGTTCTGAGTTTGAAGTTGGAAAAATAACTTTTTTGTAACTTTATTTTGAAATTTCTGACCTTTTTTCTCTGAAATTCTGGCCAATCAGGGCCAGACGTTAAACGTGTGTCAGTACAGAGTTTAAAGATGAAATTCTAATTTTTTTCTCAAAATATCAGACGTTTTTAATTTACTTTTAGTCAAAATATCAGACTTCATTTCTCATAATTCTGACTTTTCCAACAAACATTCTGGCCAATCAGAGCCAAGCGTTTCAGTTCAGAGTTCAATGTCAGAATTCTGAGAAAAACTTTTTTAATTCTTATTTTTTTCAGATATTTTTTCAGTATTCAGACTTTCGTCATAAGTGCGAGTTTTTTTATTTATTTTTTTATTTTATTTTTTTTTACTTTATTCTGAAATTTCTGGCCAATAAGGTCCAAACTGCAAAAAATGTGTTTCACTTCTGAGTTTAAAGTTAAAATTCTGACTTTTTACTCAAAATGTCGGTTCGTTTACTCTGACTCTCGTATTCTGACTTTAAACTAAAAAAAAAATATTAACCAAAGTTTAATGATTTTGTCTCAAATTTCAGATTTTTTAAAAACTTTTTTCTCAGTGTTCAGACTTTTTGTTATAACCTTTTTTTTTTTTTTTTTTTTTTTGAATTTCTGACTTTTATTCAGAATTCTGAAAAAAAATTCATTTTATTCTTATTTATTTCAGATTTTTTCTCAAATTTTCTGTCTTTTTTCTGACTTTTTTCCTCATTATTTGGTCTTTATACTCAAAACCATTTGGTCACAGTGTCTCTGATCCTCTGCTGTAAACCCTGTTATACACTCGCCTAAAGGATTATTAGGAACACCTGTAAGATTTCTCGTTAATGCAATTATCTAATCAACCAACCAATCACATGGCAGCTGCTTCAATGCATTTAGGGGGGTGGTCCAGGTCTAGACAGACAATCTCCTGAACTCCAAACTGAATGTCAGAATGGGAACGAAAGGTGATCTAAGCAACTTTGAGCGTGGCATGGTTGTTGGTGCCAGACAGGGTGGTCTGAGTATTTCACAATCTGCTCAGTTACTGGGATTTACACCCACAACCATTTCTAGGGTTTACAAAGAACGGTCTGGAAAAGGACAAACATCCAGGATGCTGCAGTCCTGGGGGGCGAAAATGCCTCGTTGATGCTAGAGGTCAGAGGAGAATGGGCCGACTGATTCCAGCTGATAGAAGATCAACTTTGACTCAAATAACCGCTCGTTATAACCGAGGTATGCAGCAAAGCATTTGTGAAGCCGTAACACGCAAAACCTTGAGGCGGATGGGCTCCACCAGCAGAAGACCCCACCGGGTACCACTCAGCTCACCTAACAACAGGAAAATGAGGCTACAATTTGCACGAGCTCACCAAAATATGACCTTTCAAGACTGGAAAAATGTTGCCTGGTCTGATGAGTCTCGATTTCTGTTGAGACATTCAGATGGTAGAGACAGAATTTGGCGTAAACAGAAAGAGAACATGGATCCGTCGTGCCTTGTTACCACTGGACAGGTTGGTGGTGGTGGTGGTGTAATGGTGTGGGGGATCCGTTGTGCCTTGTTACCACTGGACAGGTTGGTGGTGGTGGT
Organism: Zingel zingel; assembly: GCA_023566125.1. NCBI lineage: Eukaryota > Metazoa > Chordata > Actinopteri > Perciformes > Percidae > Zingel > Zingel zingel. Next base: position 484,167 of record CM042335.1, read on the forward strand.
GTAATGGTGTGGGGGATCCGCCGTGCCTTGTTACCACTGGACAGGTTGGTGGTGTAATGGTGTGGGGGGATCCGTCGTGCCTTGTTACCACTGGACAGGCTGCTGGTGGTGGTGTAATGGTGTGGGGGATCAATCATGCCTTGTTACCAATGGACAGGCTGCTGGTGGTGGTGGTGTGTAATGGTGTGGGGGATCCGTCGTGCCTTGTTACCACTGGACAGGCTGCTGGTGGTGGTGTAATGGTGTGGGGGATCCGTTGTGCCTTGTTACCACTGGACAGGTTGGTGGTGGTGGTGTAATGGTGTGGGGGATCCGTCGTGCCTTGTTACCACTGGACAGGCTGGTGGTGGTGGTGTAATGGTGTGGGGGATCCGTCGTGTCTTGTTACCACTGGACAGGTTGGTGGTGGTGGTGTAATGGTGTGGGGGATCCGTTGTGCCTTGTTACCACTGGACAGGTTGGTGGTGGTGGTGTAATGGTGTGGGGGATCCGCCGTGCCTTGTTACCACTGGACAGGCTGGTGGTGGTGGTGTAATGGTGTGGGGGATCCGTCGTGTCTTGTTACCACTGGACAGGTTGGTGGTGGTGGTGTAATGGTGTGGGGGATCCGTTGTGCCTTGTTACCACTGGACAGGTTGGTGGTGGTGGTGTAATGGTGTGGGGGATCCGTTGTGACTTGTTACCACTGGACAGGTTGGTGGTGGTGGTGTAATGGTGTGGGGGATCCGTCGTTCCTTGTTACCACTGGACAGGTTGGTGGTGGTGGTGTAATGGTGTGGGGGAGCCGTCATGCCTTGTTACCACTGGACAGGTTGGTGGTGTAATGGTGTGGGGGATCCGTCATGCCTTGTTACCACTGGACAGGTTGGAGGTGGTGGTGTAATGGTGTGGGGGATCCGTCGTTCCTTGTTACCACTGGACAGGTTGGTGGTGGTGGTGTAATGGTGTGGGGGATCCGTCATGCCTTGTTACCACTGGACAGGTTGGTGGTGGTGGTGTAATGGTGTGGGGGATCCGTCGTGCCTTGTTACCACTGGACAGGTTGGTGGTGGTGGTGTAATGGTGTGGGGGATCCGTCGTGCCTTGTTACCACTGGACAGGTTGGTGGTGGTGGTGTAATGGTGTGGGGGATCCGTCATGCCTTGTTACCACTGGACAGGCTGCTGGTGGTGGTGTAATGGTGTGGGGGATCCGTCATGCCTTGTTACCACTGGACAGGTTGGTGGTGGTGGTGTAATGGTGTGGGGGATCCGTCGTTCCTTGTTACCACTGGGCAGGCTGGTGGTGGTGGTGGTGGTGTAATGGTGTGGGGGATCCGTCATGCCTTGTTACCACTGGACAGGTTGGTGGTGGTGGTGTAATGGTGTGGGGGATCCGTCGTGCCTTGTTACCACTGGACAGGTTGGTGGTGGTGGTGTAATGGTGTGGGGGATCCGTCGTGCCTTGTTACCACTGGACAGGTTGGTGGTGGTGGTGTAATGGTGTGGGGGATCCGTCGTGCCTTGTTACCACTGGACAGGTTGGTGGTGGTGGTGTAATGGTGTGGGGGATCCGTCATGCCTTGTTACCACTGGACAGGCTGCTGGTGGTGGTGTAATGGTGTGGGGGATGTTTTCTTGGCACACTTTAGGCCCCTTAGTACCAATTGGGCATTGTTTAAATGCCACAGCCTCCCTGAGCGTTGTTCTGACCATGTCCATCCCTGTATGACCACCATGTACCCGTCCTCTGATGGCTGCTTATGATGGCTAATAATGCACTAAGCTCCAATCATTTCAAATTGGATTCTTGAACATGACAATGAGTTCACTGTACTAAAATGGCCCCCACAGTCACCAGATCTCAACCCAATAGAACATCTCTGGGATGTGGTGGAACGGGAGCTTCGTGCCCTGGATGTACATCCCCCAAATCTCCATCAACTACAAGATGTTATCCTCTCAATATGGGCCAACATTTCTAGAGAATGCTTCCAGCACCTTGTTGAATCAATGCCACGAAGAATGAAGGCAGTTCTGAAGGAGAAAGGGGGTCGAACACGGTATTAGTAGTTCCTAATAATCCTTTAGGTGAGTGTAGATATATAATGCTAAGTAATCAGTAGATTATATATTATAGATATATAATGGTGATTATATAAGATATTATAGATATATAATGCTAAGTAATCAGTAGATTATATATTATAGATATATAATGGTGATTATATAAGATATTATAGATATATAATGCTAAGTAATCAGTAGATTATATATTATAGATATATAATGGTGATTATATAAGATATTATAGATATATAATGCTGAGTAATCAGTAGATTATATATTATAGATATATAATGCTGAGCGTGTTCTCTCCATCAGAAGGACGAGTACATGCCGAGCCTGCGGGCGGCCTCTGAGATCCTTGGGGTCTTCCTGTTGGGGAACGGCTGGTAGTTCTGGTTCTGGTTCTGGTTCTGGTTCTGGTTCTGCTGGCTCCCCGCAGAGGACCCGACCCCCCCGTCACTCTGCTGCCGGGTGAACCGGAGCGCCGGCGCCGACGACTTCCTGGAACCCGTCCACGCCGAGACACCGCTGGCTATTAGGGGCCAAATCACAGGATTTAATGGTGTGTGTGTGTGTGTGTGTGTGTCTGTGTGTGTGTCTGTGTGTGTGTGTGTGTGTGTGTGTTTCTGTGTGTGTCTCTATGTGTGTGTGTGTGTGTGTGTGTGTCTGTGTGTGTGTCTGTGTGTGTGTCTCTATGTGTGTGTGTGTGTGTGTGTGTGTGTCTGTGTGTGTGTCTCTATGTGTGTGTGTGTGTGTATGTATTTCTGTGTGTGTCTCTATGTGTGTGTGTGTGTATTTCTGTGTGTGTCTCTATGTGTGTGTCTGTGTGTGTGTGTGTGTGTGTGTCTATGTGTGTGT
>CM042335.1:501692-506692 GCA_023566125.1 Zingel zingel
GGTCCCTGACTACTTCCTGCTGTAGTCCACTGCTAATGGTCCCTGACTACTTCCTGCTGTAGTCCACTGCTAATGGTCACTGACCACTTCCTGCTGTAGTCCTCTGCTAATGGTCCCTGACCACTTCCTGCTGTAGTCCTCTGCTAATGGTCCCTGACTACTTCCTGCTGTAGTCCACTGCTAATGGTCACTGACCACTTCCTGCTGTAGTCCACTGCTAATGGTCCCTGACCACTTCCTGCTGTAGTCCACTGCTAATGGTCCCTGACTACTTCCTGCTGTAGTCCTCTGCTAATGGTCCCTGACCACTTCCTGCTGTAGTCCACTGCTAATGGTCCCTGACCACTTCCTGCTGTAGTCCACTGCTAATGGTCCCTGACCACTTCCTGCTGTAGTCCACTGCTAATGGTCCCTGACCACTTCCTGCTGTAGTCCTCTGCTAATGGTCACTGACTACTTCCTGCTGTAGTCCACTGCTAATGGTCACTGACTACTTCCTGCTGTAGTCCACTGCTAATGGTCACTGACCACTTCCTGCTGTAGTCCACTGCTAATGGTCCCTGACCACTTCCTGCTGTAGTCCACTGCTAATGGTCCCTGACCACTTCCTGCTGTAGTCCACTGCTAATGGTCCCTGACTACTTCCTGCTGTAGTCCCCTGCTAATGGTCACTGACTACTTCCTGCTGTAGTCCCCTGCTAATGGTCCCTGACCACTTCCTGCTGTAGTCCACTGCTAATGGTCACTGACCACTTCCTGCTGTAGTCCTCTGCTAATGGTCCCTGACCACTTCCTGCTGTAGTCCACTGCTAATGGTCACTGACTACTTCCTGCTGTAGTCCACTGCTAATGGTCCCTGACCACTTCCTGCTGTAGTCCACTGCTAATGGTCACTGACTACTTCCTGCTGTAGTCCACTGCTAATGGTCCCTGACTACTTCCTGCTGTAGTCCACTGCTAATGGTCACTGACTACTTCCTGCTGTAGTCCTACTTTGGATGGTTAGTATTGTCCCAAAAGGACCACTTATGTTAAAACACTTACCGGACATGACAAACGTGACGAACGCAACACACGTGAACGCCATTTTCCAGCCCGCCAAAAATACGGGCTTTCCTGTATGCAAATGAGGAGCGGTCGGCTCGTCTCGCCGCCTCTCAAAATCTGATGAAGATCTGTTAACCTGACCTTTCTTGATCTGAAACGAAGACAGATTCAGCGACTGCACGGCCTATTCCTCTCTTAACATGTTCTCAGGAACACGTTACGGTGAACTATTTTAGTCCAATATGAGATCGGATTCTGAACGAACCACCATGACGGTCTGGCTGTGGATTTCTGGAGAAACCAGACCCACGTGACGCGTTCGTCCAATCAGCTGCCCCTGGTCCCTCCCCTTTCTGCTTTGTAGTCCAGATGGCGCCCGTTTAGTGCGAGTAGGGTCCATCGTTCCACACTGAACTTTTTGAGCGTTTCTAGGGGGTCGTCCTGGTACTTTCAGTGCGTTATCTCCACGATATACTTCAGACTAAGAGTTTGAAGAGGACAGTAGGCGCTCTGAGACACAGCCTGTATGTGTACAATGGTTTCCACATACGTTGGGCCATACAGACCTCAACGGTCCCGCCCACAGCCGACTCCGGAAGTAAAAATCCCATTCATTTTCTCCATAAGGATTTAGATTATCAGTCATACTGTCTAGACCATCCCAGGTAGACAGACCCCGAGCTACGTGGTCTAGACCATCCCATACTGTCTAGACCATCCCAGGTAGACTGACCCTGAGCTACGTGGTCTAGACCATCCCATAATGTCTAGACCATCCCATAATGTCTAGACCATCCCAGGTAGACTGACCCCGAGCTACGTGGTCTAGACCATCCCATAATGTCTAGACCATCTGAGGTAGACTGACCCTGAGCTACGTGGTCTAAACCATCCCATAATGTCTAGACCATCCCATACTGTCTAGACCATCCCATAATGTCTAGACCATCCGAGGTAGACTGACCCCGAGCTACGTGGTCTAAACCATCCCATACTGTCTAGACCATCCCAGGTAGACAGACTCCGAGCTACGTGGTCTAAACCATCCCATACTGTCTAGACCATCCCAGGTAGACAGACCCCGAGCTACGTGGTCTAGACCATCCCATAATGTCTAGACCATCCGAGGTAGACTGACCCCGAGCTACGTGGTCTAAACCATCCCATAATGTCTAGACCATCCGAGGTAGACTGACCCCGAGCTACGTGGTCTAGACCATCCCATAATGTCTAGACCATCCCAGGTAGACTGACCCTGAGCTACGTGGTCTAGACCATCCCATAATGTCTAGACCATCCCATAATGTCTAGACCATCCCAGGTAGACTGACCCCGAGCTACGTGGTCTAGACCATCCCATAATGTCTAGACCATCTGAGGTAGACTGACCCTGAGCTACGTGGTCTAAACCATCCCATAATGTCTAGACCATCCCATACTGTCTAGACCATCCCATAATGTCTAGACCATCCGAGGTAGACTGACCCCGAGCTACGTGGTCTAAACCATCCCATACTGTCTAGACCATCCCAGGTAGACAGACTCCGAGCTACGTGGTCTAAACCATCCCATACTGTCTAGACCATCCCAGGTAGACAGACCCCGAGCTACGTGGTCTAGACCATCCCATAATGTCTAGACCATCCGAGGTAGACTGACCCCGAGCTACGTGGTCTAAACCATCCCATAATGTCTAGACCATCCGAGGTAGACTGACCCCGAGCTACGTGGTCTAGACCATCCCATAATGTCTAGACCATCCGAGGTAGACTGACCCCGAGCTACGTGGTCTAGACCATCCCATACTGTCTAGACCAATCGAGGTAGACTGACCCCGAGCTACGTGGTCTAGATCATCCCATAATGTCTAGACCATCCAAAGTAGACAGACCCCGAGCTACATGGTCTAGACCATCCCATACTGTCTAGACCATCCCAGGTAGACAGACCCCGAGCTACGTGGTCTAGACCATCCCATACTGTCTAGACCATCCCAGGTAGACAGACCCCGAGCTACGTGGTCTAGACCATCCCATAATGTCTAGACCATCTGAGGTAGACTGACCCCGAGCTACGTGGTCTAGACCATCCCATACTGTCTAGACCATCCGAGGTAGACTGACCCCGAGCTACGTGGTCTAGACCATCCCATACTGTCTAGACCATCCGAGGTAGACTGACCCCGAGCTACGTGGTCTAGACCATCCCATACTGTCTAGACCATCCGAGGTAGACTGACCCCGAGCTACGTGGTCTAGACCATCCCATAATGTCTAGACCATCTGAGGTAGACTGACCCCGAGCTACGTGGTCTAGACCATCCCATAATGTCTAGACCATCTGAGGTAGACTGACCCCGAGCTACGTGGTCTAAACCATCCCATAATGTCTAGACCATCCGAGGTAGACTGACCCCGAGCTACGTGGTCTAGACCATCCCATAATGTCTAGACCATCCGAGGTAGACTGACCCCGAGCTACGTGGTCTAGACCATCCCATACTGTCTAGACCATCCGAGGTAGACTGACCCCGAGCTACGTGGTCTAGACCATCCCATACTGTCTAGACCAATCGAGGTAGACTGACCCCGAGCTACGTGGTCTAGACCATCCCATACTGTCTAGACCATCCCAGGTAGACAGACCCCGAGCTACGTGGTCTAGACCATCCCATACTGTCTAGACCATCCCAGGTAGACAGACCCCGAGCTACGTGGTCTAGACCATCCCATACTGTCTAGACCATCCCAGGTAGACAGACCCCGAGCTACGTGGTCTAGACCATCCCATAATGTCTAGACCATCTGAGGTAGACTGACCCCGAGCTACGTGGTCTAGACCATCCCATACTGTCTAGACCATCCGAGGTAGACTGACCCCAAGCTACGTGGTCTAGACCATCCCATACTGTCTAGACCAATCGAGGTAGACTGACTCCGAGCTACGTGGTCTAGATCATCCCATAATGTCTAGACCATCCAAGGTAGACTGACCCCGAGCTACGTGGTCTAGACCATCCCATACTGTCTAGACCATCCGAGGTAGACTGACCCCGAGCTACGTGGTCTAGACCATCCCATACTGTCTAGACCATCCGAGGTAGACTGACCCCGAGCTACGTGGTCTAGACCATCCCATAATGTCTAGACCATCCGAGGTAGACTGACCCCGAGCTACGTGGTCTAGACCATCCCATAATGTCTAGACCATCTGAGGTAGACTGACCCAGAGCTACGTGGTCTAGACCATCCCATACTGTCTAGACCATCCAAGGTAGACTGACCCCGAGCTACGTGGTCTAAACCATCCCATAATAATAATATCATATTTCTATCAGGGTGGTGTAAAGCCTGGTTCCCACGGCAGGATGATTAGGCCGATTTTAGCCCCGATTCCCTTCAGACGATCTTCAGGATGCTCCGATGATCGTAGAATAATCTGATCAGATGATCGTAGAATAATCTGATCAGATGATCGTAGAATAATCTGATCAGATGATCGTAGAATAATCTGATCAGATGATCGTAGAATAATCTGATCAGATGTTCCTGCCGTGTGCGGTGTGTTAAGACTGCTCTCGTCTGCTCGGAAGGACGTCGGGACCGCTCCCATCTCAAATCGGGGATATCCAACATGTTGGATTGTTTGGGCCGATGTCTCCTCGTGTGTGGCGTCCCCCGGGGACAAACGAGCACGCAGCCTGTGGACTGTGGCGTGGAGCCAATCAGAAAGCCAGGTGACGAGGCGGCGAGGAAAGCACCGGGAAACAAAATCAAAACAGCCGGCGGCACGGCGCACCAGAAAGTCCGGTCACGCTCGCGTTGTCTCCTCTTCTTTGACCGTCGCCTTTTCTTTTGATAACGTTTCTTTTCGGTTAAAAACAAACTCCAAACGATCACCACTGCATCCTCTTCGTCCGCCGTGATTGGTTACTCTGAAGTCACGTTTGATCT
>CM042335.1:519192-521692 GCA_023566125.1 Zingel zingel
CTCCGTCCCGTGGTCACCTGTTCCTCTCCTCCGTCCCGTGGTCACCTGTTCCTCTCCTCCGTCCCGTGTTCTCCTGTTCCTCTCCTCCGTCCCGTGTTCTCCTGTTCCTCTCCTCCGTCCCGTGTTCTCCTGTTCCTCTTCTCCGTCCCGTGTTCACCTGTTCCTCTTCTCCGTCCCGTGTTCACCTGTTCCTCTTCTCCGTCACGTGGTCACCTGTTCCTCTCCTCCATTCCTCTCCTCCGTCCCGTGGTCATATTGTTCCTCTCCTCCGTCCCGTGGTCATCCTGTTCCTCTCCTCCGTCCCGTGGTCACCTGTTCCTCTCCTCCGTCCCGTGGTCACCTGTTCCTCTCCTCCGTCCCGTGGTCACCTGTTCCTCTCCTCCGTCCCGTGGTCATCCTGTTCCTCTCCTCCGTCCTGTGGTCATCCTGTTCCTCTGCTCTCCTCCGTCCCGTGGTCATCCTGTTCCTCTCCTCCGTCCTGTGGTCACCTGTTCCTCTCCTCCGTCCCGTGGTCATCCTGTTCCTCTCCTCCGTCCCGTGGTCAGCCTGTTCCTCTCCTCCGTCCCGTGTTCTCCTGTTCCTCTCCTCCGTCCCGTGTTCTCCTGTTCCTCTCCTCCGTCCCGTGTTCTCCTGTTCCTCTCCTCCGTCCCGTGTTCACCTGTTCCTCTTCTCCGTCCCGTGTTCACCTGTTCCTCTTCTCCGTCACGTGGTCACCTGTTCCTCTCCTCCATTCCTCTCCTCCGTCCCGTGGTCATCTTGTTCCTTTCCTCCGTCCCGTGGTCACCTGTTCCTCTCCTCCGTCCCGTGGTCATCCTGTTCCTCTCCTCCGTCCCGTGGTCATCCTGTTCCTCTGCTCTCCTCCGTCCCGTGGTCATCTTGTTCCTCTCCTCCGTCCCGTGGTCACCTGTTCCTCTCCTCCGTCCCGTGTTCTCCTGTTCCTCTCCTCCGTCCCGTGTTCTCCTGTTCCTCTCCTCCGTCCCGTGTTCTCCTGTTCCTCTTCTCCGTCCCGTGTTCACCTGTTCCTCTTCTCCGTCCCGTGTTCACCTGTTCCTCTTCTCCGTCACGTGGTCACCTGTTCCTCTCCTCCATTCCTCTCCTCCGTCCCGTGGTCATATTGTTCCTCTCCTCCGTCCCGTGGTCATCCTGTTCCTCTCCTCCGTCCCGTGGTCACCTGTTCCTCTCCTCCGTCCCGTGGTCACCTGTTCCTCTCCTCCGTCCCGTGGTCACCTGTTCCTCTCCTCCGTCCCGTGGTCATCCTGTTCCTCTCCTCCGTCCTGTGGTCATCCTGTTCCTCTGCTCTCCTCCGTCCCGTGGTCATCCTGTTCCTCTCCTCCGTCCCGTGGTCATCCTGTTCCTCTCCTCCGTCCCGTGGTCACCTGTTCCTCTCCTCCGTCCCGTGGTCACCTGTTCCTCTCCTCCGTCCTGCAGGTGTCCTCTCTGAGTCCCGTGGAGGAGGTCCGGGCGCTGCTGGAGGGTCAGTTTCTGTCCCGGAGACTTCACGCTGAGAGGCTCGGCTACTCCATCAGTAAGATCTGCTTCCTCTCGGTCTTTCTCTTCTTTCTTTCTTTCTCTTCAGGGTTTTTCTTTCTTTCTTTCGTTCTTTCTTTCTTTCGTTTGTTTGTTTGTTCTTTCTTTTGTTTGTTTGTTCGTTCTTTCTTTTGTTTGTTCGTTCTTTTGTTCGTTCGTTCATTCTTTCTTTCTTTCTTTTGTTTGTTCTTTCGTTCTTTCTTTTTGTTTGTTCGTTCTTTCGTTTGTTCCTTCTTTCGTTCTTTTGTTCGTTCCTTCTTTCGTTTGTTCGTTTGTTCATTCGTTCTTTTGTTCGTTCGTTCGTTCTTTCGTTCTTTCTTTCTTTCTTTTGTTTGTTCTTTCTTTTGTTCTTTCTTTTGTTTGTGCTTTCTTTCTTTCTTTTGTTCGTTCTTTCTTTTGTTCGTTCTCTTTCTTTCTTTTGTTCGTTTTTTCGTTTGTTTGTTCGTTCGTTCTTTTGTTCGTTCTTTTGTTCGTTCTTTTTTTTTTTCTTTCTTGTTTGTTCGTTCTTTTGTTCGTTCGTTCTTTCTTTCCTTTGTTTGTTTGTTCGTTCTTTCTTTCTTTCTTTCTTTCTTTCTTTCTTTCATTGTTCTTCTTTCTCTCTAACTATTTAATCTTTGGTGTGTTTTTAGTTCCAGGAACCAGAGTTTTGGCAACCGGAGGAGCTTCATCCAATCAGGAGATTCTGCAGGTCAGTCTCATTAGTAATATTATCATTATTGATTAAGCATGAATTCATCACACAGGAGTCATGTGTGGATTCATTCATTCTGGAGACAGATAAGCTTATTATGGGATGTTTCCCCGTCTCCGAGGCTGAGCATGTGACTGATCTCTCTCTCAGGTTCTGTCTGATGTGTTCAATGCTCCGGTTTACACCATCGACGTCTCCAACTCCGCCTGCCTGGGGTCAGCCTACAGAGCTCTGCACGGTAACACACACACACACACACACACACACACACACACACACAGA
>CM042335.1:526692-529192 GCA_023566125.1 Zingel zingel
CTAAAGACCTCTACGTAACAAAACTACGTCCTGTCGTCATCACGTACGTGAGCCGTGTCTCCCGACAGTAACTGATTGGTCTGTAGACGGCTTCCCCGTCCTCTCCTCTCCTCTCCTCTCTCCGTCAGAGTTTTTGAAGGCTCTTTTTGTTCTGTTGCGTTGTTGAGAAGCAAGACACGGGAACTTTCTTTCTGGAGCATTTATTCAGAGACGAACGGAAACCTACGCTGTACATTTAATACCACTTAACAAGTAAAGTGCTGATGTATTCTCAGCTCTGACAGCCGACAGCTGTCTGCTCTGAGCGCTGACACCGTCTCACGTACACATGAGCACCGAGCTGTTCCTTAAGGAGCTTCCCCGGTCTTATACAGCGAGGAGAGCCTGCCAGAGCTTCCGGTAATTGGTCCGAAAGTTCGAACCATCCAAAAAGTGTTTTCATACTGCAAACGAACCGGACCATGGTTCACTTTGGTCCGGACCACGACCACCTCTTTTTATTGGACCAAAATTTGGTCTTTTGATCCTTTCTCACCTGCAATTTTGGTTCGGATCAAACTGAAAAGTCAGAAAGTCCGGACCAAATGAGGTAGGTGTGAAAACGCCCTAAAAGGATCTTCCTCTTTAACTAAATGGTCTATCTCTGTAGGGATCCATCCCATAATGTTGTCAGACACTTAGAATAATAATCTAAGTCTGTCAGCAGCAACAACAGAACTTTTATGGCGCTTTTCCATCACGTGGTACCTGCTGGACTCGCCTCGACTCTACTCGCCTTTTTTGGTTTTCCATTACGATAAAAAGTCCCTGGTTCCTGCTAACAGGAACTTTATGTAGTACCTGCTAACAGGAACTTTATGTGGTACCTGCTAACAGGAACTTTATGTAGTACCTGCTAACAGGAACTTTATGTGGTACCTGCTAACAGGAACTTTATGTAGTACCTGCTAACAGGAACTTTATGTGGTACCTGCTAACAGGAACTTTATGTGGTACCTGTTAGCAGGAACTTTATGTAGTACCTGTTAGCAGGAACTTTATGTAGTACCTGTTAGCAGGAACTTTATGTGGTACCTGCTAACAGGAACTTTATGTGGTACCTGTTAGCAGGAACTTTATGTAGTACCTGTTAGCAGGAACTTTATGTAGTACCTGCTAACAGGAACTTTATGTAGTACCTGCTAACAGGAACTTTATGTAGTACCTGCTAACAGGAACTTCATGTAGTACCTGCTAACAGGAACTTTATGTAGTACCTGCTAACAGGAACTTTATGTAGTACCTGCTAACAGGAACTTTATGTAGTACCTGTTAGCAGGAACTTTATGTAGTACCTGCTAACAGGAACTTTATGTAGTACCTGTTAGCAGGAACTTTATGTAGTACCTGCTAACAGGAACTTTATGTAGTACCTGCTAACAGGAACTTTATGTAGTACCTGCTAACAGGAACTTTATGTAGTACCACCTCCGTGGAGGTCCCAGCGAGCTGAGGCGATACCAAAAGGTGAGGTGAAAGCGACAGACGGGGGTCCTGAACTAACCCTATCTTTAACTAGTTCAGCCAGCTGTGTGTTTGCTGCCTCCAGCTTCATTAGAAACTAAATGTGTCTTCTGGCATCAACACACCTTCCACGTTCTGTGTGTGTGACGTTAGGTCACGCCAGGTTACTGCGGCGCCGCTTGTTTCCAGTCCTGCGGAGGCTCCAGGCAGAGCTTTCTCCGTAGCCTACGTACACACACACACGGCCGGCTCCACGCACACACCAGCGCACAAGTATAACCATCAGGCCACTTCCATCGGCTACGGAGAAAGCTCTGCTGGAGCCTCCACAGAGCTGGAGAACAAGCTCAAGGGGCCTGATGGGTATACTTGTGCGCTGGTGTGTGTGTGGAGCCGGCGTATAAGACGACCAGCCACGCTGAGGCGGGACTACAACCTGCAACGGAGAACGGACGCACAGCGTGGCGAGTTGAGTCGAGGCGAGTTGAGTCGAGGCGAGTCGAGCAGGTACCATGTAATGGAAAAACGCCGTTAGTGACTCTAACTGCTGCTGAACATTAGTCCTGTAGGGTTACATCACAGCTTGGTTCTGGTTTAATACTGGACCAGTTTCACAGACTGTTATTCACATCAGTCTATAGGGTCCAGGTTGAAAAAGGTTTTGGTGCAGAAACCAGAGCTCTCTGATTGGTCGATTTGTGTTTTCAGCCCTTGTTGCAGAATCTGGAGCGTCCTTCTTTGATGTCGTGAAGAAAGCACCGGAACCACAACTGGTCGCCACCCCACATCCTACAGCACAGGAGGTACACACACACACACACACACACACACACACACACACACACACACACACACACACACACACACACACAGACACAGACACACACACACACATAGACACAGACACAGACACACACACACACACACACACACACACACACACACACACACACAGACACACACACACATAGACACAGACACACACACACACACACAC
>CM042335.1:531692-536692 GCA_023566125.1 Zingel zingel
TCTAATTCTGGTCTGCAGTCTCATTTAATTTGGAACTTTTTCCTTGTCATACTTTCTCATTTTTTTACATCAGTGGGTCTCTTTGTTTCTGTCTCTCTCAGCGCTTCACCGCAAAGATAAGAGCAGAAAAACAAAAAATGTGATAATGAAGAAAAACACGAAAAGGGAGATTGGTTTTAAAACAATTTCCCGTGACAGACAGGTGATGAGGAAAGACAGGAGGAGGATGAAGGAGGAGGATGAAGGAGGAGGCGAGGGTCGCAGGGCGAGCCGTGTCAGAGCTTTTACTTTGGTTTTTGCTTTTTGTTCTGTCAATCTTTCCTCAGCTCCCATGAGGGAGAGAGAGAGAGAGAGAGAGAGAGAGGAAGGTCTGCCACGGTGATCATTTCAACCTGTTAGCTTTCATTTCTTTATACCGTCTGACAGCTCGACCCCTCTGCTCCTCTCCACCTCCTGACCTCGCCATCTGCACTCTAACGCTGATTCTTCTGCACGTATCAGTACCCTAAATCAAACTAGCAAAGGAACAAACGAACGAATGAACAAATGGACAGACAAAAGAACAAACTGACTAACTAATGAACAACGTCCACGCCGTAGTCAACGCACATACCTTCGCCGTAGTCCGCGCACGTACCTTCGCCGTAGTCCGCGCACGTACCTACGCCGTAGATTCAACACAGAACCATGAATCCAGCTTTTCTTTCCGTCGCTGGTCTTGTTCTCATGTTCATTACAGTCTGTCTAATGCACACAGAGTTTACTATTCATGAAAGCAATGTTTTTACCCTCATCACATTTTAATTTAACACTTTCTCTCACACACACGTGCACACACACACGTGCACACACACACACGTTCACACATACACACACACACTCTCATGTAGATGTATGTTTGCTGAAGTGATGTTCGTCCTCCATAATTAAACACAGCTCATGAATAATTAATGAGCTCTGCTAAAACACACACACACACACACACACACACACACACACACACACACACACACACACACACACACCCACACAGAGGGAGGTGCTGGCGATTGAATATTCTCTCAATACTTACTGTGCGGCCGGATATTAAATATGAAATGGGAGCAGAGAGGAAGCCACGTTTCTCTGAACTCTGCCCTGGACCGGGAGAATAGTCCCTTCTACTGGGCTCAGAGGCTCGGTAGGACCGCTCCTTGTGTGTGTGTGTGTGTGTGTGTGTGTGTGTGTGTGTGTGTGTGTGTGTGTGTGTGTGTGTGTGTGTGTGTGTGTGTGTGTGTGTGTGTGTGTGCTGTTTTTATTATTTTATCTTATCAGAAATGTTGTGATTATCTGTTTTTAATGAGAAGCACTTTGTGTTGCATTTAGCGGACATAAATAGTTTATTATTATTGTTGATTAGTGATTTCTCTGTGTGTGTGTGTGTGTGTGTGTGTGTGTGTGTGTGTGTGTGTGTGTGTGTGTGTGTGTGTGTGTGTGTGTGTGTGTGTGTGTGTGTTTCAGGTGTACGGCCGGATGTTAAAGCGATTTGCCCGATTGGAGGAGAGAGTCCTGCTGGAGTCCCGCCCCCTGAGCCACAGCGACCAATCAGTGTAACAGACATTAGGAGACCAGTTTTACTCAGAAACTTTACATTTACAGACCTCTTGTCCTGACTTTTTATTCGTGATAGATTAAGTCAGATTATGTCAGTGTTCTTTTTAGGAATACGCATCAAAATTAGGATTTAACTGACAATCTAATCGGCCACCCAATAAATATAAAATAACACAAAGATTTCATGTATCCACTTAAATTAAAAGCAGACACAAGATAATTTCTTCAAAAAAGTCCTGATTAATGTTTTCTCTGTGGAAACTTTCAGGAATCACGTGTTGTGACCTCGAAGGATTAAAGTTACTGAGGAAATAAAATACTTTGAAAAACATTTGAACTGTTTAAGTCACATTTCTGACGCCCAGCGAGATTTATGCCAATCCTCCCATGTTAGAAAGTGCACAGTATCTAACGAGTTGTGGTTAATGGTCTTCACACACACACACACACACACACACACACACACACACACACACACACACACACACACACACACACATCATGTCAGCTGGACTTGTAGGCCGTTAATACTGGACCAGTTTGAAAGATTAATGTTCGGAGTGAAAACGCTTTAAAGGAACACGCCGACTTATTGGGACTTTAGCTTATTCACCGTAACCCCCAGAGTTAGATAAGTCCAGACATACCCTTCTAGTGTCCGTGGTGCTGTAACGCTGTCTGACGGCTCCACCGTTAGCCTAGCTTAGCACAGATCCTGGAGGTAACTGGTTCCAGCTAGCCTACTGCTCCCAATAAGTGACCAAATAACGCCAACATGTTCCTATTTCCATGTTGTGATTTGTAGAGTCACAGCGTGTAGAAATAACAAGGTAACGTGAGACACAGCCATCTTCTAACCGTAAACAAACCGGGAACTATATTCTCAGAAGGCGAAGCTCTGCTACTTCTGCTACTTGGCCGGAGTGATATGCTTTGCAGCAAGCCTGTCTGTGCTAGGCTAAGCTACCGGTGGAGCCGTCAGACAGCGTTACAGCACACACGGACACGAGAAGGGTATGTCTGGACTTATCTAACTCTGGGGGTTACGGTGAATAAGCTAAAGTCCCAATAAGTTGGCATGTTCCTTTAAGGGTACCTGCCTAGGCTCTTGTAAAGCGTGCACACTATGCTTGTTACACACACAGGGACGCACAGCAACACACACACACACACACACACATGCAGAAGATTACAAAAAAAATGTCACGGTGCAAATCCTCCATCATAACAGCAATGCTCCAAGGGCCAAACGCGCCTGGCTTTTAAAGGGAATGGGAGATGATCTCTGATTGGTTGATTGCATGTTATGCCCAAAACACGCCTCTGATTAATGACGTCACTAAGTCCAACCCTTTAGAACCATGACCCGGCACACGGGCCCTTTTTACTGACGTCAAACTAGAAAAAGTGGATTTGGACACGCCCTGAACACACCTGCACCAGGCGCTTCACGCCGTGAGCTTAGATCGTTACAATAGGGCCCTGACTCTCTAACATTCGCTGATGAATTACTATTGAGTCTTTTTCTGCAGGAGGAAAACCTGCAACTTCTTTTTTTTTCCGTCCGTAGCTAATCAGAAACTGTTGCTTAACAAACAGGAAATATGAAGATCAATTAAAATCCTACACCCATTTCATGTTTCCCCGCCTAATGACGAGTCGCTGTGTGTGGTTGTACTTTGATTTGCGAGGCCTCAGCTAACAGATAAAGAAGCTTTTGATTGGTTTTTGTTTATCAGGTTGTTGTTTTCCATCAGCCTGCTGCTCCTCGCACTCCCAATCATTTCAATGTGTTTGTCTCTCTACGTACTACTCTCTACTGCTGTCTCTCTACGTACTACTCTCTACTGTCGTCTCTCTACGTACTACTCTCTACTGCTGTCTCTCTACGTACTACTCTCTACTGCTGTCTCTATACATACTACTCTCTACTGTCGTCTCTCTACGTACTACTCTCTACTGCTGTCTCTCTACGTACTACTCTCTACTGCTGTCTCTCTACGTACTACTCTCTACTGCTGTCTCTCTACGTACTACTCTCTACTGTCGTCTCTCTACGTACTACTCTCTACTGCTGTCTCTCTAAGTACTACTCTCTACTGTCGTCTCTCTACGTACTACTCTCTACTGTCGTCTCTCTACGTACTACTCTCTACTGCTGTCTCTCTACGTACTACTCTCTACTGCTGTCTCTCTACGTACTACTCTCTACTGTCGTCTCTCTACGTACTACTCTCTACTGTCGTCTCTCTACGTACTACTCTCTACTGCTGTCTCTCTACGTACTACTCTCTACTGTCGTCTCTCTACGTACTACTCTCTACTGTCGTCTCTCTACGTACTACTCTCTACTGTCGTCTCTCTACGTACTACTCTCTACTGCTGTCTCTCTACATACTACTCTCTACTGACGTCTCTATACGTACTACTCTCTACTGCTGTCTCTCTACGTACTACTCTCTACTGTTGTCTCTCTACGTACTACTCTCTACTGCTGTCTCTCTACATACTACTCTCTACTGTTGTCTCTCTACATACTACTCTCTACTGCTGTCTCTCTACATACTACTCTCTACTGCTGTCTCTCTACATACTACTCTCTACTGCTGTCTCTCTACTGTTGTCTCTCTACGTACTACTCTCTACTGCTGTCTCTCTACATACTACTCTCTACTGCTGTCTCTCTACATACTACTCTCTACTGCTGTCTCTCTACTGCTGTCTCTCTACTGCTGTCTCTCTACATACTACTCTCTACTGCTGTCTCTCTACATACTACTCTCTACTGCTGTCTCTCTACTGCTGTCTCTCTACTGCTGTCTCTCTACATACTACTCTCTACTGCTGTCTCTCTACATACTACTCTCTACTGCTGTCTCTCTACATACTACTCTCTACTGCTGTCTCTCTACATACTACTCTCTACTGCTGTCTCTCTACGTACTACTCTCTACTGCTGTCTCTCTACATACTACTCTCTACTGCTGTCTCTCTACTGCTGTCTCTCTACTGCTGTCTCTCTACATACTACTCTCTACTGCTGTCTCTCTACTGCTGTCTCTCTACGTACTACTCTCTACTGCTGTTTCAGGATCTAAACATTATCTGTCTCTCCCTGACACATTCTTACTGAAATAAAATCCCATGGTGGACACAGGAAGGGACGGGACGTCGCCTTTTTGTGGACACTTCAAACTGGACTCTATCTCAGTAGACATTTTGGAGTCTTAATCTTCTGTAGATGGACAAGTAAAACTCTGTTATCGTCTCTATTGACACTTTGGAGTCCATTGCTGGTCTTTATTGTCTCTATGTGGACATCTGGGACTCTTTATCGTTTCTACAGACACCTGGGAGTCTGAGGTTGTGTCTTATTGTCTTTTCATAAATCCGTGAACTTTGTTAGA